>VWZO01015720.1:85021-140906 GCA_013396975.1 Bucco capensis
GGCTGTGGAGTCTCCTTCTCTGGAGACATTAAGAGATGCCTGGATGCATTCCTGTGTTACCTCATCTAGGTGATGCTGCTTCTGGCAGGGGGGTTGGACTAGATGATCTTTCTAGGTCCGTTCCAACCCCTGACATACTGTGATACTGTGAATGCATCCAGGTGGAGTATTCCAGGTGGGGCCTCACCAGGGCAGAATAGAGGGGGAGAATAACCTCTCTTGATCTGCAGTAGTGTCTCTTGCTGCATTTGTCCTGCCACAAAGTGTATAATGTTTGCTTTCCAATATCTACTCTGCAGTTACTAGTCTTGTTGCTCCTCAGTATGAAGCTTCTTTGTTCCTGGCCAGATTAGATGAGAGAGAGCATAAAGGGGATGCCAAGATGTGGAAACAGGCATATGTGAAAGAGCTTTCCTCATTGCTGCTTATGCTGGGGTGCTGCTGAAACAGTGAGCGAGAGTAAGGGCTGGCAGAAGGGGAGTTGATTAATGTTTGTGTCCTTGTGTGAGGTTATAGCTGCCCTTATACAACTGCTAATAGCATTTCCAGAGCCACAAGACTCCTCCACAATCCTCAGCATCTACAGTCTGCCTCCAGCTACATCAGGTAGTTTTAAAAGAAAATACACATTCCTCTGATTATCTCACGTGGCTGTCCTCTATTGTAGAAGTATTCTGCATCTGCTCATAGACCATCTATGGTCCTAGCAGTGGCTTTGCTCATCAGCTGCACACTCTGCCAGTGTGTCATGAGAATGCTACCAAGTGTATTTAGTGTCAGTGTTGTGATCTGATAGTTTAGTCTGGATCCTGGCATGCCTCTGTGCTGCCTTTTCATGGAGACCATCTACAGTGGCTGTCTGATCAGGCATTGCATGCCTCTGACAGGGCTGCCTGAGAGGTGCAGAGTAGAGGCTGCTGCAAGAGAGAAGGGTGAAGATGTCACCTCTTTACGGGCCCAGGGAAGAGTGTCCTAAAACTTTATCCAAATGCCACAGCTCTCAGTGTCAGGACATCAGACTACAGAGCTAGTGAGTTCCTGGTGAACCATCAGCTCCTTACAACTAGGGAGACTTCACACCTTCAGGCAGGCTAGTTCCACTGCTTCTGAGCAGGACTATGACTACGGTCCTACATACAGTAAGCAGGCCTTCTGGTGACCACCACTTGCAATTTGCTCTGATGCTATGGTGTGAAGCAATTCACCATGCCCTGGATCCCATCTGCGCCATAGGTTGTGCTGAGTCGATATAAAATTGTGACAAAACATTCTTATTTACTGATCTGAGGTCTTTGGCCTTTGTAACTTCTCACTGGGCAGCTGGGTGGTTTCTGTACTGTGGAGCAAAGCGGATTAGGCAGAGAACAGTATGCAGCCAGAGAGCTGCACACGCTGTTCTCTTGCTACACCACTAGCAGCCTGTGTGGCAGGACCTGTGTGTGCTGAAATCAAACCCAGAGGATGCACAGTATTGAGCAGAGACGATAAATGTTCAGTGAGACTGGATAACATGCTAAGGATTCTTCATCAATAAAGTTCTAGGCTTCAGGCTGACTTTTTTTTTTAATATATATATGCTGCAAAATTGATTAATTTACATGTAGTAATTTCAGAGTGTCATCAGTCAGGTTGATGGAGCTGCATCTCCTGACCCTGGATAGTCTGTGCACTCAGCTGTGTCTGCAATATCTTTAGGGCTAAATACAGAATCAAAAGGGGGATCTTGAAGGAAAGCCTGTATGATTGCATATAGGAATATGACTGTCAAAGGTCAGGAGGAGAGAGCCAGGCTCTTCTCAATGTCATCCAATGTTAGGATAAGAGGGAATGGGAGCAAGTTGGACCACAGGGGGTTTGGTATTAACCTGAGGAAAAACTTCTTTACAGTAAGGGTGGTGGAGCACTGGAACAAGCTGCCCAGGAGGGCTGTTGAGTCTCCTTCTCTGGAGACATTCAAGACCTGCCTGGATGCATTCCTGTGTTACCTCGTCTAGGTGATCCTGCTCCGGCAGGGGGGTTGGACTAGATGATCTTTCTAGGTCCCTTCCAACCCCTAACATTCTATGATTCTATGATTCTGAGAGACTTTAGAAAGTGTGGTTGCTTTGAAGAGACTTTAGCCAAAAAGAATCACTGAAAAGTTCTGTTCTAACTCAAGCCAGGACAATGACTGAAGTGAAAAGCATACTGTTTAATTTTCCTTTTCTGCATTGCACACATTGTGATTTCATTTATTTCTTTACCCTTTCCCCTCCTCCAGCTTTTCCCATCTTCTCTTTCCTACGAAGCATTCCTAGCTTGCTTCTCCACTGTCACTTGTTTTTCTATTTCTTTCTAGTGTACCTGCTTTCACCTCACTTCCTAGTGAGTTCATGAACCTCAGCCTGGAAATTTTTTTTTTCCCCAGCTCTTTGATGCTTTCAGCCTTATTCTGCGGGTATCAGTGATCAGCTTTGGGTTTACTTTTCTGGCTCTATCTTTAGTTATCACAGGCCTGTTGCAGAAAAGAAAAGCTTGTCTGGTGTGCTGTGTAATGGAGAGTATAGAAGATCCACAGCTTTTTACAGCCAGCTCTGCAGCCTGGCTCTCGCATCTTAGGGTTTCAGATTGATTAGAAAGTATGTTGTTTTGACTCCCTCTTGCATTTTGTGAAATCAAATGTACTGTTACAAACTTGATGCAACTTGTTTGTTTATTACGCAGGTGTGAATGGCCAGTCCATGTAGATGATAATTATCAGGTATGAGATTTTAAAATCTTATTTGTTAGGTAAGTCATACCAGTAGCTAATCCTTGTTCAGAATAAGTCTCAGTTTCTCTAGACAGTGATGTCAGAAGACAGACTAGAAAGAGGTGCAAGCACTTTGAGACAGTGCTTTGCTAGATGGTTGCAAGTGGTGGGTGAGTTTGGTGGGTTCCTTTCATGCTTCAAGTGGGATTCATTTAAAAGGAAATGAATATGTGAAGAAGGGAAGGAGGAGGATGAAAGCAGGACCAAGGCACAGGAAAAGGTAAAGGGAAGGGCATGAGGGGTGGAGGAGAGTAGTGAGGTCAAGGTGAAAACTGACTGAGGGAAGAAGTTGGAGAGAACACCAGGAAGTGCAGGGCAAGAGAAGTCCTACCAGAGTGCTGCCACATCAGGCTGGAATGGCTTCATGCCCAAGCCAAAGCTCTGCTAAACCCCTGTGTGCTTCTTGCCTGATTTTATTCAGTGATGATGTAACCCAGTCAGTGACATCACCGAAATAACACCTACAAATGGTGTTATAGAGTCTAGATTGTGACCAGCAGATTAGTCAGTGGTGTCATAATCCAGTGTTTATATCATCGTCTTCTGAATGTGGAAGTGATTGCTATGTCAATAACCAAGTTTTCATCGGTGGATCAGACTGTTAAGAAAAGCCATCCGTTTTGCAGAGGCAACAACTTTGATTTATTTGGAATAAAATCACAGTAAATTCTAGTTAAGTAGAAATACAAGTGTGGCACATTGCTGAGATTTTAGCAATTCAGGTCCAATGTAAACATGTGACTGAACTTCAGCATATGCTACATTTGGGTCACTTACAGCTACAGGATAGTACTCTATTTTATTATTAATGAAAAGTACCCACAAACAGAAGCAGGGAGCATGAGGAGCGAATAACACCTGAGAAAGTTAGCAGTCCTTCCCAGTACTAGTGACTTTTGAGCTGGATTTGTAATTTGAATTGGAAACAAAACGAGTTATACTCATTTGGAAAATCTAACTTTCTAACATATTAACCAGATGATAGTAATTTTTTTTCTGTGAGAGCAGGTAAGAAATTTTCTGCCATGTAATCCTGAATGAGATTTTTTAAATGGGTTAAAATTATGGAGTACATTTTATTGCATGTTATAGAGAACAGTTTATAACGGTTCATTTCACTTTGTAGAGCAAGATACTAATATTTTGCCATTCTAGTAGCAATGTTTGCAAATTCAAACAAAGCATTTTGTTTCTAGAATGCTGGTTGTAATCCAGTCAGGTGATACTTAGCAGCTTCTAGGACTAGACCCTGAGTTAAAATTGGTTCTCTTTAGTTTCTTATTTCCTTTGGTGGCTGCTTGAATTAGGCTTCTATAATTTTGCATTGGAGTATGTCTTGTACAAATAGGGAAGAGATTTTTGACCTGGAAGGAGAGACCTCTTCTTAGTGTGCATGCTGTTAAATTACAGTAACTATCTGAAGCATCTTGACATATGAGAGATAACATTGTTGCTATATGGGTTTGATTTAACTTGTTGCTTAAACAAGCAACCTTCCACCCTTATTTCTCAAGGAGAAACTTAAGATCTTTCTGATTTAAATTCATGTATGCTACTTCGGATATATCTGATGTATTTCTAATGTTGCTGCTGCTGTTAAACCAGAGGATTTAGGTGCATTACCAGCAGTAACTCCATTGTAAACCTCCCTTTCTTTCCAAACCTGGGTTCACCTGTGAGGCATGTAATGATCCACAGTACTTTGGCAGTCGGTGCAGAGCTTGTGCAAATTAATGTGCCTTGTGTCATTTTTATACTTGTCTAAAAATGGGTTTAGTATAAGAAAAAGTAGTAAGGCTGTATGTGATGGGAGAGACAGAAGGTAAACCCATTTATAGTAAAAAAAAAAAAGCCCAGTGTGATTGCCCCATACCCTACGGTGAGTCCCAGCCTGGGGCCGGGTCTCGTGAGGCGACACCCGCTCTGACCCGGCCCCGGCCCTGGCCCTGGCCCTCGCCCTGAGCGGGGAGCAGAAGCGGGACGGGCCGCTCGGGGAGCCTACGCGTACCGGGCCGGGAGGAGAGTCCTGGGCACTCCTGTGCAGCTGCGGTGCTAGCGCCTTAGTCTCCAGGAACGCTGTACGTGCAGGAGGAGAGGTAAAAATGGTTTTGTTTTGTTGTTTTTTTTTCTCAGGAAAGCGGCCTCTGACAAGCGAGCTACGGGGGGTGCCAGGTCCAAGAGAGGCTCCTGACGGCAGGCGAGCACCTTCCTTGCGAAGTTTTACTCGTCCTTTACTTGCGTTGTCCCCCGCACTGTGATGGAGGGACTGCGCTTCGTATTTGCCCGGCCCGGCTCGACCCGCCTTGTTGCGTCTGGTCTGGGCCCTAGGGGAACCTCAGCCAGCACCCGCCGTCCCCCACGGAGCCCCGCACGGACAACGGCACCGCCCCTCGCGGCGCGGCCGCCCAATGGGGGCGCGGCAGTTCCGCCCCGCAGTCCACGACAGCCAATCGGAGGTGTCGTGCGGCTCCCGTCCACCTGCGGCTGCGGGAGCCACCTGAGCGGGCGAGAAAAGCCGACAAAACCCGTCGGTGCGGCGGGCTGCGCGCTGCTCTCTCTGCTCGCCCCCGCCTCGCCCTTCCGACCAGCCGGGCCAGTTCTGCCGCCCGTTGTCTCTGCCAGACATGACACAAGACTACGACAAGTGAGTGAGCCGGGAGGGGAAGCGACGGGGTAGAGAACCGAGTCCGGTCCGACCGGTGCAGCCGCTTCGTCCGGGGGGGCTGCGGCTAGAGGGGCTTGTCACCATGGATCCGCTCTGTTGTGGGGCTGGGCCGGGGGGAGCTGGCTCTTTCCGGGGGCCCGCCCCCCTCCGTCTTCCCGGAGGAGTTACCGGAGGCTGCGGCGGGGCGGTGCGAAATGGTGAGGAGGGGGGGTGTGTGAAGCCTGAGGAGGGGGGCCCAGTGGCGCAGCGGGACGACCCCGGCGGCCACCCCGCCCTGCGAGGCGAGCGGCGAGGCAGGGCCAGCTTTGAAACCCGACACCTGCAGCGAGGCGTGGGTCAGCGCCGCCGCCGTCAGCCCCCCGCCCCGCTGCGCCGCGCCTTAAATGCGAGCCACGGGGACGAACGGGCTGCGCCGTCGGGAGGAGCGGGCGCTGCCGCAGCGGCGGGCTGCCCCTCTCCCGGGGGCTGAGGGAGGCGGGCGGAGCCGCAGTGCCGGGCTGTCCCCACAGCCCGCGCCGGAGCACCGCGCCGCTGTTCGGCGGCGGGAGCGGCACCCATGGACTTCTACGAGGCGCACCCCTCTGGCAAGATGGATTTCGGCAGGTAAGGGGGTCGGCCCCCACATCCCTGCTCCTCCAACCGGCCCACCCGTGCCGGCAGCGAGCCGCCGCCGCGGCTGAGGACACTTCCGTGAGCGGTCATCTCGTAGTGCGCGAACCAGGGTGTTAGAAAAGAGTTAAAACGGAGCACAACGCGTAGGTTTTGTAACTTCTTGGTGTTGAACACCGAAATACTTCTCCGGGCTGATCCCTTGCTGTGTTTAATGGCTCGAGTTTATTTCTGAACTTGTCACCGTGTCCGTCTGGAGGCGATGGCTGTGAACGCACTAAGTGGGGCGACTTTGAAGTGATTTGAAGAACCGATTATAAAATTCCTGTATTTGGAGTGATCGGTGATTCAAGTGCACTTATTTCCTAGGGAAAGCACAGGATTTTTACCAAATTCTTTTTTGTTTGTTTATTATTATTATTCTACTGTTTAGTAAGAGAACTGTAATGCCGCAGCACTCTAACTTCACCCTGAAGTTAGGATTCGTTGTGTGGGGTGTTGGTTTTTTACCTCCAATGACGCTTCAGATGAGTCTATAGCAATTTAGGTATGTGCACTTCATTTTTCTGAGATGTAGAAGCCAGCAAAAGAAATCCTCTCAGCTTCCTCAGTATTAAAGGTATGCTCTGTGCGAGACCAGATGTAAAGCACTGCAGCTGAGGATCTCTTAACGTTTCAAGTTAAATTACATGGTGAAGGAGAGAAAAGGTGGATTTGAGCTCAGTGAAGTAAGTAGTAGTTCTGTAATGTGAACACAGAACATTGTGGGCTGTTGGATCCTTGCAGGCAAAGAGAGACTATCTCCTTTTTGTAGTACTTCTCTGTTTCCCCTTTAGTCATGCAGAAAATAAAACTTAGAAAGTATTAAAAGTGCAGTGGGAAGCTTGGTTCTAGCCTTTGCTGGAGTTGTCTACTAGTTTGTGAGCCAGTCCATGTGCGCTCAGTAATCTTGAAACCTAAAAACTTAGAGGAAAAAGTAAATGTTTGCCTTCTCTTATTAATATGTTCTTATTTTCCTATAAAAAAGCTGTGGTTCTATTAAGGGATTGAGTTACTGCTAAACCCTCTGCTCTGGATAATTCTGAAGATAGTTCTATTTACACTGCTTTTAGAAGGGTAGGTTTACCTGTAGGGCAATGCATGTTATATGTAGGTGTTGCAATGACAAAAAAAATCACACAACAGTATGTAGGTTTTGTATTTTAGTGGGTGCTGTAGTTCTTAGTGGATTTGGTTCTCCTTTTCAGTGTGAACACTGCATTGCTGGAGGGAATCAGCTTAGTGATCTTGTGAGTTCCAGCAAGGCTGATTGAGCCCTTCAGCTTGGCAAGGATGGATCAAGTAAACTGCACCAAGGACACTTCAGTTGCCTCTTTCTTTGAGTGACTTTAACTGGAGGATTTACTTATTTGCTATGGTTATTCAAGATTTCTTTTATCACATTATATAAGAATAGGAGCTTGTACAGTGTCCCTAAAGAAAATTCTGCTTTGTATTCTGCCGCTCACCTCACTTTGATAGGAAGTAGGTGTCCTCGATACCAGAGGTGTCTGCATTTTGATGGGCTACATTTTGGTATCTGTCAGCGTGTACACAAATGTATATGAAGACTTAAAGAAAGGGCTTGGTGCAAGAGCTTGTCTTTTTCGTTGTTTTTGTTTGCTTTTTTCCATCAATGTATTATTGATTTATAGCCACAAAGTGCTCTTGTAAGTCCTGGAAACTCCCACTTGGTTAAGTGTCTTCAGCTCAGCCAAGCTGTTCCATTGAGACTCCTTGTGTAACTGATAAAGTATCAAACACGTAATTTGCAAAGTGCTTTGCAATCTTTTGGTAGAAGGTGGTGATAAATGTAGGATACTGCTAAGATGATTACCATGATTATAGTATTTCACAACTTTTATTTCACAACTTTTTGTATTTGTAGTATTTCAATCTGTGAATGCATCTGGATAAATAGATGAAAAGAATGCTTATCTGCCGGGAAGAGGTGTGATGCTGATAGGGAATTGCTTTTTGTAGGGTTTGGGGATTTTTTTTAAAATAATTTTTTAACTTAAATTATTACAAATTCATTTAAAAATACTGAGTTTGGAATTATTTAAGAATATAAAAAAGTCTCCCATCTGTCCCCACCAGTCTGCAGTAAACTAATGTTACACTTCTACTGGAAAGAAAACTGTTTGAACTGGTTTACAAGTCAGACTTGAACAGCATCGAAAGATGAAGCATGTATTTTACCAATGGGAACAGAATATATCAAGTTGTCTAAGCTGGTAGGACAGCATTTTCTACAGATGCCCCACTTTCACCTGTGGAATGTAAAATGACTTAGAACTTCTTAAAGCTTGCTTTTTCCCAGTGTTCTCAAAATGTTGAGAGTAAATATAATTTTTTTTTTTTTTGGTGGTGTACTATAACATAAAGGGGAACAGTTTTTCTTTTTTCCCAGTCATCTCTTGAGGGTGTTTCAAACTAGTGTCACATATTATTACAACAGCAAAGAGACAGTAAGTCTTGACTTCCCTTGTCAGAAAAATTCACTGCTAAATTGATTTGAGGACCCTTTGACCAATTTCCCTGTATAGTCTATAACTAATCAGCAGCTTCTAGGTGATGTTTTTGGATATACTCTGAGACCGAAGACACCTTCGGAAAGCTCTGGAGGAAAGAGATGTTTAATTGATTCACATTTTCTAGTTCCACATGGGAACTGGAACAGGTTATGGCTTGGTAGGATTGCGCAGGATGTGCTAGAGGTTTTGTAGGTGGTAGGACAGTGAGCGTATGTAACTCTTTCTGAGTTGGATTCAGAACATGAGCTGGTCAACTGTGCTTTTAAACGGCTTTGCCTTGTTATATAGGCTGGTGTAATCCATGAGTTTGGTCAAATTAATTCTGACTTACACTGAGCATGAGTGAGATCAGAATTAGGTTCCTGAGCTTTTTGTGTTGACTAATCCTTGCAATGCAGTGAATCAGAATATGAACCCTGTGAAACTGGGGCAGCTAATTTTGAAGAACTTTAGGAGTGTTTTCCATGTGTTCTAACAGGTGACTCTTTTCTTTCTCCTTTATGATGCAAGTAAAAGACCCGTGTTGGTTCTTCAGAATGACTCTCTCTACTCTCAGAGGCGTCCCTACACCAGTGAAGATGAGGCCTGGAAAACCTTCCTTGAAAATCCCCTTACAGCAGCTACCAAAGCTATGATGAGCATCAATGGTGATGAAGATAGTGCAGCTGCCCTTGGACTACTGTATGATTACTACAAGGTAGATTGGCTTGGGTACATACTGGCAGCAAGCAAAGCACTTGTTCCACCTGTGGAAAAGGTGTCATTTGCTAGAGGATTTTATGGAAGTTATGAATAGATCATGAGGACTTAAAACTATGTGGGTTTTAAATGGAAAAATTCCATGTCGCTTTTTCTTAAAATCAGTTTGTTTTAGCTCAGTAAAATAAGATCCCCTTGATCTTAATGTAATGGGTCGAAAGCTTCAGCAGCACTTTGCCTATTGACTCCAGGTTCTGCCGGAGTCAACGTATTATAGAAATAGTCATAGAGAATGAGACTTTGGGAGCGTATGCCTGTCTGAATGTAAATACACATGCAGAAAGAAACTTCTATGCTTTTGCTTGTGTGATCCCTATTCTGGTGAGATAGTTGGCTTTTGCTGGGGCTTTGATGTGCTCCCTTAGTCTCAGGTGATGCTAAACTTAACTACAGATTTTTGGTGGCATCTGAGGTGGAAGTGTCCGCCTGAAGGAGTTGCTGTGTCCGGTTAACTTTCAGTGAGTTTTAGCTGCTGTAATCTGTTAATCCTTTCTCAGCTGTGGTTGTCTTCCCCAGTGTTCACAATCTTTTCAAGACATATGCCTTCCTAGATGCCCACAGGTAAATTGAATGCAGACAAAACAGATAGCCCTCTAGTTCACATGGGATACATCTTGCTGAGCTTTCCTAAATATCAGAGGTCTAAGCTAGGGTAGTTGAGATCTCCAGTCCACATCCAACTTAGTGGAGACCAGTAGGCTTCTCTAGGCAGGGAGGCATCCTGGCCATGTTAGACATCTGCATTATGGTGGTCTGGATCACTGGGTGGAGATGCCTGTTTTATCTTTGCTGAGCATGCTAGGAGGCCAGGAGGCTGAATTGGCTTATCTGCCTGATACTTTGGCTAGTGTATTTTAACAGTAGTGAGTGTAATTTCCAGCCTCAGTCTGTTCCTCGAACACAAGGAGAGGTTCCCTTGTGCATAAAAAAAAAATAAAAAAAAAAATCCTTGCCTGTGCTTTTAAGAGTTGAACCTGTCTGATGTATCAAAATATTCTTGTAATGCTTAATATGGAGATTAGCACTCCACACACAGACAAAATGCCACAGACTCGCTGATGTGGATGTTGTTCAGCTAGTTTTGTGAGAAAACTGACTTTCTGTTTCGTGCTTGTGCTTGCTATGCCTTTGGAAGAAAAAACCCTACACTTTAACCAGAGTAATTTTAATCCACAAAATCAATTTTGATTTCTAAAGCTGCAGAGAGAACGTGGATGTTGACTTTTGGCAAAGCAGAAGGGATTTACTGTACATTGTCTAATTTGGGGTTTCCTCTTGTGTTTGGGTATCGGTGAGCATACAGAAAAGTCAGTGGAAGAACAAGTGTGCTGCACACTTAGGTGAAGCAAAATTGTTAGAGGTTGAAAGATTTACTGAGAGCTGTTATGATGTAGTGCTAGAGGGACAACATCTAGGCATTTATAATACGCCCACTCTGCAATATTGAAGATGGCAGATGAGATCATCTTTATCTTAAACAAAAAAACAAAACAACAAAAAGCCCCCACGCAACCAAAAAAAGTCCAAACAAAACAACAAAACCAAACAACTTGAGGGTTGTTTTTTTTTCCATTTCACTAATGGACTACCCTAATAGCTCTACCATCATTAATAAGGCCTTACAGGAAACAAATTTTTGATCAAAATCTTGAGTTTAGGAGCGTTGGCCAAATGCAGCTTGGAACCCTTATTTTTCAGGGACTAGTTAGTGTTGGCCTTTAGTCTCCAGCTAAACGTTCTCCAAATTTTGCTGATTGTGATGGAAAAAACAATTTTAGTGTTACTGGAGATTTCAGGTTATAAGGAAAAGCCAGAACCTAAGTTTTCGTCAGGGGCTGTCTAGAGAGGTATGCTGTTCAGCCTGGAATGCCATCAGCCTTTGAGTTGGCAGTGAAGTGATGGTTTCCTGCAATGCATTTAAGCTGACAAACATGGGCAGTATCTGAGGAGGCTTCAGTAAAGGAAGGTGGTGGTCGTTTACTACGCTCATTCAGGAGGCGTGTTGAGGGTGACAAAAGTCCTGGGCACCATGTGTGAGTTTGCAGAGGAGCTTGCATGGACTTACTGCAGAGTCGATGTGACTTGAACACCATGGGTTTATGCCAGCAGTGGCAAGAGTCATTTGGATCACTGGGGCACTGGTTGTATGCTCTAGTGAACCCAGCCATTACAGTTAGAATTACTCACCTTCTGTATGCCTTGAACTTGCAGCACAGCTAGGGAAATGGCATGTGTCTGTGTATGGATGAAGTGGCTGATGTGACCAGTGTTGTAGCATGTGGTGTTTTCAGGGTGAATCCTGTCTGTCGCATGAAATATGAGGAGCAGTATTGAGCTGTCATAAATCCAGAGCACTGATGATTACCTTTTGTTTATAAAAGATTTAATACAGTTTTAGGTCAGTGTGTTCATGGCCATGGACAAAAATGAGCTGTAGCATCCCAGTACATTTAGTGGACTTGATCCTCCCCGAGTTCCCTGGTCTCCCAAGAGAAAGCAAAGCCTTGAGTGTTCTGTGAGGAAGTGGCCTAGGGAGCACATGTTCTTGGGGAAGGGGCTGTGGAGCAGCATCCTTTTACTAGCCTTTTGCTCATCCAGCAAGCTAAACTCTGACAGCCTGCAGAGGAAGAGACTTGCACCACCAGCAGAAGCCTTATGGGGTCTTCTACTGATCCTGCTCACTCCAGTGCTGGTGCTCTATCCAGGGGTCAGTTTTCTGCACTGATTTTTTTTTTTCCCCCCACTGCTTGGTGCTGGCAGAAGCCCAGAGCTGGCACAACACAGGGATCTGTGGGGCATTGCATAAGGTGAGCCTGACATCCCAAAGTGCAAACACTGATCAAGCTGTAATGCTAATAATGACTGAAATCAGAGAGTGATGCTTTCTTAATTTGACCAAATGGCTGTGTTTTGAGGAGCTATTTTTTGTGTGTGTACATGTGAGGAAGAGTGCAATTTCAGCATGTCTTGTATTTCCCAGGTTCCAAGGGAAAGGAGATCCTCAACAGCTAAACCAGAGGTGGAACATCCTGACCAAGACCATAGCAAAAGGTATTAGTTTTCATAAGTCTGCTTTTCTTCTAGACCACCAAAGCTGCTGAAGGAAAGTAACTTGTTGCACTGCAGTGTTGAGCTGGAAGAGAGGAATTGTTTACTTTTACTTAGTGCCTTAAGTTCCTGTGCTACTCCAAGAACAGGATGGGGTTGGACCATGACATGGAGAGCTGAGGCCTAAACTATTTCCCATTGCCATCATCTGCTTCTGTCTGCTGGTGTCATACAGTCAGTGTAGCAAAAGCTGCTGCTCTTAACACAGTAGCACAGGTATCCCTTCCCAGGGCTGCAGAGGTGACTGGTGACCCTTTTATTCTTGCATGCAGTTGCCTCAGTTGCTCACCGCTGATTTTGTTCTCAGACACCAGCAGCACTGGTTCTTCATGCATGGGCTGATAGGGGAGGACTTCAGAGTGCTTGTGATTTTGTTTTGGTTTTGTATCGTTTGTGGAGTTCTTTTGTATTCTCTAGAATTCTTTTCTTTCTTCCTTTTTCTGCCCTCCCTCTCCTGTGCTTCACAAGCAGTAGATGATACTGATTAAATAGATATGACAAATGTGAGGTTCATTCAAGCCAGGCTTCCACTACTACCATCTTCTACATTTGGATAGACTGGAATGCTTTAAGGATTCAAGGTGAGGTTTTGTGGTCTGGCTGGGCCAACCGAATGACTCGTTAAGAGCAATCTGGTTCCCAGCCATGTGTTCCCACTGCTCCTCTCATACCAGCTCTAGTCTTCCAGTGATTCATAACCTAACACCTAGGAGGGAAAAAAAAGTGGCTAGTTTTCTGCCAATGGAACAAGCTGAACTGTCTCACCAAGGGGATAGGGGAGCATCAGAATTGATATAAAGGAGAGGGCAGGACCACATTGTGGGTAGGGAGAAAGGGAGGACAGGCTGATTTAGTGGCTACTAGCTATGAGGTCAGTTCAGCCACAGATCTCGTTGTCCTAGCAGAAATGAGTGAGGTGGGGTGAAGAGTGGGAGGTTATGGAAACCATTCCCAGGAATCTCAGTATGGATTTTTTTGGGGTTTGTGTATGAGAGAGGGGTGTAATTTCCCTATTAGTGTATCCCAGGTGGTGTGCAGTCCTAGGGCAGAGGAGCAGCGGCAACTTTGCTCTCAGTCCTTCTTCATCCACCAAAAAGAAGTTTGCCAGTGTGTGGTGGGAAAGGTTTCAGAGTCCTTAGTTTCGGACTGCAGTTTTCCAAGCAGTGAGGATCTGGGATGTCAACCCCCTTACTGTGTTCCAGGGTAATTCATCTCCAAAGTGGGATTGTTTGCAGTGGGTAAGGGTGTTTTGTTTTGTTGTTCAGGTTTGTTTTTTTTTTTTTTTAATGAGTTTCTTAGCTTTTCAGGTTAGGACTAAGCTGTTCTGCACAAACAGGAGAGTTAGCGTTAGCTGTCTTTATCCAAAAGGCTAAGAAATATTTCTAGCTCTTATTTAATGAGAAAATGAGTTGTAAAACTTTTATTTTTCCTTTAAAGGAACAGCATCCCAAATGTAACAGAACAGTCACTCATTTCTGCTGGAGAAAACAGAGTCCAGGTTCTGAAAAATGTGCCTTTCAATATTGTGCTTCCACACACACCCCAGATGGGCATGGACAAGAGAGGCCACCTTACAACCCCTGACACAACAGTCACCGTTTCAATTGCTACGATGCCCACCCATTCCATCAAAACGGAGACGCAGCCACATGGCTTTGCAGTGGGCATCCCACCAAGTGTCTACCACCCTGAGCCCCCAGAGCGGGTAGTGGTCTTTGACAGGAACCTCAACCCTGACCAGTTCAGTTCCAACACCCAGCCTCAAAACTCCCAGAGGCGAACGCCAGACTCCACCTTCTCAGAGACTTTCAAGGAGGGCGTGCAAGAGGTACCAAGAGAGGCAGTTGCTCTGTGTGTGCATGTGCGTGTGTGTCTTGATCTGGATAAAGAGATCTAATTCTATCTTTAATTGTTGTTACATGAGCCAGAAATCTGTCCAGTGATTGAGGAATAGAAGACTTTCTCAGAAAGGTGCATAATTTAGTAAATAAAACCTTCCAAACATGAAGTCATTATCAAAAGCAATTGACTAATCTTACCGGTGACAGAATCTTTGGCTTGCAGAGTGTGGAAATAGTTTTCTCAATCACAGCATCGGGCCAGGTTTTGCAAGAGTTCAGCACTCTGTGGTGCCTTTGCAGGTACCAAAGTGAAGTGACTATGTCTGTAAGCTTTCTTACTGCTAGTTTCTAGGCGTGGTGTGTCAGTGAAAAACAGTTGGTTTGTTTAGGAACCTTGAGTGAGAGTTAAACCTGGATGAAAATCTTTGGGTTTGTTTTATGGTACCAACTGAGAACAACAGCATAACTGTGTTTTGATTTTTAAGCTGGACCTCAAGGAACTGTGTAGCTATGCCCTTTTGTTGTGATTGAGAAAGCTTTAAATATTGCCCTAATCTGACTCAGCTGACTCAGGCGGCTTGTGAGATGTGTTTAGTAGACACCCAAAAGTTTTGAATTAAACTCCTGCTTAAGTGTCCTGTTTGTAGAGACCAAAAATCAGTTGTTATCTGATGAACAAGTTGCCTGCCAGAAATTCTGTGGTAACAAGTGTCTGTTTAATCTTGACTTTTCTTGTTGCTGGTGTGTTAATTGTTGTGTTGGTTTGTGTCTACCCTAGGTTTTCTTTCCTACTGAACTGAATCTCCGAATGCCCAATATGAATTCAGAAGATTATGTTTTTGACAGCATTTCTGGGTAATGCTTTAAGGCCCTTATTTGCCTTTATCCTCCTATTGTCTTGCAGTTGTCAATGAGCAAGCAATACAGCTCATGCCCTTCTGCACCCAGTCTCTACTGGGACTCTCAAAACCACAATAATGTCTGCTTATTTGAATTTCACAGTTGGGAATCCTACCTGTATCTTTAAGGAAGCTACTTTAAGAAAAACTACCTGCAGGGTTGGAATACCACCCAGTTTCAATTGCTGTCCTTGTACCAGCTCCTTTTTACATGAGAAGATGCAGTGCTGTCTGGCAGCTCCGCAGTAGTCTTGTAGTTGCTTCCAGCTGTGTCACTGTCCTTGACTTTGCTTTATTCTCTGCCTGCTGGAAATCTACAGCAGAAATAAGAAGCATGAAACTCATCTGAACTCTTGAGAATAAACTAGTTGTTTAGTTAGTTGCGGTTGACCAGGAGTGAAGAGGAGAAGACCATGGCCCTGAATGGCCTCTTAGCTTGTGAACTTAATTCAATACTTTTCCATGAGAGCAGCTTGTTCCTCTCAGCCTGATTAGGGAGCTTCCAATCTTGCCTGCTGATATGTCTTTGGATTTAGCTTGCCAAGAACTTTTCTTAAATGTTCACACATTAAAGAAATGGTTGAAAAGGGACTCATCTTGTTTTCCATCTTCCTTGCCTGTTGATGGCTTAGTGAGTCAACTAACAACTTTGGAATTTCTCCAAATTAAATATGGAACGTTTAAGTGGCTTTCCAGGAAAATGTCTAAGCAATCACTGCCCTCTTCACTCTGTAGGAATAACTTTGAATACACTCTGGAAGCCTCAAAGTCCCTCCGACAGAAGCCTGGGGACAGCACGATGACTTACCTGAATAAAGGGCAATTTTACCCAATCACACTGAAAGAAGTCAGCAGCAGTGAAGGAATCCATCATCCCATCAGTAAAGTCCGAGTGAGTGGCAGCTCTTGTGGTTTCTTGGGAAAGAGGGGGTGTACAATGGCAGCCTTAAACTCCCAAAGTGCAGTAATCTAAACCAGAGAACCAGCACTAAGGCCAGCTAACCTGCTTTCTTACATCCATCTTCATTCCTTTGCTGTCCACCTACTTCCAGACCAACCCATCCTGGCTCAGTCTGTTAAGAAGTGGTGTCAGCACTTGTTTAAAGATGATGCAATACCTGGAATATGATCCTTGAACTCCAGGTAGGAGAGCAGTTCTGCTCATCTCTTCTTATGACCCAGAAAGCACTGCTGTCTGCCTTCCTGTTTGGCAGCAGTGTGATAGGTATACTTGCAGTGCATCAAGGTGGAAAGCCTAAAGTAGAATACCAAGAACAGCTTCCAAAACAAATGTGCTCTCTGGCCTTTTCTCTTTCATGTGTTTGTGGGTTTTTTGTTTGTTTATTTTAATCTTGCCCCCTCTCTCTTTTCAGAGTGTCATTATGGTTGTGTTTGCTGAAGACAAAACAAGGGAAGATCAGCTCAGGCACTGGAAATACTGGCACTCAAGACAGCATACAGCCAAACAAAGATGCATTGACATAGGTAAGGAACACTCTCATTGCTGATGTCAAACTCCAAACCTAATTCCTAAACCCAAGGCTTGTTTTTTTGGCCAAAGCTTTGTTACTTTAAGGAACCTTTAGATCACACTCATTGCTATCCATATCTTTGCTGAAAGCCAGGAAAGAGCTTTTGATTGCTTGGAGCTAATGCTGTTGCTTTTAGGACTCCTTAAAGAGGCTAATTTTTGGAGGATTTTGGTCGGTGAGCAGGCTGAATTTAGGGGTTTGCATTGGGAGATTTAATACCCTCCTCCAAATCACAGTTGCTTTGGCATATACTGGTGCTTGTAGCTAAATTTCAACTTATAGACTCTGTGGCTGTCCTAAATACTGCATTTCTTCAAAGGACAAGATTGTTGTAGAAATACCTTGCAACTAGTGATTCTCCTTCCCACAGCTTTGCTTACAATTGGTCTTTGGTGCATGTAAAAAAAGAAAACACTGCTAATTTCCCCTTGCCTCCACGCAAGGCTGGGGCTGGCTGGCTTCCAGCCTTTTCTGGCTGAAGGCTGGGTTGTGCTCCTCAGCCCTTCCTTCTGTGAATAAAAGCAGGGATTAATCACTTGGCACTTAAAGCAGACGCGCATGCAAATCTTTGTGTGTTATTGAAGGAGTTTTATTGAGAGCTTATGCCCTTCTACAAGGTAGAGTTTCCCCACACATAGCAGGCTATGGAACAGGACATGTGATATGTGGGATGTCTGCCTTTCTCACTAGAGTATCTAGTTCTAAGTTTCTGTGGAGTCCTGTTTTCCTCCTTCTTCCTGTTTGTTGTTTTTTGTTTGTTTGTTTTGTATGAGAACCTTTTCCAGCCTTTTTAACAATCTTAAGTACAGTTCAGCTTCCTTTGCCTGCAAAGGGGTTGCTAAGGAGTTGTAGTTTGTGGCTGCTTTGTGTGATTAAGGACTCCAGATGGTATCACCTCTTCCTTTCCCTCATATCTCCTTCTTTCTAACAGCTGACTACAAGGAGAGCTTCAACACCATTAGTAACATTGAGGAGATCGCATACAATGCCATATCCTTCACTTGGGACATCAACGAGGAAGCAAAGGTATGGGAGGGACTACGGTTATATTTCCTGTCCTTTTAGCAGATTCGAGGGCTGGGGGAGGGTGAGGGTGTGTGGCCTACCTGGTGATTAGCATGTAACAAGTTTGTTTACGCTCTTACATTAGGCAAAAACCTTCTGGCTATTTCTTAAGAGAGTTTGCATTTGCAACTGCTTTAAAGTTCTTGGCAGAACTGCCTACCTGACAGACAAGTACTAACAAAAGGAAGCACTGAGCATTTCCAGAGCAGATGAAGTGCAGGAGGTGTGATGGAGCATAGCTGGGCTTGGCAGTGAGCACAGGCTCCTGGAGGATCCCTGTGGGAGGCAAGGGGCAGTTTCTGAGGGAGTTAAGGCTGTGAAAATGGGCTTGCCTTTAGCAGAAGAGGGAGTAGCTGCTGCTCTTGAGCTCCCAAAGCATGCATTACTGAAACCACAGATCCCAACACCTAGTGACCTATTTCAAGCTAGAGCAGCCTCCTGGTGAACTCTGGTTTGATCTTCTTTCAGAACTGTGGGCACTACTGTAGGTATGTAAGTACGGGCAGCTTCCCTGGCTAGTAGCTAACTGCAGCTCTTTGAAGCCATTCCCACTTTTGAAAGAGGCCTGTGCATCTTCTGAGTGCAAGAACAGCAGGTCAGAGTGGAGTCACCTCAGTTCCAAACGCATTTCCCACCAGTTTGTTGCTGGGATCAAGTTTTCTATGGAGAGTTTTATTACTGCTTGGGTTTTGTTAAAAATTGGGAATGGTTTCCTTCAATTTTTGCAGACTGGCTGTTCCCTTGCTAGTACATCACTGGCTAGTTGCTTGCATCACAGGCAAAACTACCAGAGGCTGCAGAGTGCCATATCTAGGGAAAGCCTAGCTTGGGGGGCATAGGAGCTCTCAGCAGAGACTACAAAGATCCTTCTCTGGAGCTGTATGTGCTAGTGTGCTCTGCAGGAGGCACAAGGGATGGTGTCACTGTACAGAGGTCACTGTCATTATGAGCTTTGTTTCGTGCTGCACAAGGGCTGTGGATAAAAGATATGGGCAGAGGTTGTATGGGGCCTGTTGCTGCGTTTTAGCTCTGTAGGAGAAGTTTGTGATGCTTGGCAGGCAGCAGCAAGGAGCTGTGAAAGTGTTGCTGAAAGTGCTGCCTTGTAGTATGCATGACATTACTTGTGAGGCTGGCGTTGAGTGCCAGGCTTCCCTGTTCACCAAATGTGGCTTCAGTTGGTTTGAGGGGGATGTCAGGGAGGACCTTACCTGCTAGAGGATGCTAAAAGGTTTAAGTGATTTTTGAAGCATGAAGCATTTTGATATGTAAATAATCAAATAAAACTTTAGAAGACCTGTAAAAAAAGGAGGCAGTAAGTATTCCTGAAATGTTATCCTGCTGCCATAGGCAGCCTAACATTCAAGGAACTTAGGTAATTGGTGACTGCAAGGTACTTGAGGGCTTATGATTTGTACAGAGGGATTGATCATGCAGACAATGATGATTTAAGGTCCCAAAGGAGTTGGAAGCACTTTGCAGGTCTGTAGCTGCCTCTGCTGACTGAGCCCACCCTATAGCAGAGTGCTAACCCGGAAGCAGGGCATAGAGCTAGTGCTGAGAACCATGGGCTGCTCCAAGGAAAGCTGTCCTTCCCACCAGGTGACACAACTCGGCTCTATGAATCATGTGGTTATTGTCCAAGTGTTCTGCAGACCCCTGAATGAGTAGTTTCAGTCTATAGTGGAATTGCCAATAGCAGCTTGAAGAGGTCTAAGGAACCTCATGGTGATATTTCAGCTCAGGGTTGAACTTCATGGGATGAGGTGGTATGAGGAGGTGTGAGGTAGGCTGGTTTTGTAGCTACAGAAGCAAATTTGCTTCCAGATTCACAGTCTTCATTTGAGATGAATATACTTTTGAGTATGGATTTGTATGAACTTGCAGAGAGGACTGTTGATAATGAGTGCAAGCCTTAGCTCCTTGAATCAGGATCACATTAAGACAAAAGTACTCTTGACTTCAGTGTTCAAAGAATTTGCTTTTTTAGAATGTGCTCTGTGTTAAATGTCTATTTAACTTATTTTTTTCCCCCTGAGCGTATGCGTTTTGTTAATGGTTGGATTCCATACCAGTAAAGCTGCAGTTCTTTCTCAACTGCTGTGATCTTATCAGGAGATCCCTGAGCCAATTTCAACAATTTTTATTGCATGGTTCATTTACCTTGCATGCTCTCTCTCTCTCTTTTATATACATACATACACACACACACACACCCCTCCAATAGTCTTCAAGTACATGAATAGAGCAGGGAATAAAGAGAGCCGAGTTTCTGAAGCTCCAGAATGTCCTCCACAGTAATAAATACAGTGTCTTATGTTTAGTAACAGCAGCAGTGCTGCATAGATTGTATGTTTAACCAGCCAGCAAGCCTTGATTGTTAGAAATTTGCTTCCTGAGCCCTGGAGTTACCTGGACCGGAGCCAAGTGATTCTTCTGGAGTCACTGCCTCTGCTGTGTCCTTCTTGTTCTCAGTTTGCTGTGGGAATGATTTGATCCTGTGCAGTAATGTCATATGGAAGGTGATGAAGCTCTGCATCAGGAGTTTCTGATGCATTTACTCATTTATGCAGGCAGGGCTCTGGGTGCGTGTCAGATTTCAGGGAGAAATAGCATTTTATTACAAGAAATTGCCCCTAGCAGTGATTGGACCAGGTACTTGCCCTTCTTGTGCTATTCCTCGTGGTGAGGATGTATAGGAATATTGGACATCCATGATGATTCTATGACATCTGCCACTCTGTGCCGAAGGGTGTCACCTGCCTTAAGAGAGTACATTGCTAGTCCCCTCAGGGATTTTAAAACACAGCTTTCTGGTGAATTAACACTGTTTTCAGGCAATGCAAGTTCTGTGCTCACTGTATAGCAAGGGAAATGTGTGAATTTTGCACCTGCAGATTGAGGGATGGGGAAGGATGTTTGAGATGCCCTCAGCAGGCAGCGTTTTCCAGTTACGTTGTGCTGGGAGAGCTGAGGGCAAAGTCAGGGCTTTGGATGCTGGACACAGCAGGTAGGTTTGGCTCTACATGGATGGAGTTGTCACACAGCTGGATGCATTGATGTGCTGTTCGTGAGCCCATGTGTGTAGAAACCAGGAGTATTTCGTCTGTGACAGATCCCACTCTTGGACAGAATCCATGGCTTTTGGAACAAATGTTTAGTGCTTCTTCCTGGCAGCTCCTCTCTGCCCTCTTCTGTTGCTTTGGGACATCACAGGAGCCGCTAGAAGTAGTCACACTATGGAATAGTGGTGGCTTAAGTATTCTCTGAAGGTATTCAAGCTGGAAAAAGACCCAAGATCCAAAGCCTCCTTACTCTGAGACAGTGAAAGCAGCTGAGGGTGAAGAGGAAAAGACAAACTATCCTGAAGTGATTCTCCTGAGACTGGAGGGAGAGCAAGGATAGGGTAGAAAGACGGAAGGCACTGTGAAGGGAAGTGGTGATTCTGGTGGGCTTCCAGGTATGTCTGTTAGAGGTGGGGTCTGACCCCACCATCTGACAGATATGGGGAGGGGAAGAATTGGATGACGAGGCACTCATGCTTTATGAGGAGAAAGAGGGAGACTGGTGAGTAGCTGAATTAGATATTTAGGAAAGTCAGCACAACTGCTCAGGAGCCATCCTGGTTGGGTGGAAGCATAGTCTGATGAGTCTGACAAAGATGTGTAGCTGATACTCACTTGCACACAACAGGTAATGCTGGAGTTGCCCTGAGGCTTGTGGAGACTTCAAACAGTTTCCCACCCTGTCCTGCATGTCTGCAGTGTTTGGCAGACAGTGAAGTGGGGTTATTCTGCAAATGGCTTTTAGATGTCTGAACAGAAGCTCCTCATCTTTTGCTTCTATGACTGCATTAGGGATGGGGTGTCTAGTGCTGGGATGGAGCCTTCTCTGAAGGTGCCTGCCTTTCCTCACTGACTGAGCAGGCTTGGCCATCTTTAAAATTGGGAAATCTTGAAGGTAGGGAAGAAGGTCTTGTCTTTGCAGCCCTTTTTCACCTCTGTATTTCAATCAGGAGAAGCATTTGTAGGTTCAGGTTGTGAGTCTTTGAGGCTAGGAACGATCTCTTCCCTAGGCCTGTACAGCATGCCCACTTCTTCTGTTGGTTGGCCCATTAGAGGCCTGTTAATGAAAATTGCCATTATGTGCATGGTTAAATGCACATTTCTTTTGTCTATTTCCTGCTACTCTTCATAACATTGGCCTTTGTGCTGGTACCTCTGTTGTGTTACCCGTTAGGCAGTGAAGCAAACTCTCTATCGCTTAACTGTGGCCTGGGGACATGGCTTGCTCTCAGGTCAGTGGCAGTTGAACAATCTGGACAGATCAGTTTCCCTGGGGTTAACTGGCTTTGCTGGATCCTGCTTTGCTCAAATCCTGTCTGAGCTCCTGCCTGGTGGAGCAGGAGGGCTTGGGCCTTGTGCCTAAGCAGGACTAGTTGTTGTTTACATAGTGATGTGAAGAGCCTCTTTGGCCCATTTTTGTAGTCCTAACAGTGCAATGACCCTATTTTTGTGCTGGGACACCCCTTCCAAGCTTACTGGTGGGTTGTTTCTGCAGTGTAGTGTTGCTTCCAGCAGCTCCCAGAGAAGGGCCCCTGTGGAGGTCTTCTGTCTGGCTTGCTTTAGGCTGGATGATGGGACAGGAGCCAAAAATTATGTCACTGCACATTAAGGGCTCTATTGTTCTCCCACTACTTCCATCAAAAAAAAAAAAGGCATTATAAGCCAGATGCTCTGTGTGAAAAGACCCTTTCTACTATAAAGGGATAAATGAAGAGGGTATAACAGGGGCATTTAGAGCTGAAGAACATTATGGTAGAGATTTTTGCTGTCTTTCCACCAAAGAGAAGGTGCTATGGTATCTCTTGACACCCTCAATGACAGAACAATTAATGATTTGGGTGTAGGTTTGGGGTGGGGGGGTTGGTTGGTTGTTTTGTTTGTGTGGTGGTTTGCTGTCTTTACTTTTATTTGGTCTGAGAAAAGTGCAATGGCCCTATATTAATTTGAGGCTAATTTGGATTGACCTTTTGAAGTAGCAGATTAGGCAATGAGGATGGTCTTCTGGCAGATCCTCATGTGTGTTAACTACAGTTCATAGGCGGGATTTTTTTGTTCAGATGAGCTCTGTTTTTGGAGAGGGTGGATCTCTTGCTGCAACTTGAAGTAAGGCAGAGGTGTAGCCCACTGATTTATTTTAAGAGTTTACTCTAACATAATCCTCTCTTGGTGTTCACTGTAGGAAGAATTTCAGCTTTTTGATTGATGAATATTGCATGCATTTATATGGATGCCATTGTAATGAAATGGCAGTCATATGCCTCATTAAAGAAGGTGTTGCCACCTTCACCAGCATTTAGGAGGTACAGGTTTGTCTAGTTGGAAATGAAACTATGAAATGTGATGAGTCAAACATACTTAAAGGAAAGAGATTGGTTTGAAGCCAAGGCTGCAGACCACAAGTACGCACAGCCTTTGGAGCAGTGACATAGGAAAGTCATAGCAAGTATTGCTTACCTGCCTCTTAATGCAGATCTCTGCCTACTCTGTCCTGGATTTTCTTAAAAACAAACATGTGTTGACCTTGATTTTAAGTGTTGCAAATTAGGAGCAGGTTTTCAACTCAGATTTTTTCTTCAGAACTTGATGTCCCAATCTCCTCCATCTGTCTGATCTTCCAACCAACTATGGAACTCACAATGTGTTTCCTAAAGCTGGAAGAAAAAAAAAATCTTCCTGAAGTTAGGTCTTCTACAGAGCAAACTGGGATGTGATTTTTTTTTCCTTTTCTCCATTCTTTCCATACTTAATGGCAAAACTTCCTTTTGTCATTTTTGTGCTTTTGTAGACATAATTCATTTCTGTGTTGGGTTTTTTCTGTTGTGCTTGGGTTTTTCTTGTTTATTTTTGGGTGATTTACTGATGTTGAATGGGTTGGGTTTTTCTTAGGGGTTGTTTGTTGGTTTTTTTGTATTATGGTTTGTGTTTTTTGTTGGTTTTTGTTTGTTGGTTTGGGGTTGTTGGTTTTTTTTAACATATTGCCAATCTTTTGGCCAAACTGCTAGTTTTACTTTATTTCTAACCAAATCCACAAAAGCTGAGATCTGGCCCTGTACCTTTATCTTATCAAAGCATGGGGTGGGAAGAAGTGTCAGTAGGACTGGGAACCTCTATCCACGGGTTTCCCACATGTTGCAAGCAGAGATGTTCCTGTACTTCCTTGCTTCAGAACAGGTTAGAATATCAGCATTGCTCTTTGTGAGCAGGAATATGTATTTTTCCTTTAATTACCATTAAATTTTGTTTTGTTGATGGAGTGAACTTGCTAGGAGGATGTTCTTTTATCCAGGGCTGGGTCGTATTTCCCACTTGGCATTCCTTGGCAGAGTGTGGGACCTGTGTGTTTTGTGTCAGTCAACCAAACTGGGTTTGGTAGGTTTGAATGCAAACTAACTTCCCTGGGCTGTGAGCAGGATGGTACTGGGCCTGACTGAGTGGAGCTGGAGTGGATGTGGCCCTATCGTGCATCTGCCAGACAAGCCTTATTTGGAGTGTCCGATCCCAAAGGCAGGAGGTGGCTGGGGAGCCCACAGGTGCATGAATTGCCCAATTTTATTTCTTTCCTGGCTTGCCTCCTGCTGATGCAAAACCTGTGGTGTATGTGGGAGGTGAAGAAACAAATGTGAGAGCAGTAAGATTAGCTACCTCTCAGGTGATCTGTACCAAGGTGGTGGTTTTTTTTTTTTTTCATCCTTCATTTAAAGCCAGAACAGTCTTCCCAGTGCTGCTTTCTTAGGACATACCTTCCCGGATGTGTGCAGGAAGACATGTGCTTGCCCTGCCTGTACTCCAAGCTGCCTGGTCATGACCCACTGCCAATCCTAGAAGCCACGTAGCTGTGTTAGCACAGCGCAGTGCCCTGGCTGACAGCTCTGCCTCTCGAAGGGCTTGGAGCTGGTGTAATTTATAAGGCTTTTGTCCTGAAGATGGTTTGCATCCAGCCAGATCACAGCGCAGGTGAGGCGTATTAAGACCTGTCTTGTACACATCCATGTGGACAAATCTTTTGAAAAGATCCTCTGTTTTTCCCTTTTATGTTTATATTTGTCTAAGCCTTTAGAGAAACCACATGCTTTCAGTAATCAGCACTTAAATAACAACCTTTTGAGCTTCCGGGTAATTTTTCTTCAGTGGAGGGCTTGATAAATGAGTTTGTTTGTGGCATTTAGGCCTAGGGCTGCTCCTTCAGCAAGCCAGCAAGGAGTGCTGTGATCACATGGCTGCATACCTCTGAACTGCACACACATCTGCAGGAGACCTAGCAACCTATTGGCTGCTGGGCATTGACATTCCCAGAATTCCTGCTGGCAGCCGGGGTGTCGAGTGGCTGTGTCCTGGCATTGGCAATAGCTGTGTAGCTTCCTGCTCGCTAGTATTGGATGGTGCGTGTCTTGGTCCTCTGAGGGAGTCTGAGCAGGCAGAGGAGGAGGAGGTTTGTTCAATTCCTCTGGTCCACATCCAAGTCCTTTTGTTTAGGCCTGATGGATCGTTTACCTTATTTGTTCCTCTGGTTTTCCATCTGCTGTGGTAGCCTCAAAGGCTCCTGCTCAGGTCAGTTCACTTGAGGGTTTCTATGGCCCTTTGTCCTGCAAAAAATAATGCTGAGATTGAGTCAGTGCAATGCAGTGAGTGTTGCCTTCCCCAGCTGGAGACCACGGAAATGGACTTGCTGCTCTGAAGGAAAGCAAAGCAAAATGCAGTTGATATCAGTACTATTGTGCAGGGTCTGCGTGCAGCCTCACAAGTAGAATGCATGGTGACTGGTCCACAGGTGAAAGCCTTTGTGCTTGGAAGATGATCCCAGGACATGTTGCAATCTCTTTGCCTACTGTGTCTTGGGCAGAACATTGGAATTATTTAGCCATGGTCAAGAAAAAGCAGTACACAACTGCATTCCCTGGAAAGAAGCTCATTGCAGTTTAATCTGGCCCTGGTTGTTGTGTTGTAGGCTCCAAGCTCTATATTCTGTCCAAACAGTAATCAAAAGCATCCTCACAATTTTAAGTTGACTATAACATTAAAATAAGGCTTTTTCATACTAGTGCTAGAAAAGAGCTGAAGTTTTATCCAAATTCTCAGTAGAGGAAGAAATACCCAATGAACTTGGATTATTGAGTGACGTCTTCATCCTCTTGGTATGAAAGTGTAATGGAGCGTAAATAGGAGGAGGTGAATACAGTTTACTAGTCTTCTATTGAAATGAAACCTATGTGGAGCAAGGTGATCAGACTGGAGTAGTTGCAAGTCTTACCCAGAGGGACATACAAGACTTTGCACAACAGGGTGATCTGTTACATCACCATTACAGTCCTACCTATGCCTTTGTTTGCTGGGGACTAGCCAGAATTTACAGTGTGTTAATACCCATCCAAGTTGCTTGCCATTACCTATGACAATCCCAGACATGGCTCATGCTTACCTACATACTGTTCCTTTTCAACTTTAATTTGCAGTGAGTCAGAAGAGGCTATACAAGGTGACGTATCACTGAGGCTATTGCATATGTAGCCTTTGGACTGATCAAAATTGCTGGTACTTTTTGTGTGACAAAAGGGCATAGTGTCCAAGATAAACTGAGGAGAAGAGATCTGGATATGCAAACCTTCATTTAAAAAAGGCATCTTTCATCTCGCTGACAGTGAGGTTCCTGCAGCACTTTGATTGCCCTTTAATTATGCCTGTTTTTCCTGGTTTGTTTGAAAGGCAGATCTTGTTAGAAAAAGGTGCTGTGTGGAAAGAACTTGGCTGTCTTTGCTGCCCTTCCTTGAGGGCAGAGAGCAGAGCTGCCAGATTTTTTTCTCTTTATTCTGCATTATTAAAATGAAAGATTGTTTCTCGTATGTTTGAACGTGGGCACAGTATTTTTCTCCCAAGTTAGGCAAGGAGGGGGCACAAGTGGCAAGGTGGTTAAAGCAGACTGGCAAGTCATGAGGTCTCGCTTCTTCCCACACTGACTTTCAGTGTGATCCCAGAGGATGTGATTTAATCCTTCTGCCTTGGGTCTTTCGTTGTGTGTGGCTGGGCTGCTGCTCATCTGCCACAAAATTTGTGGGAAACCTGACCTAGTATTGGGTGGAGGAAGATTTGTAGCATCTTGGGGTGTCGGACAGCAGATGTGTGTAGGGTTAAAAGCTCGCACCAGCTTACAAGTTTCATGCTGTTTGGTATTTTATCTTTAAACCTCACTATTTTGGAGCCATTTGTCTCAACGAGAATCTCAGCTTTCATTAATAATAAAAAAGCATGAAAAAAAAAAAGGAAAATGGTTTTCTTAGAGAGAAAAGCCTCGAAATAGGATTCAAATACAGACTAAAGGTTTAACTGCCAAGCAAGTGAAATAACTTGAGAACAGGTTTCTAATCCTTTTAGAAATCTCAGTTTAAAGAAAAGCAGTGTAACTTTTGAGGGCTTGACTCATGTTTGTAAATGCTTGGGCTTGACAATGCTCTATTTTTAAGTGGTGTCTTTATATTTAATCTTGAGAGGTGAGATGAATTTTTTTTTTAAAGTAACAACAAATCTTAATATAGCTGAGAATGCGGAACTGCCCTTAGAAAAATAGGTTGGACACATGAAAAGGAATCTTGCTCAGCAGGCTGAAGACGCAGAGCAACTTCTGCGGTTACGTTTTTCTTTCTTCTGGCAATTTTGGGGTGGGGATGTGGCTGGCGCAGTCACTTGGCCTTATATTTCTTTTTGAATGCAAGTCAAATCTTCCTAAACTGAACAGAAAGCACTTGGCTTGAAACCGATTTAGTACAAACTGGAAAAACTGTTCGCTAAAACCCTATTTTTGTGGAACTTGAGACAACCTGAAGTTGCTCAGAGTAGGAGTTACGGGATCAGTATGGAGAAGCGAAAAGATGATCCATTTGAACTGAAATGGCTTGGTACAAACAGGAGAGAACAGGCTGTCTTGCTATTGCTTCAGAGAGGTGATTAGGTTCAGTTGTCATCTCCTGCCCAGAGTCTTGAAGACTTAAATGGCATGAAAATGAATTCAGCTGCTTAAAGCTTGATCAGATGAGGAGACTGTAAAGTAGGAGGATAATCTTTGTCATCTGACAGGCAATCCCAAATTCCCACGGAGTACATGTGTAGCATGCATCTATCATGCTGAGACTAACCCTTCTACCTTGAGCCCAATGTGTTGTGTGGGCTTTGTGTGGCTGATAAGCCATGAAAACTGAAAGCATAGACCTGAATTATCCAGTAAAGAAGTCACACTGCTTGCTAGGGAGCTGGTGGCTGATGCTGCACATCAAGTCCACTGGTGTCCAGTGGTGTGAAACTCAAACAAGGAATTTCACAAGACTTTTGAGGCTGTGATAGACCTGCTGGCATGGCTGTTTGAGCATGTTTTCTTGAATGCAGTCATCATACAGACGTGAGAGTTGTGTGTGAATATTCAGCATGGGTAAATAAATTTAAAATGGAAATTTAAAATGTAAAAATATGCAAACACCAGCTGAGGCTCTTTTTAAAAACCAAAACCCCTGCTCAGGGAACACAATTATTCAGGCTGTGCATACATCTGATTACTTAGCTACAAAGTGGGTGAAAGCAGCTCTTCAAACTCCTTGAAGCTTTCCCCTGGGGTGTGCCAGTGCTGCCAGCAGAATGCCCTTAAAAAGCTGAAGGTAGCAAGAAGGGAAGGGGGGTGGATAAAAGCTAACAAAGCCGTCACTTGGGCTAATCTGGGGAAAACTGAGAAGAGCTTATTTTAAAATAATTTTCCTGTCTGCAATTTGGGATTTATTTAACGCTTTCAGAAAAAGATGTCTTGGAACAATGTGAGTTTGGGATGCTGAGACACAGGCTGGAAGGCAACCTAGGCATTGAGTGCTGGCTCACCTTCAGCCCTGTGTGTAAGTCTGGCTTGGGGCACCACAGAACAAACAGAACAGGTTGGATAGCTGGGGATGGGGCTCTGCCTGCATGTCCTGTGAGTTAGACATAGTTTTACACATTTCAGTGTCCCTTTGCACAAGCAGGACTCAGTGAGGGTACTGCCAGCTTTTGAGACAGTGTGTGTGCACACTGGGGACTGTTTGCTGAGCTGGTATGCCAGCAGCTGTCTCCCTGCTCTGGGGTAGCTGATGCTCACAGGGGCTGCAAGAAGTTGAATGTGAATTTCATTCAGACAAGTTATTCTCCCCCCACTCAGGCTTTTTATAGTACTGTGTTATATATGGAGGAAAAAAAAAAAGCTTATATCCCTAATCTGATGATAGTTCTTACTTTTCTATTTCTCTTCTCTTGTTAAAACTAGTAAAGGATGTTGTGGAAGCTGTCCAAAGAAGCTCGTGATAAACACTTTGCAAAACCACAAATCCAACCCAAACCCCAAGAGCTTTTCAAAACCTACCCTGAGACTTTGCAACAGCAGGATGGCTCCGGGAGGTGGCACTAACTCACTGCAGAGACTGTCAAATGAGTGCTTCGTGGTAGTATCACAATAAGTAAGCGATCAAGTAATGGGGATAGTACTGCAAAATCTCTGGCAAGGTGCTTCAGGCTCAAAGCTTTGATTATTTTTAAAGCAGTGAGTTCCCAGCCCTTATTCTTGAGGCAGGTAGGAGAGGAGCCGTTGTAGGTCTTGGTAGCTTGTAAATTCATGGTAATTAATCATTGCAGCTTCTTCTGAGACATGCCAATAATGAGGATTGTGTTTGGAGAAAAGCCTGGCACACAAGAAGCCTGTGTTCTCGATACAGAGTACTCTGGTCTATCTGCTTGTATCCACACAAGGATATTTCTTCCTTCTGTTAATTAGCACTGGACTTGTTCTCTGATGGTGGGTTTGTTGGTTGTTTTTTTTAAGCAGTTATGAAAATTAAATCAGATATGTTCGAAATCACTCCTAATTAATTTCCCTATGATTCATTTTTTTTTATTAGAATAATGAAAATATCACTCTTTTTCTTTTGATCTGAACAATGACAGGGTATTGTAGGTCTTAACTGAAGAATACTCAAAATTGTGTTCATGTTTTTAAGTGTAAAGCCTAGAAACTATTTCAATGAAATAATGACTTTATTTCTGTGTTCAAAGGTAACATAATGCCTAATATTTTTAAAAATCTCCAAGTAGTTTCAAGCATAAGCTGTGCTCACAGCAGCTTGTGTAAAACTCAAAATAACATGGTTTTTTTGAGGCTTAGTTGTTATCCTACTAAGATGGTAAAACACTAGGCAATGGGGATTGGGTATAGGAGGATTTCTTTTCCTGAAAGCTTGATGACAACATTTGAGATCTGTTGTACAGAAGTATCTGGGAAAGATGAGTGGAGTTTGGAGAGTTTGTTGAAACTCATTCTAGACAAAGTGGCTTTGTCCCCTGTAATGGCTCATATGAAGAATTAAGAATGTTGTACCGCTTCTTGGGGATTTTACCTGATGTTTCAAAAGAAGATCCTTTTTGTAGTGGCAAGGACCAGCTGCTGAGTAGTCACTTGCTCGGTGTCCAGCCAGGAGTCGAGTGTCACTACTGATTGATTCTACTTTACTCTTCTGCAGGTTTTCATTTCTGTGAACTGCCTCAGTACAGATTTCTCCTCTCAGAAGGGAGTTAAAGGCCTGCCCCTGAATCTTCAGATCGACACCTACAGCTACAATAACAGGAGTAACAAACCTGTCCACAGAGCCTACTGCCAGATTAAAGTCTTCTGTGACAAGGTAAGGTTGGGTCAATGTGCCAGTGGCCCTTTGGGAAAGGTTATTACACAACTTTGCAGCTCTCCCTCTCTCCCCTCCCCAGCAGTGCCACTTCTGGCTCACTGAAAACTCCTGTCTGTGTTCAGCCTTTGCTGGGGAAAAATTTCAGCCCTTTCTACTTGGCTCATATAGGTTTTATGATGATCTCAGATAAATTTCTTACTTTCGAAATGCAGGAGCAGTGTGAAGTGTTCCTGAGTATTGATTTTGGAGAAGGCTCAGTCAGTGACTGAGAACTGACTGTCAATACTCCAGACCCTGGAAAGTCCTGCAGCGTGCCTTCAGCAGGCGAAGTTGTTGCAATTGATTAGAGCAAGTGGAGACTTGTCTTTTTGCCCAAGTTGTGTTGTGTTGGTCCTTTTAAATTTCTTTATGTCTTATTACTGCATTAATTCTTAAAAAAAAAAACAACCAAAACAAACCCAAACAACAACAAAAAAACCCAAAACCAAAAACTCAATAACTTGCACATCTTGTGAACAGAAAATGTTATTTTCATTGTACCACTGTGAGATGCAGCAGTATAATGAAGTTCACTTGCAAAAACAGTATGGGTGTTGTAATTTGACCGCTCTTCTAAATGCATTTAGCACACACAGAATTAACGCATTTCCTAAAGCCACCATTCACCAGAAGCTATGAAAGAAACATAGCAGGAGCTGGGCTAAAAGCAGTTGTAAAAGCTTAACTAAGTTTGCGAAGAAAGGACATTTCTTTATCTTTGTAATGCCTTCCTGTCTGAACAGGTTTTTTTGAAGGACCAGAGCAAGCAATGTGTAATGTTGCTATTTCCAGAGTGACTGAGATCTTTCTAGGCTGGGATAAATGCCTGAACTTCCCCAGTCCTTTTGATTGCTGTGAACCACACCAACATCCTATTTTGCTGGCAACCTACTTGATTAGGGCCTCACCTTCTTTGGATTGGGTCTGTCTTCATGGCACAGACTCCTTGTGAGTGATACATCAAATACCTCTCTGTGTAGGTGCAGGTCTCAGGCGGGCTTTTGACCCCTGCTCTTGAGTTCTGTGCTAGCTTTGCACTGGTTGCATACAGCATGGTCTTGCATTGCTGTCATTCTCCAGAACACTGCTGCAAAGATTAATCTCCTGTGCCATAGCTTTGCCTCCACTTACTTCCCAAAACACATGGAACCCTCTGCAGTCTGCCTCTGCTGTAGCATCCCACTGACCCGTGTTGCCACATTTTATTGTCCATTTATATGCTTTTAAATAGGCCCATTATGTTTTCCTGCATGTTTAGGAGAAGCTGTCTGTAGCTGCCTGCCAGTATAAAGCAGCTTAGTCATCTCCTTCATCTCCTGAGATGACTCCTGTTGTGATGATTTCTGCAAAGAATTTGCTAAGGAGTTAGAGTGCTCTCCAGATCTATCTTAAAGGCTTACTAGTGTGCCTCAGGCACAGTCTGAAAATCACTTGGGGTCTGCTGTGGCCCCTGGTGCGATNATATTTGAGTGTTGTGAGCTTTCTTCAGGGCTTTTTTTGCTGTTATTTTTTAAATGCCTTTTATTTTCGTCCTCTAAAATGAAACTGAGGCAAGTGTGCATCTAAAGCTCTTTCACTATCTGGGTATCTTGCTTATTGTCAGCATGTGTTCTCTACAATGTAAGTGAGTATAGACTTACTGCAGGGAAGAGGGGATCTTCTACTTGTAAGTTGTGCTAAAATTACTGACAGGCTTGTGCCACTGCTGGTAAGACAAACCACTTAATAGAAGGATAGACATATAATCAGTGCATAGCTTAAAGGAAAACATTTGAGTCTATGCTGCAGATTTTAGCAGATCTGTTAGTACAGTCATGCCAGTATATTTTTCATTTTCCTTTGGGATTTTGAACTTTCTTACTGCTTTATTCCTCCAAATACTTTGCAAATTGGACTTGAATTAAAAAGGGAGGGAGGAAAGAAGATTTTCTTTTCGGTATTTAATCTGACTGTTGCTCATTTTGTGAACATACAGCCAATGTGAGGTTGGTGCCTCATGATTCTGCAGTTTGTATTTATGGGCACAGTGTTGAAGTTTGCTGCCTTTCAGATCTGGGCTGGGTCTGTCAATGAGAGCTGGGGATGGACGCCGACAACCTGAATACTATTTGTCACTGCATTGAATCCAACTGTGTACTCAAACACTTGTTTGAGGCACTGGGCAAGTGCTCCTGTGAGCAGATGTTTGTCCTTACAGCTGCAGTGAGTTGTAGACCCCAATACCGGCCACCTTTTTCAGGCTCCTATAAGAGCATTGGCATTTCAGAAAGACCACCCATTTTCTACCCTGCCTTGAATCTCAGGTAATCAATCGACTGATCTCGTGTGTTTACAGGACCAACTTTCCTATAGTATCCACACATATTGCAATCCTTAATGTGTTTGTCCTCCTATGGCCACTCTAAATCTGTAAGACTACTGTTGTCTACGTTTTCTTTGTAGAGGCCCACGTTTGTACTGTGGAGGTCTGTTGGAAAGAACAGCACAAAACCATGCTGCTATGGTCACCTAACAGGGACAGCTCTGAGTAGGTCCCCTCTATTCCTTTGTCTGTTAAGACTGTGCTTGCATTGCATGTCTGAACTGACTTTGAACCCAGACACTGGCATGGCAGTCCTCTACTGTCTGTTTTTTGTGTGTACAAATCAATAGATATCCTACAGAAGGTCAAGCAGTTTGGTTAATATTCTGTGGTGACCTTTGCATGGGAAAGGAATGAAGGAGGAGAGTTCCCACGCTTTAGGTGGAAGGGACAGCTGCTGATAAACATCTGCACCAAGAAGATTAAATACAAGGTTTCACAGGCTATAGCTAGTGTTGCCCTCTGGGACCTGCTGTTACTCTGTGTAGTGATGGGCAGCATGGTGGGAAGATTTCTTTGGGTTGTTAGGAATAGACAAGTGAGATCCTGCTGGAAGGAGAGACATGTTTCGGCAGCTGGAGGCAGCACTGATGTGGCAGCAACATGGAGAACTGTTCCTTCTGTTGCCTGCTCAGAGAATCACAATATGGTTTGAGTGGGAAGGAACCTTTAAAGGTCATCTAGTCCACACCCCCAGCTGTGGCCAGGGAGATCTTCAGCTATATCATGTTGCTCTCAAAGCCCTGTCCAACTTGGCCTTGAACACTTCCAGGGATGAGGGGAATCTACAACTTCTCTGGGCAACCTGTTCCAGTGTCTCACCACTCTTAAAATAATTTCTTCCTAGTATCTAACCTAAATCTAGCATCTTTCAGTCTGGAACCATTACCCCTTATCCAATCACTGCATTCCCTGATAAAGAATTCCTCCCTGTCTTTCCTGTAGGCCCCATTTAAGTAATTGGAAGACTACTCTAATTTTGGTCTCCCCAAAGCTTTCCCTTCTTTAGGCTGAACAACCCCAACTCCCTTAGCCTGTCCTCATAAGGGGAGGTGTTCCAGCCCCCGATCATCTTTGGGACCCTCCTTTGGAAGGTCTTTGGGCATGTCTTTCTTAAGCTGGGGACCCCAGAGCTGGACACAGTACTCCTGATGGGTTCTCATCAGAGGGGAGGGGGAGAAATGCCTCCCTTGATCTACTGGCCATGCTTCTTTTGGTGTAGCCCAGGATGCAGTTGGCTTTCTGGGCTGCAAGCATGCACTGTCAGCTTGTATCCAAATTTTTGTCCACCAGTATCCCCTGGCATCTTGGCTGCTGGGGCCGCAGGGCAGAGGAAGAGCTCAAGTGGCTTATGGGCTGTGTGTGAGAGGTGCACCAAGTGTGAGAGAATGTGCAGAGAGGAGCTGAGAAGCAGCTCTCCATCTTTGGAGCACATCTGGGTGATGCAGCCTGTGTGCAGAAGTGGAGTCCCACAGTGTCATGAAGGGTCCAGATCCCAGCCTGTCATGACTTGACATCACATCCTCTCCCTGCATCTCTATTACATATCAAATATACCACATTTCTCTGTGGGAGGGAGGAACGACAGCTCTCCCCAGAATGCTGCTTCCCATTCTCCACTCAAGAGTCTGTTCCACAACTAGAGACTTTGATGGAAAGAATGGGAGGGGGGAAAACAAACAAAAAAACCCCACAACAAAACAAACAACCAAACCAAAACAACACTGCAGCCTTTAACACATAAACAAAGAGTATGAAATCTTGCTTTTCAGACTGTAGGCTGTTCTATAACGGGTGAAGTTGGGAAAACCTCTTTCTTAAAAGCTTATTTATTCCACAGATGCAGAATACAGGATTGCTAGTGTCTTTTCTTCAGAACTGATCCAGGCTGTGTCTGAGCTTTGCTGGCAAGGCAGAAAAGCCTGTTATCAAAACAACTTTTTTTATGTGAGCACTGGGCACTTGTAGCCTGGAACAAGATGACTTTCAAGCAGAACTCTGTCTATAGGTATGAGAGGGCAGAGGTTTTATCAAAATTTGTGCTCTTGATGGCTTAGTATGTTCTCCATGAGGAAGCAGATGCTGTTCTGTAGCACCATGAGTAGAAGAACTTTATTTCCACATGAAAGGTAAAAAACAGGGCTGTAGCCAAATCTGATCTTGCTGTTGTCAAGCTGATATGTTGTGACTGTTCTGGTAAAGATTGTTGCAGAGGGATGCAGGTCCAGCTATGCTGAGGTTTAGGTGGGATGCGTTAACTCTAGTGAGCTGTATCAGCTTTATGGGGCCAAGTGGAGCTGGCAATGGCTATGTCATCATTAGTTATTTTTTCTTTCACAGCAGCTGCCTGAAGCTGTTAATATCTTTGCTATTAGGTAAGAGATAGGATGGTATATGTTAATACACACCAGATATGTAGGCTAAATTTCCTTTTTATTGCTAGTGCAGATGTAGGCATCCTGTCACCTATAGGGTATTGATTTATTGGGGGATTATGAGGGGTCTTGCTTTAGGAACTCTTCTCCATCTCATCACCACATGCTTTTTGACATCCCATTCACCATAGCTAATCTAGCCTTCCTCCAGCACTGTGCAAGGATGTGGGTGTCTTTTAGCAGCTTTGCAGGGATGGGAATGAGAAATAATGTGGTCAGATAACTGTTACCTCTTACCCGACTTTCCAGTTGGGAGACAGATGGAACTTGTGTATACCAGTTGGGGCAGTGACCTGGTAGTAGCACCAGGATTGGGCTCATCACCTTATGCAACTGGCAATGTGACATCCCAGCCTTAACCCACAGTCATTTGGTAGATCTGGGCAGAGCTGAAATGAACACGATTCCAATACAGACCTTTTTCCTTCCTTCTTTATTCATCACAGCTGTTTGCACCTTGCAGAAAATATAGCTCTCTTTCCGTTGCTGCTTAGTTTGGGGGGCCAGGAACTGTGGCAAGAACCTGATTGTGTACCTGTGGATTCCCCATAAACTGGCCTCATTAAAAAGGGAAGTAATGCCTGCTTTACAGTTATACATATCTTCAGCTTAAGATCAGTGAAGGCTGGTAAAACTGCTGCTGGCTTCATGTGCAACATGCAAGAAGTTATCTTGTACTGGGTGATCCAAGTGTGGCTTTGTTTTTAGATCAAGATTTAATGATCTAGTGAACTTCAAAAGTTTTTTGTTTTAAACACTTCAGATATATTTTTATCTCACACTATGCAGTTGTTACTGCATGGTATCTTTTGTCATCATATCCTCATCTGACTTGAAATACAAGCATTTGCATCTTGGATATGGTTGTTGGATTTCATCAGATGACAGGATGTGAAAGTAACCACTGGGCATTATCTCAAAGTTGGCATACTCTGTCAGACCTGTAGCTCAGGCTGTGGAACTGACCTCTGCAAACACAGGTCTGGAAGAATTGATGTTCGTGTCTCTGAAGCTTAAAAACCACCACAAAACTGAAAATATCTTTCTGTCTCTCTCCCCTCTTCCCCTGAATCTCTTGTCTGGCAGGGAGCAGAGAGGAAGATCAGGGATGAAGAGCGAAAGCAAAGCAAAAGAAAAGGCAAGTGCACTGACCCCAGCTCCCAGTTGAATGCCTGTAAGTAGAAATTAATTCCATCGGTATTTTAAATATTAGATCTCATTTTGGTTACAAATAACTTGTGCAGTAGAACTCTTTTTAAGTCAATCTTTGGGTGCTATGGAGTAGTGTTTGTTTTAAGCAGTTGTTTGTGGAACCATTAATTGTGTTTTGCAGTGTACTGAGTCACTTAGAACTTCACTTCTGCCTAGTTCTTCTAGTTCTTTGTCTAAGACAGTCCTGCTATGTTTTCAATTGGATATGATCTTCAGCAGTTGAAATGACAGGGTCAGTGTGTGATCCTTTGACACTGCTGGAGTCCCTGAAGCTCTATGTGCTGGCAAGTACTGGAACTGTTCCAAGTATTTCCAGCTTGATCCTAAACTGAGGCTTTAACTTATATTAAAAATGTGTCTATAACTGTCCCGCAAGGTGATGGCAGCTTTGGGACTGAGCCTCCAGTCTCCCAGCCTTACACTCACTGTTCTAGAGCAAAGTGGACTTTAGTAAATAATTTCAATAGAAGCTGTGAAGGATGTGAAGGCCTCACCACTCCTAACGTGTAAAGGCTGTGAAGCTTCTTCTGACAGAGTATCTTGCCTTTAACTGCTGCAGATGACTGCAATAGATCCTATGTTTGGATGACTAATTATTCACCACTAGAGCTGCTTAGAGGAAAGTGTATCTCCCTGTTCTTCCTTTGCACAGGGTAGGCATATGCTTTCCCTGGCCCTGCTCGGTGTGCTGGTTAGGGCTGTGCTATTAACAGTCCCAACTGGTTCAACAAGCGTGCACCTCACTGCTTGCTGGGCAGGATTTTCCTGACACAGCAGGTGCAGGCTGCTGGAGCAGCTTCAGAAGAATATTATGCTATGAGGGAACCCATTTGCTCAAGGGCAGTTGGAGAAAGGGCTGGGTTTTTGTTGGATTTTTTTTTTTCCCCAGAGCACATGGTGAAAGGTTTAGCATATTGCTAGCATTTCACAAATGTAGTAGCTCCAACAGCTCCCAAAATATTACTGCATGCAGTCCTTTGCATAATGGCTGGAAAGTGCCAACAGTTTCAATACAGATTTCCAGGATCTTATGATTTTACAAAAACTGCTTTCTGATGTGAATTTCCTAGGTTTTGGCTTAGCCTGATATGACCTTTATTTTTTTGGAAAGTGTGATCTATTGGTGTTTAGTTCTTGTGTGGAAAGTGTTTGATTTCTTTAAGCTATAAGCTTTCATAGTCACCTCCAGGATCACAAATGCCATGTGCTCATGGACTCATCAACAGTAGAAACAGTTTGTAGCTTCTGGACAAAGTTATTTTCTACAGGGATTGAGCAATCTTTAAAAAATCAGTTTTGCAAGAAAAAAAAAATCCACTGGGGACATCAGAAGTAAAGGTTTTGCTTGCAGTTGATTTGACCAAAAATCAAAATGTTTCCACTTGGTAAAATGAGTGGAACAAGTGAGTGACCACTGTCTTCAAGAGGGGTCAGTTTGACATGGACACGTCTGAAATGCAGTTTAAGGCACCTTCTGCCTTACTGTCTCCCACACTTGGTGCCTGGTGTCACATCAGCTGGTGTGTTGTGAGAGCTGAAGTGGGAGATACCTGTGGGAGATAGTGCTGGTCCTGGTGGGGGATGAACTGGAGTCTGTCTGCTTGAGGTGACCAGGGTGAAAAATGAGGTGGACGAAAATATAAAATTTGAAAGTGTGGAATTGAAATATAAGTCTAAATGTAGTATCTTGCAAGAAACAATATTTGTACTACCACTGTAGTGTGATACTGCTTCTGTGGTGCTCTCTGAGAGGCTTCCATGTGGAACCATGTGGGTTGCAGGTTGTCTCTTTCTTTGTTGTCTTTCTGCCTTTCTTATATGGAAGATCCAGCAACCTTCTGAGCGAATGGTTAGGGAGAAGAGGGGACTTGTATGCTCTAGCTTTTGCCCTCTGTTTGTATGATTTGCTTGGTACACAGAAGACCTGTGTTCCTCTGTTGGGGTGGGTGGCCAGACCATTCTCCAGCTCAGTTTAATATCTGAACAAAGTCAGGGAGCTCACTTGGAGAGATGGAGCAGACTCCTCCTTCTATGAAATGAGCAGTTTTCTCAGGGTCCAGTTCCTCATCTGAGAGGCAGACAACTCAGCTTCAAACTCTTCTACCATAGGAGCTTCCCCTTTTGACCCTGATTACAGAGTACTCTTGTAAAACAGTGTATATGCCTCTTAAATTATGTAGGAAAGCCACAGCTCCATCAGTGTCTTTGCTAGCTATCCTCTATTACAATCTTTGGTCTCTTTGCAGTTTCTGATGTCAAAGTGCCAATGCTTCCCTCACACAAACGTACAGACATAACCATCTTCAAGCCGTTCATGGATCTGGACACTCAGCCAGTCCTTTTCATTCCTGATGTTCACTTTGCAAATCTTCAGCGTGGTGCTCATGTAAGTAAAGCTCTTGGATGTGTGGGAATGAGGAGGGCTAGAGGGTGTATTTGCAAAAAGCCAGCTCCCAGCTCTGTGTGTGTACGTACATATGAAATGCCAGACTATCTGCACTGATGCTCTAAACAAATACAAAGTCTCATGTTTATCCTAGTTGCATTGGCTAGAGTTAACTGGGGATGTTTTATGAATAGATTATTTGCTTATGGACTATTTCCATGAACCTGAAGGATCTCCAGCTGAAGAGTTCATTGAANAACTATTTCCATGAACCTGAAATGGTATTTCTGAAGGATCTCCAGCTGAAGAGTTCATTGAATGAAGTTCAGGCTGATCTTCTCTTGTAAAATCCATTGTGTTCCTGGTGTGCTGCTGTAGACCTCGGGCTCCTCCAGCCTGCTGCTGCAGGGTAAAAAGTCATTCTGTGGGACTGGCAAGTGTGCACCTCTGACCTGCTGTCAGAGTGCCCTGCCTCAGCATTCCTGGAAAGTCCCAGCTGACAGGAAACTGGAAGGGGAAAAATTGAGTGCAACCGAGTTTTAAAATCTTGAATTTTCCTATGCTAGCAGTTATGGCATGCTCTAACAGAATCTAAGCCTTACTTTTTAAGGGAATTGCCTAAACTACTAGCAGGGTTGGAGGATAAACTTGTATCTGTAAGGCTTACTCTTCTGCATGCTTTCCTGTGAAGGCTCTAGTGCTGAGCGCTGTTAGAAGACTACACCAGTCCAGATAGAAAGCTGATCAGCTCTTGCATGTTCCTGTCTATCATTTGAGATCCTTTAATTTCTCTTTATGTAAAGAGGTAAAGTAGGAGTTTACTGGGTTTTGGAAGCTTGAGCCAAAATGTCATTGGATACAGGGTTGAAAGATAATAAAAGAAATGAATTCTAGTTCTGGATAAAATTTTCACAATCCTAAGTGCAAGTATTATTTGTATTAAAATGAAGGCCAATGTTTATTGCTTGGACCAAAGCATCTTACTTTTAGTAGTGTAGTCATGGCTGGCTCCTTACTCAGCAGCCTTGTTTCCCCCTGTGTCCTGTACTGATGTTCTTACAAGTGAATTTGGTGAGTGACCCATCTGCCTGTCCCTTGCAGTTTGTGCCACGGGCTCAGGGGTTCCATCTCATTTAACATGATGCTGTTAGACCTCTGCTCTTGCCGTATACAGCAGGATTGTTTTTCCAGGCCAGTGGCTGTTTAGCACAAACAAACCTATTGCAAAGTTGCTATTAAGTTGCATATAGGGGGATAGGAAGAGCGTTGCTGCCAAGACCATGTTACACCACCTAATGGGTCTGTCCTTCTGCAACTTTGTTTTTTGTACCATTCAGAGTCCTTTGTAGTATTTTCCAAGGACTGAGTACCACATAAGTTTCTCAGTAGCTAGCTAATTCAACATGTTTTTGTCTGCATATGTCAAGAAAAATTTCCCCTTTGTTTTAAAAGGTCCTTCCTGTTGCTTCAGAAGAACTGGAGGGTGAAAGGTAAGAGCTGTGCTACTTCAGCCTGCTGGAGTCATGCCCTCAGACAGAGGGGTAAGTCCCTGTGATAGTACTGCTGCTAATGTTTTGCATGTCAATAACAGCTCCAACCTGAAGAGGGGAGCCTATATTGGTGAAGAGGACTTTATTGCTACTCCAAATAAGATGGCCAGAATAGAAGAACCAAAAAGAGGTATTATTTTCTTCTTTCAGAGTCTCAATTACTGAAGGATTTGTCCATCACAATAGAGATGCATCTGAGGTTAAAAAGTTGTTTTAATTTGTTTTGGAGTATACTTTAGCCTGATTTTTCTGAGTTTGAGTAGTAACAGAATTAGTATATCAGGATGCAATTCAGCTCCAAAAATCTTTTACAATGTCAGAATTTCTGGAGTTGTCTGCCATCTTGGATGCTAACTGGATCTAACCTTTAAAGAAAGACCTGGAGGAGGTGAGCAGCTTACCAGTCTCCTTGGTGGATTAGGGGAGAGAATTCTTCACATAATCCACTACAAAATGCTTTGGAAGTCTTATCTAGAACTTTAAGCAATGAATCCCAAGAACCAGTTTTTTGGGTATAAAACTGTGACTGACATCTTTCATGCTACCGGAAAATGGGCTGTTCGCCACTGAGAGGCCAACTGAAAGAATATTCTGCTTATTTATAATTAGTTGTCAACTTTTACAATTTGTTGTGGGATTGGATGTTGCTATGGTGTTGTGGGAAGGAGATGAGAGGTCCCTTTGGAGATGCTGTGGAGGATTACCTGCCTGATGACAGTTGTGTATGGAAGGACCACCACAAAGCTTAAAGGATTAAAAGAGGAGGACTGAACTTGTGATGTGGTGAAGGTTAACTTTAGCAAGTCTGACCTTAATGGGACTGCACTTCTGTAACCTGGAAAGCTAGTAAGGAAGGATGGATTTTATAAAAGGAAATCAGACATCTTGATTTTTCTTTTTGCTGTATGCGATAAAACAAGACCCATGGGATTCTCTTTGCTTTGACTAGTGTGTCATCTAGCCTGTGCTGTAACAGAGTGTGCTGTCTTCATTTTTTAATGAAGGTCTTTTTTTAAACCTGCCTTTAGCAGAGGAAATGCATCAAAGTGCTGTACTGTCCTGAGTTCACCTTGTTCAATTAGATATGCCAGTAATTGTTCTGTGTTGCAAGTGGCAAAGGTGTGGCTGGTGAACTCTTGTAAACAATCCAGGATGCAATACCTAGTCATTAGAAGATAGATTAAAGACAAGAAAGCTGTTGAAGTCCAAGTTTTTGTACTCTCACAGTTTATTCCTCAGCTTTAGTGCAGCTTTTAATGAGGCTGATGTTACATACAATGACTCTCGGCTAGCTTGAGAATGCTAGGGATGCTTACCTAATTGGGTTTCTTATTCTTTTGTTCCCCTCCTAGCGGAAGAGTAAATCCACATTGTGTGTTAGCTGGGGTGGTATGAGTATGACTTAAATGTGGTAAGGGGTAGGAAGAGAGATGAGACAGCGTAGGAGGAGCAGAGGACTGTATACATAAATTATTTAAAAATGAGGAGGTGGCTTGAGTGGCTTCACCTGCTGTGGTAGCATCTGTCAAATCATTTTATTGTGCAGAGTCTTACAGCAGATGACCTGTGAGATACGGATTTTCAAGAGTCTCAAATCCGTGTGTTTTGTGTTCCACCCTTCTGTGTTTAGATTATAGCCCCTTTTTTCAAATAATAGAGAAAATAGTGAATGGGGGGGGGGAGTATTTTGACAAGAAAGGTGTTTGGGGATGCAGTATTTGAGCTGAGCACAAAAAAGTGCTTTGAGCTAACCTTACACTCACATTGATGACTGCATCACAAACATATGTTGAATGTATGTGTATATATCTTCATGAGATCTTCAATGTATATTACTCTGTGCTTAGCCACTATCATAAACAAATGGGTTTTGAAGAGCAATTACACAGTAAATTCCTCCCTCTGATTTGCTTTTCAGTGTTGCTCTATGTCCGAAAAGAGTCAGAGGAAGTCTTTGATGCACTAATGTTAAAGACACCATCTCTGAAAGGGCTAATGGAAGCGGTAAGTAATAAGGCTGTTCCGTAGTCCTTGCCTCCAGTTTGAGAAAAAGTGAGTGTAGTCCCTTGGCTATCTAGTCCTCCTGACCTGGACAGTCACAGGAGCGAGACTCTGAATCATAGCTTTTATCCACATGTTCCTGTTCTTATGGATAAGAACCATAAGGCTGATTTCCTTTCAGTAACATGAAAATAATGCTTTAATTCAAAAAAAGCTTCCCTTCTAAGTACCTTACCCCACATCTGTGGGGTCTAGGTGTTAGAAGGTATTTCTCAGCCTTTCTCGAAATCTAGATGTGTCAAGCTTGATGACTATCTAGTCCTGAGATAGTACCAAAATGACAGATTCTGCTGGAGAGACAGTCTTCTAGGCTCACTTCTTATGCAGACTCTGCTCTGGCCAAGCTGCAGAAGCAGCTGTGTAGGTCTTTTTCCTACCCTTATCAAAAAACGGTCAACAGACTCTCACTGTGGATGTTTGTAGTGTCAGAGAGGATATTTTAATCAGAAGATGCAATGATTTCCAGCATGTGTTCAGTGTCTTGGGTTTATTTCTGCCTTTCAATGACTTGTTTGGAGGCTTCCTTTCCCTCTTAATAACCTGCTTATGAAGAGCTCCAAGTCCCAGCTTCTGAGTGTGCTTGAAGAGTTTTATACATCTGTGCACACATGCATGAAATTGCTCTCTAGTACTTGACTTCCAAAATAGCCCTCTACTACCCTTGGTGCTACAGTGCTGCAAGGGAAATACAGAGCTTAACTCTGAGGGGTGGTGTAATGTTTGGCACAAGCTCAATACTGATGTTTCTGGCTGCCTCTTTCTGTGATTAATGCCTCCTTTGATGCTCATAGGACAAAGGCTTTGGGGCTTGTCATGGTTTAACCCCAGCTGGCAGCTAAACACCACACAGCCACTTGCTCACGCCACTCCTCTATGCCTCCCTGGTGGGACAGGAAGGAGAACTGAGAGGGGGAGGGGGGGATGTAAAACTCATGAGTTGAGATTAAAACAGTTTAATAAAAAAAATTAATAATAATTGTAATGAAAATGAAGATAACAAAGAGAGAGAGAAATAAAACTCAAGAAGGACAAGTGATGCAGAATGCAATTGCTCACCGCCCACTGACCAATGCCCAGCCAGTCCCTGAAGAGCAGTGGGGACCTCCCAGACAACTCCCCCTCAGTTTGTATACTGAGCATGACATTCTGTGGTATGGAATATCCCTCTGGCTAGTTCAGGTCAGCTCTCCTGGCTGTGTTCCCTCTCTGCTGCTTCTGCACCTGCTTGCTGACAGAGCAAGGGAAACTGAAAAATCCTTAATTTAGGATAAGCACTACTTAGCAACAACTAAAATATCAGTGTGTTCTCAACCGTAACAGCTAATAGGAAATTAACTCTATCCCAGCTGAAACCAGGACAGGGCTGTACAGCCAGGTCTTGTTAGCTTTGGGTCCCAGAGATAGTTCTGTAACTTGAAGCTTGCTCCTGGCTGTGGAGCTTTGCCAGCACAGGCAGGTTGGAGATGGGGATTAATGGGGAGGAGGATTGAAGGCTAAGAAGTCCTTCCTTACCCCATGGTCCTGAAGTGAAGGTGCACTGTTGTTTCACTTGGACTTCTTAAAGCAAGGAACCAAGAGCTCAGAACTGTAGTTTGAGGTAAACTCCCTGTGCTTTTGCATCCTGAAATGGTGTATTGTTTTGGTACTTGCTGTCAGTGTGAAAGAGGAACTTGCCAAAGTAAACCAGGCTTGGGTTACTGACCTCATGACTTTCTGGAGGTTTGTGTGGGGGTTTGCCATGGTTAGTGGTTGTGGCTTCATACCGAGGTTACCCTGGTGGGTAAAGGGGACATTTATGATCAGCTCCTGTCCTTATCCTTAGCAGCAGAAGTCTTTGCTCTGTTGCTATTTCCTTCCTGCACCACCTGCTGTGAGGACTAGTTTTCACCTGATCTCTTTCACATTGAATTTAAAAATATTTCCTGATATGCTAAGAGAACAGAGATCCAAGAGAGAATGAGAACAAGGTCATAAGGTGGTTTTCTGTGTGGGGGCAGGGGGTTGCTGTATGAGAAGTCAGACCAGGTTTAGAATGTGACTAATATTTTTGTGCAAAAGTTGGGAAACTGCAGAGGAGAGTTTCTCATCTGTAGGCGTATGCCCATAGTTCAGGATTTAGTATTGTCTTGATAGAGCAGATCAGTTGTTTTCATCTGCAGACCTCTTCTTATTTCTATTCTGTAAAGTAGTAAGTGCAAGTCAATACAAGCAGTCTCCTTGCTTCACCAATGCTCGCTCTCTTTTGTTCTAGATATCTGATAAGTATGATGTTCCTTTTGATAAAATAGGAAAAATCTTCAAGAAATGTAAAAAGGGGTGAGTATGTACCTATACAGCAACTGTCTGAGAATAGGAACTCCTTTTTTCAAACCTGTAGATAAATCTGTTGTATGCATTGCACGTATGCAAATGCCATTTGCAGATGTGTGTGTGTGTGTGTGTGTGCATGGAGTGTACTAATCCTATTCCACTATCATTCATAGACTGGAAAGGTCCTATAGAAATATGTAGTCTGACTTCCTGGGTGAATACAAGTCATGGAACCTCTCTGAGATAATTGCTGTTTGAACCAGAGTTGTTCCTGTCAGAGGAAGAAGAGTTTAGTTTTTTTAAAGACTCCAGTGACAAAGAACCTACTTTAACGCACGTTAAGTTGTTCCAGTGATTAACTATACTTGCTATGTCTACATTTGGCTACAATTACAAAACCTGATAGTATGTGTGTGCTAACTCGAAGAGACCTTTACTTGCAAAGTACTCATTCCTCACAGAGGCTGTGCTCCACAGAGCTTCTATTTTGTAACTTAAATAATTGAGTTTCTGAACATGTCTGCTTTGGATTTTCCTTTTAATCTCTCAGTAACTTTTCTTGTTTGGTTGTTTTTTTTCTTTTTTCTGTGTGGTTCTTTTTTCCTCTCCTCTCTTTTCTCTAAAGTCACTTTGGTGTCTTAGCCCCTTCCTCAAAGGCCTTCTGACTGGAAACATAGATCCTTTAATCACCTTTTGGAATGTAGTTTCAAGGCTTGTGCTTCCATAACAGAATTAATTCCCTAGAAAAACTGGAAAAGGTTTGAATTGGCAGTTAAACCACTGCAAAGGACAGCTTTGTGTGTCTGTGCACATGCACACACTCAAGTGCACGTGTGCACACAAACATGCAGATACTGACTGTTGTAGCAATTGAAGTGGCCGGGCATTGGCTGTTTCTTCCCTTCAGGCTCTGCAGGGTTTTGTGCTGATTGTTTCTAGCTCTCACACCAGTTCAGAGACACAAGGTTGTCCAGGTGTCTGCAGCTTCAGAAGGATTTCTACTGCTTCTGACATCTCCCTCCCTGGTCCGGGAGCCAAGACTTAACCCTTTTGTTCAGATTCTAGAAGTGCAACTGTAAGCTTTGATGGCAGGTTTGGGTAAGAGCAGGTGGATCTACTGTAGGAAGCAATAGGTCAGAGAGAGATAGATGAGCAGGGATCTTGCGTTACCTCTGCACAATCCAGGCCCTCTGAGACTTTAGGGCATCTTTTCTGTCTTTGGCATTTAGAACTGTAATATTTTCCTGACTTATTTTATCTTTGCAGAATTCTGGTCAACATGGACGATAACATTGTGAAACACTATTCTAACGAAGATACCTTCCAGTTGCAGATTGAAGAAGTTGGAGGATCTTACAAGCTTACTCTCACTGAGATCTAAGATCATGAATTCTCTGTGGATTTTAAGCAAAGATTTCAAGTAAACATTTTCCCATAATTTAGGATGTTGGGCAAAACACTAATCACCTTCTCCAGAAGAAAGCCAGCCATTGACTTGTTCTGGGGAGCAGAGCAGTAGTTTTGCTTAATACATTCATCTTTCTGTTCTTTCCAAAGAGCATTGTAATGCTCATGATCTTATTTGCACTTGAATGAGCGAGCAAAGATTGGCAATTAAATAGCAAGTATAAAACATTAGTAAATACAGGAGGGGGAAGACTCCTGGAAGGTGGCCTTTTAGAGTGTTGATATCTTATTTATCTATTCAGTATCCATGTTTGAGCCTGTTACCAGCTAATACCATTTTATTGGACTGTTTTCTGCTAGGTAGAGCTGCAAAACTACTAATTGATCCTAGTAGGAATTGCATGCAGGTTGGAGAAAAGTATAATGTTTACTCTTGAACAGGGCAGACTGTTGAAATCGTTTGTGTCTTTTGGGGGAATGTAAAACTGCCTTGCTTATGAAGAACTCGCCTTAGCAACTGTGTGAATTCTCATCAGATGAAGCTACATTGTATATAAGTGCAATATATTTTCGAAGGTTTGTAAATGTGTACATACAAGCAATATATAATATATATAAAATACGGTGTTCTGTATATACCATCAATATATGCAATGCAGCCCATCTAAAAGGATGCCATATACAGAGAAAGCAGATATTTAAAGTAGATATTTAAAACCAGAAAAACCCGTAACATGCACCAAAGGTGAGCATGTTTGTATGTTCATAGAAGGCATGAAAGAGACCTGCTTTTTCAACATGGATCTTCCTGCACAGAAGGAAGAAGGTACCAGCTCTCTCCTAAACCTTGCTGCACAGCCAGGTGATGGCAGTCCTGGCTTCTCTTATGACCTGCCAGTCTGAGCTCTGAAACAGCTGTGTACTGCTGTCCAGGGAGGTGATTTAGGCTGAGTCTGAAGTTGGGTCTGAAGAGGAGCTGAGCAGATGCAGTTTCCTTGAAATCTCACTTCTGGAGATTAGAAAGAAGGTCTCCTGGACAGTGGACTTTTTCCTGTAGCAGTGTACTTAAGGCTTACCTGGATGCTGCCTGCAGCAGCAGCTCAGTCTGGATGAACCTGAGGGATAGAGCCAGCTTCCAAGGTCCTAGTGTGTCAGCAACTGGATGTGCAAAGGCAAGGCTTTGAGAGAGGAAGGTGGCATCCTGGGACATCAGGACAAGCATTAATGTGGACTAGGGGCTGCAAGCAGGTTTGGTGTTCCTGGTAATATGTATGTCACCAGGCATTGACCCGCTGCTGGGATGGAGAGACCAAGTGGGCAGCTGGTAGCAGGTGTCCTGCACCTAGCACCTGCTGGGACTACCAAACACCTCTGAAAAATACTGCTCTGCAGTAGATTGTACAGTATTTACTCAGCAGCTGCATGTGCTCATGAAGGAAAGGCATCCTCTGGTTAGTAGGAAGTAAGAGAGGAACTCTTAAAACAGCAGCGCTTGGCTCTAAGGAGAAAGCTGCATTACAGCGTGAGCAGGTAATTGTGAATACCAGCTCCAGTGTCACTTAGTGCTTTTGTTAAGGATCTGGTTAATGAAAGAGGTTTATAACATTTTCAGAAAGCACAAAGCTGGGAAGACCTGCACGTACCTCAACTAGTTTGTAAAGATCAATCTGAACAGACTGGAGAAAGAGCCTGGAAATGTAGGATATGTTTCTACTTAATGGTTAATGATTTTACTTAACAGTTAATGGATCGTAACCGAATGTTGTTCAGCTGTGTCATGTTACTGTTTGGAAGAGGGAGACAAATGCTATGTTGAGTAGATAAACAGGAGCATGGCCTACAAGAAATAGGAGACCTGCCTTTTGCTCTACTTGGCATCCCCAGGGCTTCCACTGCAGTGCTGTGTCCTGTGCTGAACCTGGTCCTGCCAGCAGAGCCTATTCCAATTGGAATTCCCACAGAAGCCAATTGTCTGTTCCTTTGGCCAGAGCTCATGTCTTCTGAGGAGGAAGGACTTGAGTTGTCTTGTGAGTGTCATCTTCAGAAAGGAAGGTTCAGGCACCAGCTTCCCAATGTGTGGAAGTGTTTTCCTGGTCCATCACAAACACAAGAAGTAGTAGCGGGTGTCAACTACAGAAGTTCACGTTAGGTGTCGAGGCAGTTTCCTCTAGTGAGACAAGCAGGTTGCCCAGGGAGGTGGTAGAGTTTGGCGTCTTAAGAACCAGGCCAGGCTACGGTATCTCTGGACTATCACCAGTATAGTTGATTCTCCCGTGGTGCTGACACTAGGTGACTACTTGAAGTCCCTTCCCACCGTATAGTTTTAATGATTTATATGAAAAATAGTATTTTTGTTTGGACCAGTCCAAGAGCTGGTTTGTAAACTGCTCCATTCCCCCCTCCCTCCTCCTCATTCTCCTCCATTGATGGGCTCCATGGAGGCTTGCTGATGCTCTGGGCACTGCGTGCTCCCCTCTTTCCTCTCTGGGTGGAGTTGAGCAAACTCTTTGTGGATGCTTCAATGACCATAGGCATGTGAATGGAGCCTCTGGGCTTGAAGCCAAAGGAGAGAAGCCAGCATGCAGCACAGCGCTGAAGAGACTTGGCCAACATGTGCCACCCCATGCAGGAATCCACCACCTGCAGAACAGCCACAGGATTTGTATCCAGCCAACACCAACCCACCACTTAGGCTTCCCTTTATCAGTCACGGGAATAATGTTACTATAGCAAGGGAATTTTTTAAAAACCTGATACATAGAGTACATATATATATTTACACATTTTTATTGAAAATGGAAGTTTTATTAGAGAAACTCAGTCTAGGGTCAGGGAAGTAGATTTAGAGTCTCCATAGAGGTAAGATTTACTTGAATGTTCTTTCTTTTTACTGCTTAATGAAGTATGTGAACTAAATCTGACAGTTATTTCCACTAAGATATTCTGGGACACGGGTCTTATAACAGTAGCAGCAATGTCATGTATGTTTTATGAAACTGATTTTTTTGTTTTGCTTGCTGTTTTTTAATTGAAAATGTATTTTAAACCAAGCTATTAAATTTTATATGTTCATTTCTAATGATGAGTCTTTTATATGGTAAGCACATCTGGTCTTACTCTCTTATTTTTCCTCTGACAAGGGATCTATAAAACAAACCCCTGGTGATCATTTGCTAGTTTCTTCACTTTGCAGAAGAAAATAATCCCAATGCCAGCCTTGCTGTTATTCACACATAAGTAATTGTTTGTCCTGTTCTCATTCCCTGTTTAATTTCAACTGACCTCACTCACTTTTGAGCATGGGGAAGCTGTGTAGCATTCTCTTTTGGTGGACCATTTCCTTTGGCAGTAAAACAAAACCAACCAATCATCAGTGAGCTCAGATATGTAGTGGGCTGATGATGCCTGATGGTCTCTGCTAGAGGTTGAACAAAAGCATAGGGGGCACTGCTGCTTTCTGTGACCCATGCAGTGGCAGATGGGGTCTCCTATGGCTGCACATATGGGGGTGGGAGCTGTAGGGTCACAGCGGTGCCTGTGCTTGTCCCTGGTTGCCAGGTCTGAGGTGCTTTGTGTAATTGCCAGCCTGCAATTGCTGTGGAGAGCAGTGGGTGTCTTTCTAGGAGGAGCTAGTCATAACTGGCACTTCCTGGGTGGTGCAGAGGAACACCAGTGGAGCTGCATTGCCTTTCCCAAGATGAAAACACACAGTTGTGCTAATTCTTCAGAATAATCCTGACATCACTGTTGCTCTGGTGTGTGGAGAGGTGTTCACCTCTTTTTCACGATCAGAATATGTCTCAACAAGCTTTTGCTTTAACTGGCTCCTCATCCCCTGCAGCAGTCGGAGGGTGTTACCTTGGGGCAGCTCACGCCGGCACCTTCCCAATTGCTGGGCTTGCATCGGCATGCCCAGAGCTCAGGGGGGAGCAGTGTGGGTGGCAGAAGATTTCTGGGCTAGAAAAAGGCTGGTAACGCTATTTATTTATTTCTAGTTCTCTAGAAATAAACTCTGCACTCGGAGAGTTTGTGTCCCAGATGTAGGAAGATGCTGCAGGATATCGCCCAGTGAGTTGTGAGGTGCCCTGGGTGGTGCAGAAGTGCTGGGGGATGCTGAGTGTCATCTATACGTGAGTCAGTGCCTGCTGAAAGGCTGAGCAGAGTTCAGCCCTTTGTACAGTTGATTTGCAACATGGTGGCCATCTTGCAGCAAACCTCAGCATGAGGCTGGATCTGCTGCAGAGCCAGCTGTTGAACAGCTGCTACGCACTCTCCTCTGGGCATGTGATACCACCTTCTTCCCAAGCCTTTACGTGGCGTGTGAGTGTGGGTGTTCACCTACACCAGCCCTCCCTTCTCCTGCCACCCTGTCTATTCAAGTGAATTTAAAGAAAGTAGGTTTTAAAACAGGTCTTAGCTGCAGCAGAGCATCAGCAGATGAAAGGTGAACTAAAGATGCAGCTTTGAACTCCCAAGCCAAGCAGGCTTACATGAAGATTCATGCTACTTCCCTGGTGCGTTACTCAGGGTCCTAATACCACAAACATTTACTTGAGTTTTTAGGAGCTGATCTCTTCCTCTATGGAAAGCTGAATTCTGCAGCAGTCTCCAGCTTCTTGGGTCTTTTGTTTAGTAATTGCAAGAGCTTTTTCTCAAGGCTTTGCAAAAGTATGGAGCTTATCTGCTCCCCTATTTGGTTTGCTTGGTATTTTAGGCAATTTATTATTATGATTAAATTATTACATTTAGGTAATATTTAGATGACACCTCAGCTACATTAATTGGCCTAATGAAAAAATAGGAGCTCTTATAACTTGTTTTGCTGTTTGTCCTTGGACTACCCTAACATACTGCCAGTGCTGGGTACATTGATGCAGTTCACAATACTGCAGAAAGAATATTGTGTCTTTTCTTTTTTCGTTTGGCCAGTTTCTGTAGCTGCTGTGACTGAGGTGATTGCAGGGGTTTTGCTACATCTTGCAGTTCCTTGTTTGCACAGGGTAGTGCTCCATGACCCCACTGATCTGTTTGCCTGTGCATACAGCTTGTGGATGGACAACATACCCACTGGCATAAGCATTACTTATTTTGCCATCTCTCCAGGACAGAGATCCTGCAGGCTGCATATGTGTGAGCAAATATGAGCTGGGACCAGTGTCAGTGGCGTTGGACTTGCATGCTTCTGCTGCAGTACTGGTGGTTTCAGGTGACATCCTGAGCATGGTGCTGGCCTGCAGGTCCATCATCTCCACTGTGGTTTGATGGGTAGGAGGCAGAGGCAGGGCAGAGGAAAGGTGTGTGACTGAGCCTGGCAGCAGCTCTGAAGACTGGGAACATGGTGGAAAAGTGTTTGTACCTCTTGGGGGTTTAATGCCTGGAGGTGAGGTCAGCCTTGAGCTCAGAGATGGATGGCAGTGAGGGATGAGGGAGTATGGTGTGTGGGTGGCTGCTGCCACCAAGCTGGAAAAGATGGTGTAAAACTGGAGTGAAATCTGGAGTGTGGGTCATATGGGCAGAGGCAGGTGAATCAAGTCCTGTGGTTCTGTAGCACCAGGGAAATTGAGTCCCATGTTTCCCTAGTGCCTGGCAGGTGAGGGTAGCTGGATGGGGCCCCAGCTGGGCAGCACTGCCCCTGCCAACCGGTCAAGTCTGCACCTGCAGTTTCTGGGCTCAGTGGCTTGGGGCAGAGAGGGCACAGTCCTGGCACCGTTGCCAGGCAGTCTGGCTTGAACCGACTTGCCCTTTCCAGCCGTTGGTGCATGCTCAGGCAGAGCCTGGTCCCCTACCTAGAGAGGCACACTGGCTGGAGCAGCTGCTGCCATAGGGACTGCTCTGCAGAGTGATGCTCTGCCCAGCTCAGAGAGGTGATGGGTGCCCAGGGACAAAAGTGCAGGAGCACAAGGATCAGCAGCAGCAATGCCGAGCAGCTGTGTGGACAGCAGAAGGGTTGTTGCCAGCGCTTATTTTGGTGCTGCTTTGAGTTCTGCCATTACAAGGTTTGCTTGCTTGTTTGTTGTTTTTTTTCTTAAAGTAAATAACTACATGAGGTTTGCAAACATTAGTAAGTACATAAAGTAAAAACAGTGGCTTAGTAGTCAGCTCTGCAACCTGTCTCCACAGTCTCTGCTCTATGACTCTTCTCCTTTGATATACTTTGCTCTGAGCCCATCAACCAACATTAGCCAAGGGCTTTTGGGAGGTAGCAGTGCTGGGTCTCCCATCTTGTGGGTGTCAGGGCCCTAAAGAAGCCTTTGCTCTTGTGCTTGCTTCTGCTCTGTGTACTTAAAGAGCCTTGGCCGCAGGCAAGAGAGCAGATGGTTGAGATTTGCTGCATACAAAGCCCCAGGTAATGGGAGTCAAAAAGGAGATAGTTATAAAATCAGCCATGAAAGCTAAAACAATAATCTTGCTGCTTAAATCACCCCTTGCCATGCCATAGGCACCACTTTCTCATCAGCAGGAGGTGTTCAGCCATCCCCAGGACAGCAAGGCTCCATCATACATAACAGTTACATGGGAAGACAAAGGCCATCACTCCAAACATCCTCTCCTTTCTTTTTTTTCCCCCCAACTTTATATGCTGGCATGATGCTATACGGCATGGAATATCAATTTGGTCAATTTATGTTAGCTATCCCAGCCGTGTCTCCTCCCAGCTCCCTATGCACCCCTAGCCTACTTGCTTGATGGGGTGGTGTGGGAAGCAGAAAAAGCCTTGACTCTGTCTAAGCACTGCTCAGCAATAATTAAAACATCCCTGAATTATCAACACTGTTTCACCACAAATCCAAAACGTAACCCCATACTAGATATTGTGAAGAAAATTAACACAACCTCAGCAAAAACCAGCACAATTCTCAAGAGAAAGATAAAGGAAGAAGATGATTATGACCCTAAATCACTTGCATTTGGGGTTTTTGTTCTACAGGTCTGTCTTCCAGTTCCTAAATGCTTGGGGTTAATGGTGCTCTTCAATGCCATCAAATTTTGCAATATTTAATTTCTTGGCAGAATTTTCCTCCATCACCCTGCTTTGAAAGCAGTGTCTCCCAGATCCTCAAGGTTTTCTTCACGCTGCATTACATCTATCCGCTACCCTGCTGTTATTTTACTCCAAAGGTACATCTTGAGGCTTTTATGAAGTGTATTTGAGCTCTCTGATGATGGCGCTCAGGCAGATGTAACACAACGTGACAGACGGTGTGAATGCCACAAAGTGCAGAGAGAGCAGGTGAAAGTCTGGCCAGTGGGGATGTGGCTGGTTGCTGGGATATCATGCCCAGTTGAAGGGAGAAGAAGGACCTTGCCTGAAACTGATAGACCTGGGGAAAGAGTAAGCTCTCAGCCAGGCTAGTCTGTCTTTGGCACTAAAATAGAAACAAACCTTCAGGATAAGGTATTTAGGCATGGTATTTATAGCCCACCTTGTTTCAGTCAGTTGCTCAGCTTGGGAGAGAAAGAGGGATGGTGCTTGCAGAGTAGAAGGAGCTATGGCCAGGGCTCAGTTCAATCATAAGTTTGAATATTATTGGGTGTTTGAGAAAGGTTTTAGCGTGAAAGCAGCATTCTTCCCCAGTCTATGGCCTTTTCTGTTCAGCAGAACTGTGAATGTTCATCCTCAGTCTGCTCTTCACACAATCATAGAATGGTTGGGGTTGGAAGGGACCTCTGCAGGTCATCAGGTCCAATGCATTTGCTCAGAACAGTATCCAGACAGCTTCTGAATATCTCCAAGGATGGAGACTCCACAACCAGCCTGGGCAACCTGTGCCAGTGCTGGGCAAGCCTCACAGCAAGAAAGTGTTTCCTGATGTTCAGAAACTCCTGCTGTGTTTTGGTTTGTGCCTCTTGTCTTGTTAAAGGTTTGTGGTGGGTCTCCTGGAGGAAATGGTACCAAGAGATAAGAGAGATGAAGTGGTGATTTTATTATAAATGTGGAAATGGTAGCTACTGGTACTAAGGTGCCTCAGAGAGGACAGTGGAGCCTTGGAAAATAGGATGGCAGAGCAGCTAGGACTGAGACTTGAGCCTAAGCGAGAGGTGAAATGAGGAAGAGGTGTACCATTTCTAATGGGTGGAATGCAAGGAGAGGACCAGCAGCCAGATAGTGATGCTAGGCATTGGTGTTCTATCTTCCTGCCCAGAGACTATGCTGTGAGCCCTGCAGCATCATCCCATATATGTCCTGGGAGTCTCAGAGGATCAAGTCCTGTGCAGCTGGATAGGACTGTATGTCCTGTCAGTATGTCTTTACCAAGCCATGGTCAAGTGCCAGACAACCCCTTGCTGACACCCTGGAGCTTAGTCGTCTCCCAGTACACCAAGCTTTTTCCGACTCCAGCCACAGTGCATTTTAATTAGAGATGGGATTCATGTCACAAGCATCACAGAAATCACAAGATTGAGCTCTCCTGGAGGTAAAAAGATCCTCATTCTTGGAGCTTTGCTCTGGGCCAGTCTCTCATGTTACTTTCCTCTCCCCTTTCCAGCTTTCCATTTCCTAGGCTAAAAGCACCGAGTGCTGAGGAAAGAGCTTTGTACTGAATATGATATAAACAGGGTTAACTCACAAACTGAATTAGAAATAAGAAAGCTGGGAGAAGAAAAAAGCAATTCCAGAGCTGAAACAGTCCAAGCAACTGTTTTGAGTGGAGTAATCCATCAGATGTTACCAGGAACTCAAAGCCAGTGCACTTCCTTCTGAGCAGCACTCCAGCCCACCAAACAGCAAGGAGGTCTGCTGTGCCCAGGAGTGGTAGGTTATTTCTAATTAAAAAAATCACAAGGTGGGGACCAGGGCAGTGAAGTCCCTCCCACTGTATGTGAAAAGCAGGTTCGTGACCTCCTGAGTAACTTCAACATACATAAGTCTATGCGACCTGATGAGATGCACCCCAGAGCCCTAAAAGAATTGGCTGATGACAGAATCACAGAACAGTTACAGCTGGAAGAGACCCTGAAGATCATTGAGTCCAGCCTTTGTCCTAGCCCTATCAACCTGCTAAATAATGCCCCCCAACGCAACATCCACCCATTTCTTAAACACCTCCAGGGATGGTGACTCAACCACCTCCCTGGGCAGCCTGTTCCAAAGGCTGACAACCTTTTCAGGAAAGAAATTCCTCCTAATACCTAATCTGAACCCCCACTGGTGCAATTTCCATCCATTTCCCCTTGTCCTATCACTCTCCACTAGGGAGAACAGACCAATCTCTGCCTGTCTACAGCCTCCCTTCAGGTAGTTGTAGAGAGTGATGAGGTCTCCCCTCAATCTCCTCTTTTCCAGGCTAAACAGGCCCAGATCCCTCAGTCTTTCCTCATAAGGCTTATGCTCTAAGCCCTTTACCAGCTTGGTAGCCTGCCTCTGTACCCTCTCCAGCACCTCAATGTCCCTCTTGTAGTGAGGGGCCCAAAACTGGATGCAGTACTCGAGGTGAGGCCTCACCAAAGCTGAGTAAAGGGATATGATCACCTCCCTGCTCCTGCTGACAACACTGTTCCTGATATAGGCCAGGATGCCATTGGCCTTCTTGGCCACC
>VWZO01015720.1:150922-168155 GCA_013396975.1 Bucco capensis
TCCCGCCATCCGCCCCTCGGAGGCGCCGCCCGGCTGGGGGCACCCGCCGTGAGGCAGGGAGCAGGCGGGGGCGGTGGCGCGTCCCCGCGGGCGGGAAGAGGCGCTGCCCGCACCGTGCCTGCCGCTGCTGCTCGCGCACGTACGGCCCCGGCAGCCGGCGGGGTGATGTGAGGACAGGCGGCCGGGCGCGGTTAGCCATTTCCCTGGCAGCGGGAGAGCCTGGGATGCAGTGCTCGCCTTGAGAAAGAGCTTTTTTAGGGTTTTATTTATTTATATTTGAAGCAGTGTATAGTTTTTTTCATGTTTCTTTAGGAAAAAGTGCTCTCCTGAAACACAGGATTGGGAAGAAAGAAATCGCTGGCTTGGTTGCCTGCAGTCAGACTTTGAGGAACACTCACCGGTTTTCTGGCTACTTAGAACCTTGCCTGGTGTGGCTTCAATTTTGACAGGGTTCTAGGCACAGGCTTGCAGGCACATCCTTTTTTGCCCTTATTTCCCTTCGTGTTTTCACTGGAAATCCTTAGAAGTTTCTCTCAGAGCAGTTAATAGCTTTAGAGTGCTTTAACATCTTCCTGCTCCCCAGTCTTGACATGTTCATGACTGGTACCTCATGTTTTAGGCAAGAGTCCTCTGTGAGTGCAGTGCCAGCATGTTTGCTGTGCACATCCCTACAGTAGAGATAATGTCACACAGCTTTGCATCTTTGTGACACAATTGAGCCAGGATCATTCCATGTTACTTAATAATAAAACCTGTTGACTTGAGTAAGTGATGTCACCCAACAAGTACAGTTCCCTCTATGGCTTTAGGCAATGCTAATGGTGTGGTGGTGCTTTTTTTATTTAAACCCCGTTTCCTGCAGTATATAAGTAGTCTGTATAACAGTAATAGGCTCAAGAGTCTTGGTCCATGCTTCTGAATTCCAGCATTCAGAGTTAGTTGGTGCGCCTAAAGAAGAGTTTGGATGCCTAGTTGAGAATGTGCTGGCATGTAAGCGATAAACCAGCACCACAACATAGCAGTTGGAGTCACTGCCAGGCACTGTGGGAGCTTTATGAAGTTTGGATATCCTTTCACAGAGAAATCAAGTATTTTGCATGCATGCATACACATGCACACAGGCAAATTTTCCGTGATGCTTGCAGCTGGAGACAGATCAATATGGTTACATTTGTCTTCATGTTACTCATAGCCTAGCACCTATGTAGTATCATACTTTTCTAAAGTACAGTATAAACAATTCCACTGCACTTTGAAGACGATTTTCCTTCCTTTCCTCCATCCTGGCTTCCCTATTGGTAGAAATAACATTAAAATTCTTTTGCAAGATGTAGTACTCTGATCATACCTTAAAGCATCTTATTGTCAGCTGAAATTTATCTTCTAAATGTTGCCAGAATGAGATTGGTACTGAATATCAGCTACCTTTTGCATCCAGGAACAGCCTTGTCTAAACAAGATTGGAAGGCATGATTTTTTCCTCTTTTTGATTGTATGCAGGCATGGGATGTATTTATTCAGAGCAGTGTAATCCAAGATAGGAACTGTGAGCTACACATATTCCTTTCCTGCAAATCACACTTTTTTTTTTTCTTTTTTTTTTTATGTGAAGACTGACAGGGGTGGAGAGATGAGCTGGTGGGGGAGGGTAAGAGTTGACCTCGTTGATAAAAGTCTTGCTGCAGATCTATTTCAGATGACCTTCATCTGAGCAGACAGTATGTGGGTGGTGTCAGCTTTGTATTCTGACTTGTCCTAATAGCCAGTAATCCGATTACATTTAGGTTGACATTGTGGACATCTATGAGTCTATCCGTGAAAGACAGCGCCATGACAGCGAAAGGTCTACCTGCAGCACCTTGGAGCAGAATGACATTGAAGCTGTTGAAGCGCTTGTTTGTATGAGCTCCTGGGGTCAAAGATCGCAGAAAGGTGACATATTAAAGATAAGGCCACTTACACCCTTCTCGGATTCTGGTGATTTCACAATGCACGCTGAGGCTACATCTGAATTACCAAAGGACTATTTATCTACTCTGGTGAGAAAAACATGAATGCAAAATAAATATGCCTGACATCAGTGTTTTAACTTGACTGGAAAAGATAACTTGCTCATGTGTAGAATAGCTACAGCATAGCCAGTGCTCTGTGTGTGTAGAGTCTGAGGTGGACATGTTGAGTTTGGGTTTTTCTTGATGTCTCTGGAATGGCAAATGTCGGAGTCCCTTGTTAAATCTAGATGTGAAAGCCCTAGCTGACAAGTTACTGGGTTTGGCAGGACTGCTGAGGATGCTGTCTGGATGGCTGTTGTAGATTTCTTGGAGCGCTTTGAGTAAGACAGGCAAGTGATTTGGCAACAACTTATGTACAAACACTGTATGAAAAGGGCTCTTAATGACACTTGGCTTCACTCTGGTCATTATAAGAGAAAGTACAGCTTACCATTATGAAATACACTAGTTAATTTCTATGCTATGTGTTTGTACATGTAGTCTGTTATTTCTCCAGAGCATTGGTTTACTCCAGCTGACTAGTATCTGTTGAATCACAGAGTTTTGTTGCATTTTATGTTGCAACAGAAGTAGGTATTGAAAAAGGGCTTGGTGCTGTTCAGGTTTCAGATGGTTAAGGTCCATTTCAACCAGTAGACTTCTAGAATGCAGTTACATTAGGAAAAAGGGGAATAATAGAGGAAAGAGGCTGAGATAGTACAGCAGCTGCTTGATGGACTTCTCTCATACTCTGCTGCTCAGTGTTGGCACTGTTTCTTGAGCAGCACAGGAAATAAGCATGAGTTTTCAGCGGTAAAAGAGGGAGGAGAGGTGGTGGCAGCAAGAGAGCAAAGAGAGAAATGGATTAAAAAGAAGGGGGTACCAGTTACATTTGTCTTTATCCCAGAAGTAGCTACCAGCTGATGGATAAAAAGATCTAGGGCTTTCTGGAAGCTTGAAATGGAAAGGGTGCAGTATCACTGTCTGTTGCCAGTCTGTTTCCTCTGAACAGCAGAGTGCTTATAGCCTCTTCCAACTACCCCCATTGCTGAGGGGAGAAGAATGAGAGTTTTTTGTAATGCAGTGAGTAGGCATGCAATGTTCTATGCAGCTTTACAGTTGCCTCATTGCCTTCCTTTTATTAATATGCTTTTGAGCGTATTCAGAATGGCCATCAGATGAGGCAATATATGCTTTAATCAGTTTGTCGTAAGAGGCAGGTTCTGAGATTCTGGGGAGGGGGTGTATTTTTGTTTTCACAGCGATGATAGTGAAAAATTGTGCCAAGAAATTACACTGCCGTACAATGGTGTTTTCTTTTTTGCAGTGCATGACCCCTCCGCACAGCCCTGACTTTGTGGAGATATCAGCTGCTATGCTACTCTCCTCACAAGTCACTTACTCCAAACCAAGGACTGTCGTGGCAAATACAGCTGCCTGCTCAGTCACATCAGCGACTGGTGCCTCTCCCATAACCAAGCCATCTGTTATCAATACAGAGCGACAGTGCAGTCAGGAGCCAGTGATATCTGAATCCTTTGCCCCTCAGCCTTGCAGGGCCATGGCAACAAGCGTCATACGTCACACAGGTGATAGTTCTGCTTACCATCACATTCCTGCTGTGCAAGAGAAAACAAAGGTAACTTCAGGCTACAGCACTTCCAGAGACTGGTATGGAGTGGATGACCAAAGACATTCCAGACTACCACAGGACACGTGTGCTGCAGATGATTTAGTTAACAAAACATCTCCAGTTCATCAACCTTATGCACATGACTCCAGCGATATTGTGACCAATGAAGGACAATTACCAATTAGGCCTGTTTCACCGCAGACCCACATACCAAAGAATTGTGAGAATGCTTTGCAAAAAAGAGCTACCCCACTGACACCTGCCCCTGTTTCAAGTCCCCAAGTTCTCTGTCAAATGATCCCTTTAAATGGACAAAGCAGTATGATCAATGCCTATGTCAAACCTACAGCTCCAACAGTCTCAACTCCCATGAAACCTATTTTACCGCAGACAGCTCAGCTCCCTCAGCCTGTGCTGATGGGGCCTTCTGTGCCTCAGGGGACTGTCATGTTAGTTCTTCCACAGACTGCTGTCACTCAGACACCGCAGTGCCCACAAACAGTGATGACTGTTGGGAACACCAAGTTGCTGCCTCTTGCCCCTGCTCCTGTGTTCATAGCTTCTGGTCAAAGCTGCGCCCCTCAGATGGACTTTTCTAGACGGAGGAATTACGTTTGCAACTTCCCTGGGTGCAAGAAAACCTATTTCAAAAGTTCGCACCTCAAAGCCCACCTTCGCACCCACACTGGTGTGTATGATAAGGCAAATCCTTTGCTGCACTGGCACTTGCTTGTGTTTGAGTACTGAAATGCATGAGTTTTTGGGGGAGAGGGTGGGAAAGGGAAGAGGCAGGTGATCAGGAAACTTCTGATCATCTCAGAGAAGGCAGAAATGTTCATTGTCCATGGGCAAGCAAAACAAGACAGACTTTGTTCAGAGACCTCAGCTGACCCTGTAGTGTTAGTTGAATTTCACATGCTTTAGTTGAAGCAAAGCTTTGTCATCTGTGTGTGTGTTTAGATTCGAGTGGAATCCTGCCATCTGGACTAAATCAAAATAAATTGTGCAAGTCCCTTTTTTGGGGGGCATGGAGAGGTCTGATGTAAGCAAAACATGGTAGAGGTAGTTGGTCTTAATTGTTACACAAGTAAAAGAGAGAAAGTCAGAAACTGTACATTTATCCAGAATTTTGTTTAGGCTAAAAGGGAATACATTTTTATTTTGGGCTACTGTATTAGGAAGTAGAACTGCTACAGGAACATAGCAGTTTATTCAGTTAAAGAAAGATAATTTTAAATGAAAATGAAAGTTAATTGTAATTAATATGGGCTGATTTGCTCCATAAAATCTGGTCAGTGTGGAGATAGTGTATGTGTATTGTATTTATCCCTTTTTTTAGCTCCAAGATCTTATTAAGCTAAAACTAACTTTGAATTCTCAGGGGCTATTTTACATATTGAGAGATAGGCTTAGCAGGAGATCTGTGCAGAATAGCTCAGAAATCTGTGTACTTTTGTTGTTCGCTTGGCTTCTTTCTCGCCCCCACTCTCTTTTGCCACACAGACACTGTGGTTTGATGGTTTCCAGTTTCCTTGGCAGGAAGCATGTCTTCACAGTTCCTTTGGGTCAAGATCTTAAACCCCAACTGGAAGCTGGTAATACTTATAAACCAGAGCTCAGAGGTAGAACGATGCTGCTTCTTCTAGTTTGTAAGTGCTGCAGGCTGCTGCATTAACCTGGCACTGCAGGATAAACCTGGCACTGCAGGATAAACACAGACTAACAGCAAGTGTCTCAGTTTGAGCATGTGCTGCTGCTGATCCATGCTGAAGCTGTATGTCCCTCTATTGTGATTAAGACTGACATCTATGGGAGATGAAGCAGGTTTACCCCTCATTTAGCCAGTGCATGTTACAGGATTGGGAGGCAGCTTGCTTTTCCCACCTATTCCCTGCACACTGAGTAGCTAGGTGATACCACATACACCAAATGTAGAACTTCCAATATCTGAAATAAGAACAATGCTTCTGTGGGTCTTCCTTTCTGCTGGAGACTTGTTTGCTCCAAAGTGTTACTATAAAGTTTGATCATGTGGTAGGTGTTAATCCTGAGCTTTATAGGGTTTACAGGCAGTAGATAACGTTGTTTAGAATAGGTCTGATGTTAAGCAGTCACCCAGGATGAGCAGACGCTCAGGAGGACAGCCTTCTTGACTGCCGTAATTCCTGGGTATGCAGAACTCCTCTAGCTGTCTATTGGACCTCTAGCTGTGTGGAAATGGCAGGAAAGGCTGTTTCTTGGTAGTACTCCCTGGAGTGGTGTGTTGAGTGTGGGACTGGATTACTGGAGCAGCAGGACTCGGGAGCTTGATTCCAGGCTTACTGTTTTCCCACAGTGTATGTTAAGGACATGTAGCACCTGTAGAGCTGTGGTCACACATGAATGGGGGCAGGGGACTGCTTCTCGTTCAGTCAGTGGATGAGGTTGCTTTAAATGCAGTTTGAAGAAAAAGATGAGTCTTGGATAATTGAAAAAAAATTAGACTCAATTAAATAACATTTAAAGAGATATGAGGGAATAAGTAGAAACAATACCTATGATTTTCCTCTGAAACACAACTTGAGCTTAAGCTAATGTTAACTGCACAGATGAGCAGTTCTGTGGAATTGATCAGTTTTTGTGAAGCAGGATTGAAGTTAGTTCTTTGATAAATCTGTAAAACAGCTTCTCAAAAGGAAGTTTCTTCTTTTATGTCCTACAGGAGAAAAGCCTTTCAGCTGCAACTGGGAAGGCTGTGACAAGAAGTTTGCCCGCTCAGATGAACTGTCACGTCACCGTAGAACTCACACAGGAGAGAAGAAATTTGCTTGTCCCGTGTGTGAGCGTCGCTTCATGCGCAGCGATCACTTGACAAAGCACACTCGCCGCCACATGACCACAAAGAAGATTCCCAGCTGGCAGACAGAGGTTGGCAAACTCAATAGAATTGCCACAGCTGAAAAACCAAAAAGCAGCAGTGCTCTGAGTATGCTCATCCCCATGCCACCATCTGTCTGTCAGGGCTAGGGAGAGAAAGGTCCTTCTCTACAAACTTTCTGAAGATCAGGAAGAGCTCTGATGACTACAACAGAACAGACAATGGCTTTTTTTTTTCCCCGTGTTTGTGCATACTTCAGTTTCCTTCACTTTAGGTTCTCTGTTAATGCTATGTGAGAAATCTATCATGTCTTTCTTCGTCCCTTCCCTCTTTGTTTTTGATTTTTTTCCAATACTTGGGCAAATGCAATCACCAGCACTTCAGGAAAGCAGAACTCTTTGGAAACAGTTTTGGCAATAGGTTAAAAAAGTCATTTGTAATGCATGCTGTTAATATTTTGATGGAAAGTAAAACAGGGTGATTTTTAATTTTTTATACTACTATTTTCTATACCAAATATATTTTGTATTTATTCATTTTGGTCTTGATATGCAGACAAATTACTTAACCTGCATTAGTAAGGGTGTGCAAGATGAGACCCAGTGTTTTGGAAACTCCTTCTTCAGTAAATGTAATGAATTGCATTCAGAGCATTTTGCAAACACGTAATATTTGATAACTTGTAGTGGTTGGGATTTTCACACTTGCACATCCTCATCCTGCAAAGGGCTGGTGCTGTTATACCCTCCTTATGTGGGTGACATTGAAGGTTTGAGATCAATGTGTGTCATTTTTAAAACAAACTAAACCATAATTGCTTTCTTTCAGAAAAGAAGTGTTGAAGTCCTCAACATTTTGTAAGTTCATACCCTTTGTAAGTGACTTTTGATAGAAGTTTGACATACTGGGCATTCCTGAGTCCACACTCCACTGGAGCAAAGTTTGCAGGAGCGACACTGCTCTGAGGGAGGTAGAAGCACAAACGCTGTATTAGAAATGTTGACACTAAAATTTATACTTTACTTTCAATTCTACTAAACCAGCATTCGAAGTCTACTGAAAAATGCTAAAATGGCAAGATAACCAGTGAATAATTTGCTGTGTTTCTGTTTCTGGGGTTTTTTTTGTTGTTGTTTTTTTTGTAGTACTGGAGAAATAGAAAATTAAGTGGGTTTTATGTATTGTGGATGCTTATGCACCTTTTAGGAAATTGTTCATGGCTTTCATTTCTGTGTATCAAAGCACCAGAGGAAGTACCAATTGTGTCTTGACTTAAGAAATAGCCACTGTGTCAACTTGATGATGCTTTTCATGTGGCCTTATACTTCTCCACAGTACTTTGTATGAAATCACCCTTTTCGATTAAATTAAATACTCTCCCTCTTGAATGGATTTTCTTTTACACCAAGCATAAACATGGCTGAGAAGAGGAATCATTTGCTGCAGGAGTGCTGTGTTGTAGTGGCATATGAGTAATAAAACAAAATGCCCATAGCAAACTCGGACTTGCTCAGTTTCCGTAGTGTGGAAGAGTATACCTAAGTGTTGTAGCATGATGGTAGACAGTCAAGCTGACAGCAGAGCTATGAAGCACCAGGTGTTTTGCTGGGAGACAGCTCACCTGCTAAATGAAATTAAATATTTCAGTAGTGTTTATTCCTTCTGGACTCCTCTTGCTTTAGCCACTCCTGCACTGAAGCTGAGATGAGCACTGAAGAGGACTTTTTTTTTTTTCCTGGATGTGTAAAATGTGGATAACTAGGAATGCACTCTCTTGCACTGCTTTGTTGTTCTGAAATCTTGGTCTTGCTTCCTGGGGTGGGCAAAGCATGGTTCTCATCTATGTAAGTGCGTACTTGCTGATGTTGGCTAGCACTCCACTAAAATCAGCAGAGACCTGTTTCAGTAGTAAGCAGAACGTGTCATTATTTTTTACACTTAAGTCTATAGTTGTAATTAATGGTAGTAAGTTTTCAAGCTGCACTAAATTGGAGTATTGTGCTAAGTGTACTAAAGTTTTTGTGCCTGACCTTTAAAGCGCCCATGCCCTGTTCACTTGACACAGGCTGTAATCCCCCCGGCTGCAGCATATGTGCTGCTAAGTGTGTGTGATTTGTGCTCTCCAGAGGCCTCTCTTGAAACCCCTCTTCCTGGTCAAGTGGATGCTTGCAGTGTTGCTGTTCGCTGTTGATACCCAGTTTTCCAAATCCATGTGGTAAAGAAAGATACTGCTGCTCCTTTTTTTATGCTCAGAAGTCCCTTAGAACAAGAAGTATGTCTTTTGGTTGCTCTTTTAGCATGCTTATAACTGGGAGAATTTAGTACTTTGTGTTTTTGTTTTTTTTTTACAGACTAACAATTTATGGTGTTCACCTGAGAAAAAGAGTTTGGAAACTTGTGTCGTAATTCAGTAAATTGTCGGGGGTGGGGGGGAAATGATGGACTGGAGATTATGGAATTTCAAAGTGTGTGTCACAATGCGGAAAAGCAAGGGCTCCCTCTTTGTTTTACCTGGGCTGTGATTCCTCACAGCCCTCTCCGGCTATGGGTGTGCTGCCTCTTACCACCCATATGCAGGACACACAGGTCTTTCCCTTGAGTCTTTCTCTGTTCTCAGTTCATGAAGAGCTGAGCTGTGCTGTGGCTGCCTCTGCACTGTTTGCTTTTTCGGTTCCTTCCTGCTGTGTAAGGGTTATTTATGGATTAAGCATGACTGGGTTAGCTGCTCTCTTTGCACTTTACTGCCTGAACTGTCTTGTTCAGTCTTTTTATTTTAAGTCTATATTTTAAAGAAATGGAATCACATTTTTGTACCTGGTTTTAACTTTTATTAAATAAAAAGTATGTGATGTGACTGGTTTTAAATCGTAAAAAAATTGTGAATTTTCAGATTTCATACACATCCATTCCAGAACTATGTAAATCCATCTAGATTATGTTTTACAGTCAGCCCAGTGGAAGACTTTGGGACTTGCTAGTTCACTTACCTGTAAAGGCAGGACTTTTTTGGTCCTGTTGTATATTGACCAGTGCTTGTCAACTTATAATTTTACATGGCACTTCTTGTGTACTTGCTAGAACATGTATACCATCCAGGGGTTTGGGGGTTTGCATGGTGTCTAAAAGCAAGGGTCTTCTAGCATGGTCTCCAGAAGCTATCAACAAACAGGGATGGTCTGAGTGCTTCTCTGTTAGTGTTGCAAGCCATGCATGGTGTGAATGCTGGAAATAAAGGAGAGCTGAGAATTTGCCTCAAAAGATGCCTGCATTCGCTCTGGTGGGGAAGTGGCTCTGGCAGGCTAGGTGAACCTCCAGGTCTCAGCTGGGAAGGTGTCTAGCAATGGTAACAGCAGTAGCAACTACTTGAAATTTTTAAGTATCTCTGCTGTTTCTTTCCCTCTGACCAGTCTCCAAACCACAGCAATGTTTATTTTTAGCAGGGTCACATGTTAATGGAGGAGAAAGGGAAAACGTGTAATGACACCAGATTTTTGTCACAGCTTTTCACTATGAGGTAACTCAGTCTCTGCAGTCTGAGCTCTTGGAGAATGAAGTGGGAGTGGTGAATCAAGTCTTTGTCCACAGAAGAGCACAACTTCCACACCCTTGCATGAATGATGAAAAGAGAAGGTCCCCTCAGGAGAACAACTGGAAGGGAAGGCTTCAATGCAGGATCAATGCTTTGGCAGAATAGCACAAACTCTTCAGGCCCTGGGCTCTGTATGTTGCTATAATGCTTTTGTCTCCCAGGGGAGGATGTCCTACCTGCCTGCTTATCCTACTGTTTTTCAAAAAAGAATTTTTTCTGACCATCAGTCATATCCTAAACAATACCTGTATTTTTTTTTGCCATTTTTTATATTTTCTTCTTTGCTTTGCTCAGGGGAAACATGAGAGATTTCACAGTTCTGTGTTCATCTGTCTGCTGTTCTTAGGACCAAGCTGTGGTCTGAGCTGTCTGTGCAGCCAGGAGGTACGCCTCCTGGGGGCTGGCATCTAGAACAGCTGGTGTTCAAAACACAGTGTGTGGCATTTGTCTTTGTTAGATGAATAATGTAGTGATTTGGTTAATATGCATGGCCTATTGCTGTTGTATTAATAGGGATTAATAGTGTCAGCTCAAAACCTGTGCTCAGCTACCCTGTTTCATGCTGTGTGTATCAGATAGGAGGACAGTTTCTGAAATGATGAATCAGAGACTTTCCAGAACACTATTTAAATCCAGCAGAACTGTTTTGGGGAGAGGAAGAAGTACTGGCAAGCCAAACCATTTTTTTTCTTACAAGCAGTTGTGATTTGATGATCGTCATAGAGGAATACAATGAAAAGAAACTTTCTAATAATTGAGCTGGTGGGATGTCAGAATTCACTGCCTGAGGTGTGACAAAGTGAGCTCTGTAGTGTAATATAGTGTAATTGTCTTTTTTTTTCCTTAGAACAATTAACTGAAGAAGTTTCCCTTGTAATTAGTCATTAGTTCTTCTAGCATGGCCTCCAGAAGATGGCTAGATACTTCTTCAATATGATTATTTACCTGCAAATGATCTAGTAGTGCCCTATTTTCCCTGCGCAAAGAATGGATCAAAAGTAGGGTTACACCGAGACCAGGTAGTTAAAACATGCAAATTCCTAGGTACTAACACCACTGCCACCCTCCTGGTTTTGGTGCACTGTTTGGCATAGATTTGATGCAGGAGGAGAAGCACAGTCCTTGTCAATTCCTGTGCAGACTGGGAAGCTGGCTGAGTACCACCATTCCATTCTGCATGGAATGAGAATGAGTGAGATGGTTGTGAGTGGTTCTGTGCCAGCTGGCTCTACGGTCAGCACAGGGCTGAGCATGCATCATTGCACAGCGTGGAGAAAATCTGTGAGACCGTGGCACAAATCTCTGCATCCAAAACCATAATTCTCCCATCTTTTCCCTGGTGCAGTGACTGCCCCAAATGCATCACTCCCTTTTGGACCTTCCTATGTTCCTGCAGTTTCTCCTTTTCTCTCAGTGATGCTGAAAAGGTTACCTGTGAAATGCACTGCACCTTAATTCCAGTGCAGAAATGTGCTTGTCCTTTGGCTGTTTGATGAGCTAATTTTGTAGAGGGTTAGTGGTTTGCTTTGTTCAGTCAAGAGAGATTTGTTGCAGCCTAACAAAAATATGTTCAGTTTAGGGTTTTTTAGTAGTAATTTTCTGCAAAATTGTTAATACTTGAGCTTTCCTTTAGGAGAGTCTGAAATGTGCTGTAGAGCTGTTATTTGAGCCAGTCACCAAATGCAGCCTCAGAGAGAGAAACTCTAGGAGAGCATGGGGCATGGGCAGAGGGACCCTGGAGCAGGAAGAGCTCTGGTCCCTGCCTGGGCTGCCTGCTCTGCCCAGCACGGTGGGCAGTGGCCATGGTGTACTGCCTGCTGGTGTGGTAGTGTGGTCTGACAGCAACATGGCTTTCCTTCTGGTTTGCTGTGTCACCAGAGGCCACTCAAAAGTATGGCAATACACATTGGGCAGCTGCAAACAAGATACTTGAGTCATCTCCCAGCATGTGCCAGAGACTGTAGGGACCTTCCCACAAGGAAAATCCTGTCCAAAAGGATGAAATCCAAATTGAAGGGAAATCTAAACAATGTGGTGATGAAAGCAAGACAGGGTATGGAGTACCATAGTCACCTATGGTGCTGGAGTCAGCTGGTCTCCTGTGTTTTTCCTCATCCCTACAGGAACATTCTGCTCACCCCAGTAGGTCTTTGGGAGCTGCTGAAAACTAATAACAAGCTCAGGAAGATCTGGCTGCTGACACTTGATGTGCTGCAGACAAACTATGTTCCTGTCACAACTCAGCAGCATTAGTGGGTTTAAAAATGACAGTTCCTGCCAAAAAACATAAAGTGCTATCAAAACCTAATTTTTTTTCCAGGAGGGTTGAAGAGCCCTTGCTCCAGAGCACCTACTCAACTTCCTGCAAGATATAAGGACACCTGCTCTCTACTCTGTCTACTTCTGGGCCACCAAGGTATCATAGAATCACAGAATAGTTTGTGTTGGAAGAGACCTTAAAGATCATCCAGTTCCAACCTCCCTGCCATGAGCAGGGACACGTTCCACAAGACCAGATTGCTTAGAACCTCATACAACCTGACCTTGAACACTTCTAGAGAGGGGGCATCTACCACATTTCTGGGCAACCTCTTCCAGTGCCTCACCACCCTCACAGTAAAAAATTTCTTCCTGATGTCCAATCTCAATCTATGCTCTTTCAGTTTCAAACCACTACCCCTCACCCTAACAAAGCACACTGGCTGCCATGTCAGGAACTCTTGCCTCCAAGCTTGTGTAGCTTTGTGGCCAAGAGGGCCAATGGCATCCTGGGATGCATGAAGAGGAGTGTGGCCAGCAGATCGAGAGAGGTTATTCNCCCTCAGGCAGAGGTGCCTAGCCTCGATGAAGGCTGCTGCAGGACATAAAACTGGAGTGTTGAGTACATGTCAGGGGTGTAACCTAGTGTCTGCCTCATGGCAGGTCTCCAAGGATGTGTTTTGCTAGTCTCTGTAGGTACCATAAGATGATTTGCCCTGTAAGCTGCAGAGCTTTTTTCAAAACAACATTTGATGCCTTTACTGAGGGTTACATAGAGTACAGATGCATTTATTTATGTTTCACAGACACCAGGAATTACAAAGAAGTTAAAATGCAGCATCTTGCATCTTAAGATGTGACCTGCTCTTGCCTCTTGCATTTATACAGTCTATGTGAAGATTTCATCTGATGTCTTTTATGCTTCAGTTGGTGTATTTTGCAGTTAGCTAAACATAAAAGGTAGTGATTTTTCTTCTAGTTTACCTACAAGAAATGAACAGGAAGGCCAGGACTGGTAATTATGAAAACGGTTTGCAAACAGCTGCTCTGCAATAGCATCCAAGTCCCTCTCAAGATGGATGGTTGCTGGCTGCAGTGAGGCAGCACCAGGGATGTAACCCCTGCTTTTGCTGGAGGATCCATACCAAGGAGCCCAGGTACCACACTGATGCTGAGATCCCACCCCACAGGTGTGACTATGCAGTCGTCTCGCACTGCGACACACAGGGATTGTACAAATTCTGTGCTTCCCTAAGACTCCCAGGAGCCTTGTTTGCTAAGTAGTGGGATTTCAACTCTGGGATGACACTGCCTATATATTGTATGATGGGCTCACTCCCCTTTTCATCCTACATCCTGTGCTGGACAATGTTTGAAGAGACAGTGCCAAATTTAGACATGAAATTTAGTTTTGCACAGAGGAAGGAGTGAATTTAGCCTGTTTTAAGTGGCAGTAACATGAATTTCATTCAACACCCCCTTCAGTGAGATCTAAATAAAATTATTTTACTGGTTTTTTTTCTCCCTACTAAGACAAAACAAGGCTTTCCTTCAAAGCACCATGTCTCAACACTTCTAACAACACAATTCTAGTACATCTTCATTTGTAAATGTCATTTAGAAATGAGCTTCTAATTAGTGATTCACCAGATGAATTGGTCCCTCTTCCAGTGGCACTGATCAGAGATCAGCAGCTGATGAGGATCTTCATGCACTCACTCAGAGGTGATCTTTCTTCTCCACGTTTCCCCAGCAGCCACACTGCCTCTCACACTCCACCTCTCCTGTGCTGTCTCACTGTGCAAGGGCTTATTTTGTCAGCAGCAGTTTTGCTCCAGCTGGGCTTCCAGGAATGTGCTTGAAGTTCTTGTGGCATGGGGTTGGGTTCAGCGGCAGTACTCCCGCTCGATGCTTGCCATGAGCTCCTCCTCTGAGTAATCGTATGATATCGTGGACTGTCTTGCTGGCTTCTTGCTGTTCCTTTGTGGGCACCTGCCAGGGAAGGGAACAACTTATTGATGTCATGACAGAGAATCAAGCTCTGAAGACACAAGATGACCCTTACTTCATTTTTCTGTGACTGGAAAGATCAAACAGCCCATGGCTTGCTGAGACACAGACATTGTCACGTCTAATTCCAACTCCTTGAACCTTTCAGTGAGTGTAGGTTCAAGGCGCACTCAAAGTACTGCCTAACCTTTCCTCTAGTTACTACTTTTAAGGTTTTATGCAGAAAGGAATTTTATCTCTAAGGGATTTGAGTTGCAACCAAAATATGAACTCTGTTACCTCAAATTGCTTTTATGTTTTTTATTTTCACATCAGCCCAACTCTCCCATGACTGTGAACTCACATATGATCCAAAGGTGTATTGGGTTTGGCTGAGATGGAGTTAATGTTCCCATACAGTTTTCAGAAACGCTGTGCCTCAGATTGAAGATAACATGTAATGTTGTGACTACTATAAGGCTGGCATAGCACCAAAGTGACGGGGTGGACAAGATCCTGGGAAGGGACGTAATCAAGGCAGCTGACCCAAACTGACCAAAGAGCTATTCCATACCATATGACATCAGCCCAGGGATAAAAGACAGAAGTGGGGGAAGGAAGGGGGCGGGAAGAAGACGTCTGCCCCCCAAGCAACCACTACGCGTTCCGGAGCCCTGCTTCCCGGGAAAGGGCCAGACATCGCCTATTATGGGAAGTAGAGACTAAAGCTCAATTTTGCTTTGCTTTGCTTCACGCGCGTGGCTTTGCCTTTCTTTATTTTGCTTATTAAACTGCCTTTACTAAAACCCACGGGCTGTTTCCATCCGTTCTCTCCCTCTTGTTGTGCCGTGGGAGGTGTGGGGCGAGAACGTGATAGAGAACCTTGGTGGGTACCTGGCACTTAGCCCAGGTCAACCCACCACAGAAGGGAACTGGCATGATTTGTACCAGTATTGTCAGAGGTCATTTCTGTTGGGTACAAGGGAAATCCATCCCTGTCTGCAAGAGGGAGAACAGTGAAAACTCTTCTGCAAGCTTTGACCACTGTAGCTTGCACTACCAAATAGGTCTCCTTGATCTTGCCCTCCAGGACTCAAGAGAGCAGACAGCATCTAAGCGAGCACTTCTCCTTGAACTTACAGAGAACTTGGAGGGGAGCAACCATCAGAGGCCATCAGGCTAGTCTTCTCCATAAGCTGGGGCATGTGGCTACATGAGATGGAGGTAATGGTGAGGTGCAGAGCTAAGTGGAGACTTAAGCTGGTACATCCAAACTGTAAAGTGCTCTGCCATGCCATGTCAACCAAGACTGGTGAGCTTACTTTGTGGCCATCCACTCACAGAGAACAAATAAGCAAGAAAGAAATGGTTTTGTATGGTGGTTGGTTGCCAAAGAGGAGAGATTTTCATATCCAATACTGTGGCTCCAAATCTGTCCTAGACTCATCATATAGTATTTATTGAGTTACCATTTCTCTAAGGATGAGACCTATCTCACCCTTAGTCTTGTAGCTACGATCAATTTGGTCATTAGCATCCTTTAGTGAAAAAACTGAGGATCTATTTATTAGACAAAATCACAGGAGCTGCCCCAACTCAGGTAAGTAAATGTAGAAACAGAATCAAATAAAAGAACCTGGAAATGCTTTTCTAAGGAAACTGTCATATAGGGGAAGTGCTTCCATAAACTGCTCTCCTTGGGTGAGGCAGCATCCACAACACTCCTCAAACAGGCAGCAGTAGATTTCTGCCGCTGTCACTGTAGAGCAAATGGCACCAACGCAACCCTTCCTCTTTTCTTACTGGTCCAGGTCAGAAAGGCTTCTGCCCAGACCAGCTGCTCTGACCTAGCTGGGCTAGCGCCATGCCCTCTGTGCATCAGAAACAGTTTTGATGTTTTTCCTGGAGCCACCTGATGACCAGTTGGCATGGCAGCTGGGTCATGTGGGTGTCCTACACTTAGTTATCCTGCCCTGTGCCCTTGCTGGAAAGTGCTACTGGCAGCAAGATAGCAGCAAGTAGGATTTAGAAAGTGGATTCTTCTGCTTATTCCTTTTTATTTGTTTTCCTTCTTCAGATGAGCTACAGGCAATCTGGTTTCCACCACAGTAAATGAGCTGTGAAGAAAGCCAAAAGTCTAAGAGCTCAAAACATACATTAGGAGCCACAAAGTAAGAAATTGGAAAGGAAATACAAAAATCTGACTTCAACACAGGATTTATTGATTTAAACTCCACACTGTGACAATCCTTAAACTAATTTTACATGATACGATGAATTGGAGGCAGAACTCTTGGCAGTTTGCTTGCAGGCCCACAGAAGAGCCATTGTTTCTCTTAGTGGTTACATAATTTTCTGCTGTTAATTGTTCTTGATGCTTTGGATTGCATGGTGACCTCCAAGCATGGGAGAAAATCTCCAGGTAAAATTGGAACACACTGAAATGGCTGAATCAAGACCTGCTGGTCAAATTAAAAAGCACGAAGGAGCTATACAGGCAGTGGAAGCAGGGACAGGGATCTTGGAAAGAGTATAGGGATGCTGCCCGATGGTGTAGAGATGAAGTCAGGAAGGCTAAAGCACAGCTAGAGCTCAAGTTAGCAAAGGATGCAAAGAATAACAAGAAGGGATTCTATAGGTACATTAATGAAAAAAGGAAGGTCAAAGAAAGCATTCCCCCCCTGAAGAGCAAGAATGGAGAACTAATAACAACAGATGAAGAGAAGGCTGAGGTTCTCAACAACTTTTTTTATTCCGTCTTCACTGGCAACCTCTCTCCCAACACCTCCCAGGTTAAAAAAACAGAAGGTGGGGACCAGGGCAGTGAAGTCCCTCGCACTGTATGTGAAAGTCAGGTTTGTGACCTCCTGAGGAACCTGAATATACATAAGTCTATGGGACCTGATGAGATGCAC
>VWZO01015720.1:168249-200242 GCA_013396975.1 Bucco capensis
TGGGGTGCTGTTGATAAGTTGGAGGGTTGAGATGTCATCCAGAAGGACCTGGACAAGCTGGAGAAGTGGGCCCAGGTGAACCTCATGAAAAACCAACAACAAGACCAAGTGCAGGGTCCTGCACCTGGGTCAGAACAATCCCCACTATCAATACAGACTAGGGGATGAGAAGGTAGAGAGCAGCCCTGCAGAAAAGGACTTGGGGCTGCTGATGGATGAGAAGATGGACATGAGCAAACAGTGCACGCTGGCAGCCCAGAAGACCAATCGCATCCTGGGCTGCTTCAAAAGAAGCGTGGCCAGCAGATCGAGAGAGGTGATTCTGCCACTTTACTCTGCTCTGGTGAGACCTCATCTGGAATACTGTGTCCAGTTCTGGAGCCCTCAATACAGAAAGGACATGGATCTGATGGAGCGGGTCCAGAGGAGGCCACGAGAATGATCAGGGGGCTGGAACACCTCTCCTATGAAGACAGGCTGAGGGAGCTGGGATTGTTCAGCCTGGAGAAGAGAAGGCTTCGGGGGGGACCTACTAGTGACCTTCCAGTACCTAAAGGGAACTTACACGAAGGCTGGAGAGGGCCTGTTTGCAAAGGCCTGTAATGAAAGGACAAGGGCCTTTAAATTGGAGAAGAGTAGATTTTAACTGGATATTAGAAAGAAGTTCCTCACCACGAGGGTGGTGGAACACTGGAACTGGTTGCTCAGGGAGGTGGTTGGGGCCCCACCCCTGGAGGCATTCAAGGTGAGGCATGACAGGGCTCTGGGCAACCTGATCTAGACAGGGATGTCCCTGCCCAGTGCAGGGGGGTTGGACTAGATGAGCTCCAGAGGTCCCTTCCAACCCAAACCATTCTGTGATTCTGTGAAACATACGTGTCTTTTTAACAATACAAAAGGAAACCCCACTTACCATGTGTGTCCCAGAATTGAGAGGACTAGAGAGGGCTGTGTTCATTTCAAGAGCAGAGGAAAAGCAAGCTGCTGTTCATGTTCTCTCTAGTTTTGTGGCAAAGCTCTGTATCACTTAATACGGAAAAACTGAAATAAATTAAAAAATGAGAGGTTCAATCTGGATAAAAGGAGAAACTTCTGTACCATGAGGACAGCAGAGGAACAGGCTGTGGTTGCACAGGCTCCATCCTTGGAGGCCTTCAGACCTGATGAGATAAAGCCTGGAGCATTCTGCTTTAAGCTCACTGCTGATCCAGCTTTCAGCTGAGCATTAGAGAGGCCCTCCCACCCTGAACCTTGAACTCAAAGGCACCTTGGTGCAGATGTTTCTGCTGGTCCTGGAATTAAGGGAGAGGCTGTGGCAGGGAAATCTTGAATGCAGGGTGTGAGCAGGACAGGAGTTGGTGGACCACAAGCCTGCTCCAGCACTTCCCAGCTGCTCCAGCAGGAGAGGAGGCAGGCCCCTTGCTGCTCTCATCAAGACACAGCCAGGACTGCAGATCAGGGCTTGCAATCATGCTGAATCCAGCTGAGGGCTGTTAAGACTTCCCAGTATGGAAAATAACAGGTCAGTATGTCGAGAGGAAAAATTTTCAAACCCCAGGTGTTCTGGGGGAAGAGATAAACCTGGAAAGGAGCAAATGTTCGACAGAAAGAGCTAGTTGAAAAGCATACAAGATGGGAATTTTAGGACAGCAAAGAAACAAAAAGGCAATGCAACTCCATCAAGATCACTGTGCAGACTTCTGGGTATCATTACTGAGAATACTGAGTTAATAACAACTTGGAGGGAGTTTAGAAAGCAGAAATAAAACTGAGTTAATAGGCTAGATCAAAGTAATTTAGGAAAGAGGAAAGCAAGAACTGTACTCCATTTCAGTTAAAGGCCTCTCTGTATTTAAAGATGATTAAGGGAAGGAATAGTTTGTAACTTTTTTTAGATGGAAAAGACAATTAACTGGGTAAAGAGGAGAAGGAAATGCAAAAGGTAAAATTAGACCAGAAGTGAGCAAAACCACCTTTGAGCAAGATCCTAGTGGTGGGGATGGCTGGTAATGCCATGTCTCTGGTGTCAGGGAGAGCTGCTGTGGCTCCGGTAATAATATTCCTGATGGGTATCTAGGGTGACAAGCTCCAAGGTAGAAACCTGAGTTAAGCAGCTGAAAATTAAGTTGGGGTGAATCTAGGCCAGCGTTTTTTATCGTTTTGCTGAGGATGGGAAATCCAGGGTTAATCATTAAAATGCCTTCTGCAAGACCTTGCAGCTGAAAAAAGGGTCAAAACAATGCCCCAGTAACTCTGCCAGTGACAGGAGCCTTGGCACTAATTATAGGATCATTACAGTGTTCACATGGCTGGTCATCCCACCTGTGGACTGTGAGGTACTAGAGAGCAGTTCCCAAAAGCATAGCAGGGGGAAAGAGAGGCAACGCAGCATGATCAGGAAAACATCCAGCTGTGTTTCCATGTGTGTTGGAAGGTATTTATTAGGGCCTGGTTTAGATGCTTATGTGGTGTCATACAGACATGTTTGCAGTACAGGAGGTGCACGCCTACAGCATCTATCTCACGTGACTGCTCCCTTGGCAGATAGCATTGTCTCCATATCTACGTATTTTTTTCTTTTCATCTTTTGACATTTATTTCTTCTTTAATTTGGAATTTCTCAGTCAGCAACTCTATCAAGACAAGGCTGATTTTTGCTGCTTGCAGTGTGCTTATCTTGAATGACTGTAGCCACAAGAAATGTGAAGGATGAGACACCTATGCACATTAAACACTGTTTCAGGGGCTTGATTTGACTTGGTTTCCTCGAAATGCAGTTTTACTGGGTGCTGGACCATTTCCAAAAAACTGTTTGCATGTAGTTCTTGCCAGCAGAAATTGCAGCCCTGTTTATCACAGGTGGCATAGGCACTTCACAAGTGAGCTGTGCTTTAGGGGTCTACAGTGGGTATAGACATTGTCTAAAGGAAAACAATCTCCTGATCTGTCATCCCTGATCAGAAACCAGTTTCTGCTGTCTCAGCTCTTCCCTTTGCATGTTATAGAGGAGGGAGAAAGTAAGCCCTGGCAGAGGACAAGAGGGGCTAGTGAGAGCCTGAGTCTGGGGAGCTCAGTGGGTGACTGTGGCAGTGCTGGGTGTGCACCCCTAGAGGAGACTGCTCAGTTGCCATCATAGGTGAAAGCCTATCGAGGATGCTGGAGAGCCCAAGAGAGGTTACGGTCCCCACCAGAGAGCCTGTACAAGCCTTTCTGTTGGGGAAAGTCACGGACAGGCATGTTTTCTGAGCACTCCCAAACCTAGCAGCCTTGCCAGGCGAGCTCCCTGCCAGCTGGGAGGGAGGGGAGGAGGGAGGACAGCAGCTGGTGTCTGGGCTCTCGTGTAGAGCTACCAGTACTACTCCGTGTTAGTAGGTCACACAGCCCAAAGGCCAGGAACTTCAGATTAGTCTGAAGTGCAGCAGAAGCAGAGCATGACAGGCAGAGAGGGCTTAACTGTGTGGAGTCACTCTTTAGAGTAAGGAGATGGTATTTTAAGATGATTTTTCAAACTTTTTTGTTTTGCCTGGCTTTCTTTAACACCTTTAATCTGTTCCCATGGTTCTTGGTGCAGGCAGATTTGGAGGCACAGTCTACTCAGTAGCTTTTGCTTGTGAAAGATTTCAGTTTTCTGCCAGTTCAGTAGGTCCCTACTGCTCCCCTGTCCCTGAGGGGTACTCATGTCTCTAATTGGTGTAGCATGGGAGTGTCTCATGGGTTTTCTCTTATGATTCCTGAGGAGCAAAGAGATGTTATCCTCCTTTTCTACATGCTGCAGAGCCCACTGATGATCTGTGGGTGAACCAGGACATGAACCATTTGTTGGAGCACTCCTCCCCAGCTTTTCACAAGCACTCAAGGTGCCTCTCTAACATGTGGACATCCTAAATTCTGCATTGCTTATGACCAGGAGTCAGGCACAGTCTGAAAATCACTTGGGGTCTTCTGTGGCCCCTGGTGTGATAACTGTGCCGACAGCAGAGGGAGCATTAAACTCATTGCCCACAGTAAAGTGTGGGGAGTGATACCCATGTTCCTATAATCCTTGTACGGGTAGGATATGCTCATTAGCCTTCTGGCAGTCATCCTAGGAGAAGGACAACTCTGATTCCAAACCCAGGCAGATGGAGCTCGTTTAGCCCTGTGAGGCCTTCCATCTAAGAGAAGGACACTCTAATAAAACCTCCATCCTATGGACTTCTCTGCCAGCGTCCAAGCTTGCTAGGCCCTGGCAGATGAACCTTAGGACTTAAGGGTGGGTCCAGCTCTGCGCATGCTGTGTCTCACCTAAAAAAAATCCATTGTGCAGGCTCGAGGGTGCTATCTGCTATCCTCTTTTTATCAGCACACTTGGAAAAGGCACTGATGAGGAGTGTGGGTGGAGCCCTCCCTGGATCTTCGTTCGCGAAGCCTAGCCATACATACATGACCAGGAGTGAATCCTATGCTGTACTTGAGCTGGAGTCTCGAACTTTTCAGGCAGTTCAGCTCCTGGAATTTTTTTTTAATTGGCAAATAGGTAAAGGACAGAATTTTTAGGGGTATAAAACATTTCACACCATTCCCACCTCTCTTTTGCACAGTGGGAGGCATGCAGGAATAGCTTTCCTTTTTATGTTCCCTTCATTTCAGCTGCTTTCTCCCCTTGAAGATAAAATGAAAGCACAGGGTACTCACTGATGATCAGCATTGTTGTTCTCTGGGTCTGGTGAGTTTCTGGTCGACAAAGCCTGGGATAGAAGAAAAGTCACATATTTCAGTTACAATACTTCAAAATCAAGAGAGGTGATTCTGCCCCTCTACTCTGCCCTGATGAGACCTCATCTTTAATACTGTGTCCACCTCTGGAGTCCTCAGTACAAGACAGACAAGGACTTGCTCAAGCATGTCTAGAGGAGGACCACAAAAATGATCAGATTGATGGAACACCTCTGCTGTGAAGACAGGCTGAGAGAGTTGGGGTTGTTCATCCTAAAGAAGGCTCTACAGGGACCTTATAGCAGCATTTCACTGCTTAAAGGGGGGCTGTAAGAAAGATGGATGCTTTTTACCAGTGCCTGTAGTGATAGGACAATTGATAAACATTTTAGATTGAAAGAAGGTAGATTTAGATACAACAAAAGGAAGAAATTTTGTACAATGAGGATGATAAAACACTGGAACAGGTTGAGCAGAGTAACTGTGGATGCCCCATCACTGGAAGTGTTTAAGGTCAGGTTGGATGGGGCTTTGAGCAACATGATCTAGTGGAAAATGACCCTGCCTATGGCAGGAGGGTTGGAACTGAATGGTCTTCAAAGGTTCCTTCCAAACCAAACCATTATTTATTTCTATGAAACCTATCTTTCTCTATATTGGGCTATGTCTGCACTGCTTTAAACCCTCAACCAACCTCTGGGGAGATAATACAAGAAAATCTTTACTAACCATCATTCTACCAGCTCTGTTTCAGCATTCAGGGCAGCTGGGTGGCTGCAGGCTACAGAACCAAAATCACTGAGTATTAACGTATCAAATCTCCCAGTTTCCCCATGAATATGCACTGCTCCACTAGCTGACAGGCAGTAGTATGAAAATACCTGCCAAGGAAGGAAACAGCAACATGGACCCAATCCCAATCCCAATCTGGCAGCCAGATACTACTGAGAAGAACCTAACTTTCATCTTTTTCTACTTCTTCACTGTACTCTCGTGGGTAAAGGAAGTGGAACAGGAACAAGAGCTGTGGCTTTGAACAAAACTAGACCTCTTTTGGCTCAACATAATTTTTTCTGAGCTGCAATCATAAAGCTGGTGAGCCTTCTTCATACAAGTCATCCTGAATCTTACTATGGCACCAACAAATGTTAAATGGGTAGTGCACAGAACAGAAGGGAGGACATGGCTTCCAAAAAATAGAAATTAGAAGTTGTTCCATCAGTGTGGAAAACAGAAAAAAAAATTTATACATTAAAAAAGGGAAGCAAAGACCCAGGGAATGGTGTGAAAAGCTTTTAGTTCAGCACCACTGTCTATACATCTTCTGTGTGGTGTTTCTGCAGGGCTGCCTGGGACCAAATGATTCCTCAGTAAGGTCAAACACCTGCTCTTGAAGTAGCTCAAATCTGTGCTGCCTCAAGGTCCAGCAGCCCATAGGGTTCATGCTGGTAAGTGTGGAAGCTATGGAGGAGAGATACTGCTCTGTAGGCAGTACCATACAGAATGATGGCTTTATGCAGTTTTGCACTAGTTTAAATCAGTTGGCATGGATCAGACTTGTATGTGCTGTCCACTGGATAGAAATGTCCACCTGGGTGTCTAACCACTATTATTGCATGGCACCGGATTTTGATTTGAGAGGAGATATTTTCACTCCTTCCTTTGCTGCCTTTCACATGGATTGACAGGAGTTGAGGTTTAAACACAATGGTCTCGGACACTACTAGGCAGGCAGATGCTTGGCAGTAAACTGTTTGGCTCTTCCCTGCTTCTTGGGCAGCCTTTGTGCTGCTGTGGCCACCTTTGGCTCCCATGCTAGAGGAGGTGAGAGGGGCTGCAGCAAAGACACCTCTCTCATGCCTTTTCCAGATGAGTCCTAAGTAGCTTCCATTTCTGGAGCTGGGGAAAGATACCTGCTATCCACAGCCTTTCGTGTCCTAGCTGCTTGCTTAAAATTACAAACTAAATCTCTACAAAGTCTTACAACATTTTTTGATACCTGTCAAAATGCACTCCACTTCCTTTCAGAAGCAAGGGCTCTTTGGCAACACTTTGTTTTCCCTGGAAGAGCCTGAACTGTTCCAGAAACAGCTTCTGGGTCCAAGTGGAGATGAGGCTATGTGAGAAAGCTGATGGTGAGAGAAGAGAGTTCGCTCCTGGTTATTTAGCATCATTTCCTGGCCATCTCCCACAGTCAACAAGAGCAAGCAGCAGTGCCAGGAGGACATCGTGCTGAGCTCCAAGAACTGACCTCTCCTGCGAGTGCACCCCGCAATGCAACCCCTTGTCCTTGCCATCGCCATCACCCACTGGGCTACTGCTGCTGCCCTGGTTTCTTTCCACCAGGTGAAAAACATTATTCATCCTTGGCACCAAGGGGAATGCAATTCTCCAGGGCTCCTTTCATGCTGCTCTTTCAACAGCGAGAACTCAGTTTCCAACACTTCTGGGTGAAGGATGGGTTTAGATCATTTTAGGGAGGAGTCTGAATTGTACAGTAGGTTGTCTTTTTTCTTTCCTTGTGGCTGATTCCTCTATATTACAAGCTGTACGTGTTGTGTGGGTGGAAGACAGAATTAATTAGTCATCAGGACACAGCAGCTCTGGTTAGCAAAATCTGCTTCTGTGTGCAAAATCAGCTCCCACCTTCTCCAAAGGATCTGTCAGCAACACCACCTATCTCCCAAGAGAATTTGGCATTGCTGCAGGTAAATATCTACCAACATTTGATCTGGTGCATGAGTGTGGCATAACAGCTGCAATGGAAAAAATGGTGGCAAGTAAAAAAACCCTTAATCTCTAGCCTCTACCTTTCTGCTGCTGTCAGAGCCTCTGCGCTTCATTCAAGCAAATGATGCGTGGCTCCACAATGCCCAAGCGACACTGTGTGCCGGGCAGCAGGCAGGATGCAGGGCACAGGCTGCCACAGGCAGTGAGACATAACAAAATCTGACCCCACCCAGCCCGCTTGGGATTGCTGTAATGTACATGTTGCAAGTTCAGCAGATAATTGGTGCTAGCCCTTCTTGTGGGCTACGGTGATGCGCACGTCACGACACTCTAATATTATGGTTTCCTATCCTACAGCTAAATAAGTGATTGCTGGCATGGTTTGCCTATGCCCTGTTAAGAGATAAATGAACTCAGCTTCTCCTTTCTGCAGCTTGCAGTCATCTTTTTATTACTCATCCAAACTGCAGCATGTTTTCCACCCTGTTCCCAGCCTAGGCATCTCATGCTGGGGTCTGTTGTGCTGCAAGACTCCACATCACCACCTCATCTGATTTCAAAGGCTTAGATATTAAGCTCACCCAGCACATACTCAGGTTTAAATTAATGTAATGACGTGAGGTGGAGTAGTTTGTCAGCTACTGGACACAGTTCAGCTGTCCTTTATGTTAGGGCAGCAGCTCCTGGGAGGAAGGTGGAGCAGAGAGCTAGAAGGAGGAGTTATTTCTCCCTACTGCATTCATGAACCAGCACTCCCAGGGTGCAGCTTCCCACCCCTTCCCACCTGGTGCAATCTGTGGCTGGTGTTCCTCACCTGCTCTGCGAGCCTGTACTCCCTCCGCTCCTTGCCTTCTCCCTCTATCAGCTCTAGCAGCTGTGGGTGAGCTGGAGGAGAACGCCCTTCCCTGGGACCCATGGGGCAATCTGGAGCTGTGCATCTTCAGGGGCTCCAAGATGTTTCGAGGCTGTGTTGAAACCAGTCAACTACAATCTCAACTATTAAACTCACATTGTTTCCAAAACTGGGTGGCTAAATTCACACTACCTCTTGGGGATGGTTCCTATGCTGGCCCCTGAATGATGGCCAAGCATTACTAGGAAGACTGCAAACTGATCTTGGGCAAAACTATGCCAGCTCAGTGGGGCAGACTATCATGATCCAATGTCAGGCAGCTGCTATGGTACAGTTTACCAGTAGAGATATAGCCCTGAGATGCAGTAGAAATATATATAGTGGTCCCATCACAGACAGGGGAGCCAGGAGAGTGGCTGAGTCACCTAATACACAGGTGAGCAGTGTAGTCCCCTACTAGTGTTGGTCCACTGGGGTGTGGTTTCATAGTGTGGCTTTTCTGCAGGATGTAAGCTAGTGCCTCCTTCCCAGCCTCTGTTCCTTCCCAGTCCCTCTTCACATCCCTGTGAACTGGACCAGGAGACTGGTCTGAGCTGAAATGAAAATCCTTCCTTTGGAGAGGTGGGAGGCAATGTCAGCTGGGGCACATCACAGATGCAGTTTGTAGCATAGCTGCAGATGGCTGAGCTGGAGCAGTAGAAGGGCAGCACCTTCCAGAGATGCCAGGAAATGACGTGGGTGGCTAAGCAACTCATTGCTGCCAAAAAGAGCCTCTCACAAACCCACAGATGGAGTTATCACTGGCAAAAATATCTCACTTACCTAAAGTGCCAGTAGGTAACAAAGGGGATGTATAGCCCCAGCTGCATCCCAGGCAAAGCACTCCCAGCCTTGCTCTGGTCTGCAGCAACATCCTCTGGCTAGCGAAGGAATTAGGAACAGACGGTGGACCGGAAGTGGGCAGAGACACGGAGAGTTCCCACGCTTCTCCTCTCCTGCCAACTAAAACATCAGCTCCCAGCTATTCTGCGCATGTCCTGTGCTTATTTTTCAGTCTGGCGTGGTTTCAGTGCAAAAGCAACCCATGCTCTGCCGAGTGATTGTGTGTCTGTGCGTATGGAAATACCCAATAAGCAGTTTTCTGAATGCAGCTGCAACACTGCTGTGCTGTGAGGGTGACACTGGCTGAGGGGACAGCACACCTTGCTGCTTGGTAGGCTCTGGTGAAATTTCAGCTGTTTTAAAAGACAAGGAATACAAAGGCAGGGGGACCTTTTGCTTAGCAACCACCAGATTCACACCTGGACATTAACTACAGAATCTGAAATAATCTGACTTTGGACTTTTCACTTAGCTGCTTCCCTAGCTTGGAGTTCAAGGAATCCCAGCTGTTCAGCCTGAAAATACCTTTTCTGAAAAACCCTGACCAGTGGAGCATGGCTCCCTACACAACTGTAGGAGAACATTTTGACTTGAGGGCATTTTTGGCCACTAATACAACCAGGAAGAAAATGCTGAAGTAAATTGCTAATAGCACTGAATTTGAAAGACCAAATTACTGTTCGGAGAGAGCACATTTTAACAGGAGTAGAAAAATAAATCTGAATTTCTGTAAGAAACTAATGGGGCATGACATTAGATGTCCCCATAGACTCCTACATGTTTGTAGCTGGGACCAGCCAACCATGAAACGACGCTGAGGCACATAAACCTGCAGCAAGGACATTTAGCTGGCTTAGAAAAATCAGGCAAAGCTTTGAAGACCTGCATGTTTTGAAAGTTATGTGATAGTCCCTCTAGAAGCTGGTTAAAACACCCTCTACCAATGTTATCTCTGTGCTGAGTCTGGGGCAACTGGCTTTCTGTAATCACATCCCGTCCCAAGCTAAGAGGAGTGATGGTGCCACGGAAAAAGCTGTTAAAAGCAAGACCCTAACATGTCTGTGTGATTCTTCCATTTCAGGAAACCAGTGGGGAAATGCCTGAGGCCACAGCCTCTCCCTGGTATCCACCAAGAGCTGCCTCCCCACTCTGTGCTGCAGCAGCACCTGCAAAATCACAAATACTTTTTCTGTCTTGAACAAAGAAACAAGAAAAAAGGATGTACAATCATCCAGAATTGAGGGCAAATCTGAAATTGGACATTTGATGCTGATAGGAGGAGTTGGGTCTGCTTTGAGCTGGGTTCAGGTTCCCCATCAGGATTTTGTTCCTAGCCTGCTGCTGTGATGTGCTTTCACCCTTCTCACTCCCAAGCACTACTGAATGCAATAGAGGTGGCTCAAGCCTTTAAATGCAGCCACATGCCTCTCCACCAGTCCTTGCCACCTGGCCTGGCTGCCCATCGGCGCTACCTGCTTCCTGCTAGGTGACAAAGTAAATTGGGGTTCATGTGTGAAGCACAATGTTGATGCACATCACACCCAGGAAAAAACCAAGCTGTGACAGCAGAAAGCTGAGTCCTGCTTGCAGGCAACACGTTTCTTGGCTGATGACAAACTTCTCCACTGGCCAGGATCTGCTCCTCCACAGTCTATTTCTCATCAGACTTTCTACTGTAATATCTCCTTGTTGCCCTTCCTCTTCCTCCCTCATCTTTTCCCCACTAGCTCTGTTGAATCAGCTCATCCTTTCCTCTCTGAAATTCCTTTGCTCATCCTCCAGTTTGCACAGCTGATCAGGGCAAAGCAAGTAAGTTCCCACCACAAGACAGAAATTACAAATGACAGGTTGAGAAGCTGGCAAAACTGAGAGAAATTGCCCTCAAAATTACTAGAAAAGAACTAGTGATGCAACAAAGTTGGTATCCCTTTCCAGAAACCTCCTCCACCAGCCTCATGGGAAGGGTGGGACTGCAGTTTGCACAACAACCTAAAAGACTAAATTGCATCCAGTAAACAATCAAAACTTGGTGCTGCAAACATTTTCCTTCCTCCTTCCCGCAAGCTAGTGACTCAAGGCCTCAAGGAGTCAGAAAAGTAAGCCCACGAGTGCTGTCTCTACCATGGCCACCTCAGGTTCAGGTAAAGAAAGTGCTACCAATAAGAGCTTTAAGTTTGTCCTGGGAATATCTAAGACTTCCATTATATGGCTTTTATATCTTTGAAAAACACTAGTAATTCTTTGCTGTCTTTCAACCAATCTGTCTGGGTTGAACCAGTGATGTGAACTTCCTTCCCAAACAAGAGGCAACAGCAGCAGCTGGATGAGGAAACACAGAAGATGCTCACCTCATGGGTAGCATAGCTATATGCTGCACTCACTTCCTAATGCTGGGTAAGCAAGGCCTCACATGCCTGCTTCAGGCCTGAATTTTGAGGGCTCTTATAGACAGGTCTGTGCTGCAAGGCTTGATGGTGTTCCAGCCCTGAGTTTGAACTAAGTGTGACCACAACCCTAGTTTCCTCACCATCCTTTCTTCCAGAGGATGAGGTCTGCAGCAGGGAATTGAGCACAGTGATCCTTCCACCCCATGTCACCCCAGGGGTCACAAATTAAGTTCTTCAGCCTTTCTGGTTTTCTCCTCGTCATTAGTTCACTGCTTCCATGGGATACTGTCCCTCTAATGATTTTTATAAAGAAAGAAGGGTACTCATACTGAACCCTGCCAAGTTTCCTAATAGTAAAATTAGTTTGTATTAAAAAATAACTTTATCCCATGGACATGCCATTTAGCAATGGAATGATACACTTCTAAAGAGCAAGCAAGGCAGAAAGTTCCTGGGCCCCAAATATTTTTTTCTATTTTTCAATTTATCACTTTAGTCTGATGACTTTTCTGCATCTATGGAGAGCAGCGTTTATCTAACAAACAAGCAACACACAACTTTCAAAGCCAAGATAAGATGAAAGAAGCTGGTGATTTTTTGCCTCATCAGCAGATGATATAGATGCTCCTGTTACTTTTGGATAGAAAAGAAAAAAAAAAACCACCAACAAAAGATAAATCTCAACTTCCTCAGACGCAAATCCATTACTTCTTAAACAGAAAGAGATTGCAATGCATCTTCAGGAAGAGCCAGACTGCAACTGCAGTGGATTGGCAAACACTAAGCAGTAGCTTTATGTTCACAATTTTAATCCATTTACAAGCCTGACCCAGGAAAAGTACGAGCTATTTTCACAAGGCAGTAGAAGAAACTTTCAGTACTCCAGGGAAACTAAAGAACGGGGTGGCCCTTTTCGGGACGATGTTTCCCTCACACGCACCAGAGAGAGAAAATGCAAAGAGAGCAGCAAATGTGAGCGAGCCTGGTTTGCCAGCGAAGGTGAAGACTTTAATGCCATTTATATTTGGAGGAAGCTATGGCTGCAACAGTTAGCGTTGGCTATGGCAGGGCTCCCCCGTCCAGCGGGGACCCTACAGGGGATGTAGGGGTCCTGGGGTCGCAGCCGAGAGGGTCCGGACGGTCGCGGAGTCCCCGCACTTACCGCCTGCTCGGGCGGGGGCTCGCCGCCTCCTCTCGCTGCCGTTTCCCCGCAGCGCCCGGCGTCCCGGGGTGAGGGAATGCCGCCGGCGGCCGAGGCCCGGCGACCAGGAGCGGGCAGCGCCACCGCCTCCTCGCATTCTGCCAGCACTGTCTCCAGTAACTGCCGGTTCTCCGCCGCTCTGCCCGCCGACACCGNAGGCCAAGGGAAGGAACCGGTGATGCAGGGCCGTTTCTAACTCGCTTTTTGAGCCCAGAGTGCGGGCAGGCTGCCTCGCTCCTCTTAATCCTTGTAAAAACCTTTCAAAACCAGCCCGTTATCCCAGGCCTCCCGAGCCTTACATACAGCTCCCGGAGCTGGGGAGGGGAACATTGCCATCTTCAGCAGAAACAGCAGTCCTGGGCTAAATTCAAAAACACCTTACTCAGTCGAGTCATGCACACCTTGGGGAATAATGCAGCCCGAAGGATGTCATTTGGGCAGGTTTTGGGCACTCAATGGCAGTGTTACTGGCCTGGGGAAATTTTTTTGCCCTTGGACGAAGCAGTGAACAGAGCGGAGTTTCAGGAATGCCCCTGTGCAAAGGAGGGGACAGCTGGGCATCTCCTCATCCCACCCCCACAGACAGAGTTAGGCTCGGCTTCCCGGCAGCCTGTCGAGCGGGTGGAGCAGGTCCCTGAAAAACACTCATTGCTTCTTTCTGTCTTTGCTTCCAACAATAAAACACTTGCACAATTGTTGGGCACTCTGAAGGTATCACTCAAATTAACAAGTACCTGTTAAAGGCAAGGCTGTCATTTGCCCCCTGGGGAGCAGAGCAGCAGAGTAAAGCTCTTTGGTTTCCAGCACTTCTCTGCAGCAGGTGGGTGAGTGAGAGGGAGGAAGGGCAGATCCCAGAGGGCTGCTCTCCCCTTGTTCCAAACCAGAAGCTGATAAAAGCAGGAAGGGCAGAGGTGTGACTCCTCTGGCTGCTCCTCATCTCTGTAGTGATTACATCTACCAGTCATTCATTCTGTTGATTTTTCCTAAATCACCAAGCTAAAGCCCAAGGAGTTTGACAGAGGGGCTGGAGGAGGGAAGGCAATGAGAAATCAGATCCTTGCCAGAAGGATGGGCTTGTAAGAAAGGGAGCTGGTAAGAAAGATGATGAAAAACTTTGTAGCAGGGCCTGTAGTGATAAGACAAGGGGTAATGGCTTTAAACTAAAAGAAGGCAGATTTAGATTAGCTATAAAAATGACATGTTTTTACAATGAGAGTGGTGAAACACTGGAATAGGTTGCCCAGAGAGGTGGTAGAAGCCCCATCCCTGGAAATATTCAAGGTTGGGTTGCACAGGGCTCTGAGCAACCTGACCTAGTTGAAGATGTCCCTGCTTATTTCAGGGTGATTGGAGTAGATGACCTTTAAAGGTTCCTTCCAATCCAAACCATTCTATGAAGGGTGGTGTGCAGGAAGAGGAGATCAGCTGGGAGTCTGTAGGGTGTAGTGTCACACAGAGGGCCTGGCCCTAGGACAGAGAAGGTAAAAAAAAAGATGCTTTGGATCTGGGGCAGGTCTGGAGAAAGAAGAAGTGATAGCGCCTGGTTGTTGAGGAGATGAGGGACCTGATCATGGAATAAAATAGACCCAAACAAAATGCTCAGCATATGAAATGCTGAAAGATGCAAGGTGATGAACCGCCATCATTCTGCTCTGACCTGGTAGCACATGCTTTATGAAGACCTTCTTGGCAAGGAGGCTGAAGCACTCTTGACTACATGATTGTATTTAGTGAGCAGTTAAAGGCAGCCTTGTCTCTCCCCATGCACCATGTGGGTCCAGGTACTGGCACGTCATGTGCATTGGTACGATGGGCTGTTCCAGCCATAGGAGAGGGGAGGGACAGGAGAGGACTTCTGACCTTGTATCTGCTAACTACACTGACAAGAGTTCAGTCCCAAGCTTTTAGTCAAGCTGCTTCCTTGAATTAACCCAATCTATATTATCTCATCTCGGAAATAGCTTTTCTGTAGTCACATTGCTTTTGGGATTAGATGTAAACATTTCTGAAAACAGAGGAAGCAGCTGGGGCTTTGGGCTGGGTGGGAGCAGAGGTGTCAGCAGCCCCCATGGGCTGAGGTGGGGCTGCAGATCGAGGTTCTCCATGCGTAGCACATCTCTCCGCAAGGGGAAAGGCTCTGCAGGCATCAGGCACAAAAAGTGTTCCAAACAAGAAGTGAGCAAATTCCTCCTTCTCCTTCATCCCTACAGGCTGCCTCTGAAGGACCAGAGCTTCCTGGAAAGTCTTCTGGCTGCCCTCATGGAAACAGTTCATTCCAGGGCAGTCCTTCAGATTCACTTGGAAGCGAAACACTGGCTCTGTAAACTTGCTTTCAAAACAAGCCAAATGCCTTGTATTTTGAAGCAGCTCACTGCTGGAGGCAGGAAAGAGTTTGAGTAGCAGTGGCCCCAAATGCTGCTGTGGTTTAGCAGTGGCACTGAATGACTGTGAAGGTGTCCAGTGATATTTCCCTGCTGCAAAGACTTCAGGACTGCTGAGAATTAAAGAGAAAATTTTCCAAAAGCTGGAGGCTTTATAAGCACATGACTTCTCAGGAAAAATCAATGAAGATCAGCCATCAAATTCATCTTCACAGTGGACCGGTGGCTTTTAACACCAATTCCCACCAGGGCCAGTGGGTCGTATCTTGGCTGATCTTCAAGAGCAAGGGTTGGAAGTGTGTAGTGCAAGTGCCAAGTATGTCATGTGGATCAAGTTTGGATGGCAACCAGCCTGGCAGGCAAGAAGCCAGGATCCTTTGCATCCAAAGCTCAGCGTTGAGAGAGCCAATGGCACTGGGTCACAGCTTCTCCTGAGTCCTATGGGAGCCCAGGAGCACTTCTGGAGGACGATGCTGCAGTTCCATGGTAGGTGGCCTCCTCTGATTCCTGCTGTGCTGGCATCCTCAGCCTCTGCTCTGGGAAAGAAAAGGATGTATGTTGTATGTAAAGATTTCCTACCTCTCTTAGCACTCTTCAAACTTGGCAGTCATTTCTTCTAATAAAATAATTAATTACATGTATGTATATATATGCATGCATGCGCACACACATCTATACTTATACATATTAACACCCAAGATTTGCCCAAACCATCATGTTTATTTGAGGAACATGGAGCTCTTTTAAGGTTACTATTATCCGTTGAAACCACTAACACTGATTTGTCCTGCTGTAGTGTTTGACTGGACTTCCAAGAGCAAAGGCCAAAGTAGAGTTGAGACTTGCAATTGCCTGGATAGAATGTGAATTTCAGATTGCTCATTCCCTGAGTATGAGAATAAACCAGATCAACATTGTCTCTTTCCATGTCTCATTCTATCCCCAAATTACAGGTAGGACTGACACTCTTCTCTCTCCTGACAAACTTTCACCTGCAAGGGGAGAGGACATGTGAAAAGCTGCAGCCAGATCCAGTCAAGTTGTTAGTTCCCTGCCTTGTTCCCAGCCCCCGGTTGCTGTGGAATGGTCTCACAGACCCTATCATACATCTCGGCTCAACTTCAAAGTGACTTTCTCTCTAATGAAGCCAAGGTCATATTGTTCCTCTGCAATCCAGAGCTTGAGCTTTTTGCTTCCTCAGATCTTGCTTTCTGGCTTCAACCCCTGAAGCAACTCCCTGGCCACAGGACAGATCTTCATGGCTTTAGCCAGTGCAAGGACCAGTGCTGCCCATCCCTTACACTTGGCAGCATTAGTGCAAGGAGGGGAAGGAAGGATGTGAGGCAGATACCAACACACCCTCTGCCCCACAGACAGATGCTCCTAGCAGGAGCAACACCCTGAGAGGGTCACAGTACCAGATTTTGGGAGGGGTGTAGTAACTGGACTATATTGCTGTTCACCCTGGTGAGGCATGATGGGCAGCTGAAGCACTACCAGTAGTTACTATGGGAGCACTAGAGAGCAAACATATGAGGAGTTTTCTTGCTGAGTGAAATAACAGGCTCCCTCTGATACAATAACCAAAACAGAACCTGGGGAGCTCTGTTTTCTCAGGTTTTTGTTCCCACCAGAAATTTTCTAGGCTATTTGCAGTTAGTTCATTGAAGGAGCTGATCTTGTAACAATAAATATCACACCACATGTGTTTATTTTTTTCTTATTTCCTACTACTTGCTGTGTTTTCAGCCAGTTTTCGATAGAGATAGATACGGTCCCTTGGCATAAGAGCTCTAGAAAGCTATAGGGTTTTTTGTGGTAATCTATATTAACCACAAAGAGGATTGAAATTCAAAGTCAAACTACATCATGTCTGAATGAATCTCTCCCTTTTGCTTACTGACTAAAAGGGTGGTTTCTCCTGTGCTTTCCAGGCATCCCAAGGTCCCACCACAGGATACTCTCTTCCCTGGAATGTGGCATGGACAGATTCTGTGTCTTTCTAGCTGTCCACAGCCAAGGCACAGACACTGGCTGACCACTGCCAGGACCTGGACACTTCTGCCTTGCACCGTGAGGACACACTGGCAGTTTCTAAGTGAGGCTGGAGATATTGGTACAGACTTTTCCTGTGGATTTGTTAGAAGCAGCCCAGTGAATTTCAAAAGTTCAGAAATTCGGATTTCAAACTAGTTTAGGCAGCTTTTGCCGTGCTCTAAGAAGAAAATAAGATCTGGTATCCATGGAGCAAGCAGGAAAACCTTAATCTTTCCCACTGCAAACTGCTGGACTGGTGTTACCCCTCAGTGAACAGGTTTATTTATTAATCTGCCTTTCTAGCATTAACTTGTGTGTAGCAAAAGCAATGTGTACATTGCTCAAAACAGAGCCAGCCTCTGTCATCTGGCTTTCCCAGCCTTTTCCCAGATACCATTTTCACTTGGGCTTTTCTACAGTTCTGAACCAAAACCTTCTACAAAATTTATTTTGATATTTCTTCAAGCCTTTGCTTTGATGAAGAGGCCTCATGTCCTGTGAGTCTGAGCCATGTCCTGACCCGATAAGCTATGAAATATAACATGTGGAAAAATCTGGGCTTGAGAAAAGAGCACAGAGCCAGCGTTGTCTGCTTGGGGACCCAAAGGGGCAGCGGGAGGAGGGAATTGGCTTTGCTGCCACAAGCTGTCTGGAGAAAAATAACTGCAAGAGAGAGGGCAGTGAGACACAGAGAGGAGAGGTCTGAGAGGCTGAGTTAGAAGGTGATGGTTAAGAGTTAACTGTTCCTAAGTATGCTTCATCTCTGTTACTGTTCAAGGTGCTGTGGTGTGCCAAGTGTCTCTCACTGGCTGAGATTAGCTGGAAAGGTGGGTGTTTCACAGCAGGGTAGACTGGTTCCCTTGCTGAAGAGTCATCCTACAGCAGAATGGAGCCACAGTGGAAAACCACAGCTAGAGGAGGGATGGAGGTTGCCCCTGTGTAATAAGCGGAGACAGGCTTTGGCCCAGGACTGGAGTTTGACTCATCTAATTTGCAAAAAACCTGCTTAGAACAGATATTTAAATATAAAAGAACCTTTTATAGGAGTGTCCTTTCAACACATCTTGGATTTTACTGCACCCAAAGTATTGACAGTAAACACTTTTTTCTCCCTATTTCCCACATTTTAAGGGAAGAGCTCAGCTTTGTCCAAAAATATGGGAACAATGACTCAGCCCAGCTAAGAGTTACATTCCATGTGTCTCACCACCCTGTCTTTCTGCAGTCTTTCCTTTGGGAGCATGGACAGCTTGCTCTCTGGGAGTGCTTCCGCTAGTGGCAGCTGTAGCCTGCTCCTGCCCAAGCATCTCTGCAAGTGAGAGGGGCAGCTGTGACACAGCTGGAGTATGGTAGTGCATGAGCAATTTGTGTGCTGATAAGACAAGCCCTTTCTGTTGAGTCCCTGTGTGAGGCTCAAACTACAGCCAGATGAGTAAAAAAGGATGAAATCCCACTGTCACCTGAGGTAAAGGAGGGATGCTCTCATACATCTTGCAGGTGAGGCATAGCACTGTGCAGATGCATTGGTGTCCACCTGGTAGTGCTGTGTTCCCAGCCGTGACTTACAACTCAAACTATGACTTCAAGTCAGTGGATGCAACTACCAAAGTAGCGGGATGATTCAAGGTCTCTGTGTAGTGTTCACACCTCATCAGTAGCATAAAAGCCCCCTGACCCCACTTCGCTCCTCCAAGTTTGGCCCAGCTTCCTTGTTTCTAGCCTGGCTTCCCCTGGCCCTTCGCACCATAACTCCCAACACTGCCATCTTTCCAAACAGGGATACCCTATGGTCCTCACACTCCTGCCCTGTGCTGGGTGGGCTGCCCTTCTATAGAGTCCTGATGGGCTTCTTGCTGTGGCTGCTCATTTGTGGCCTTCTCCTCTCTTTGTCCTAGTACTCAAGGTAGGACTTTCCAGGGCTTTATCTGCAAAGGGTGATGTGAACAGGATCAGATTGCTTGTGCTGGCAGTAATAGTTGTGAAAGAGCCTTCCTTTCATCTACTCTGGCTTTAAAGTGGAAAATCATGTGCTTTTACCACAAGGTGAAGCCTTTGCGTTTTTCTAGTTGAAAGAACTTGTATAATTTTTGGTGTTTCACATTTGAAGAGGCTAATGGCAGGGAAGCTTTTAAAAGCATTTCCTTTATTAAAAAGTCAACCTTTCAATGTGTAGGTTATGAAATCAAGCTGTGCTATTCCAGAAAGTAGACGAGAGGTTTGGGAGCACAGGGACTGGTATTATCTTCACGTCTGTGCTGCTGGAAAGTTACAAGAGGAAGGAGGAGAGCCAGGACTGCTCCCTTGACCTCCCCGAACATATGGATCACAGATCTGAAAGTCTGACTTTTGTAAACTCACTGACTGTATCTTCTCTGAGAGGCAAATTCAGAAACACAGAGTAGCTTGACTGGAAATGGAAATGGGCAAATTGGTCCTGCTGGCAAGGAAGATTTTTGCTTTTCCACCTCATGGAGGAGCAGACACGCCAGAAACCTACAGTTCAACTCTATCTCCACTTGGGAACATAGAACCATTTTAGATGCCCTAGAGATGACCCACCTAGAAGGCTCTCTAGTCAAACACTCTGCTCAATGCAAGACCAGATAGATAAGGCTGCTCAGGATCTTATCCCATTTTGAGGATCTCCAAAGGTGAAGATTCCACATCCACTCTTGGAAACTTGCCTCAGTGCTTGATCACTTTAATGGTAAAAACTCTTTTCTCTTGTTCCACTGTGTAGCTGATGCCTTTTGTCCTGCTGCTGAGCTCTTCTGAGAAGTCACAGACGTTGTGATTGGCTAGAGCACTAACATTAACCTACTTCTGGGCAATCAAATTCCACCTCAGGAAGGACAGTATATTTTTGCTAATGTGTATGCTGTCTGTCTGCACAGGGAGGAAAAACAACACATGGCTCAGCTTCTGACCTGTGGAAACAGCTGAATGAAATGATAGTGCTTGCTTGTTTTACCATTCCCACAAGTAGGGTACTGAAACCCTCAGATTCTTTGCTCAGGATTATTCACAATAATCATTTGTGTGACCACTATTACCAGTTCTTTCAAAATGTCCATGACTTGTTCATAGGACACACTAAAGCCCCAACTTAGCAGTGTTGCTGAAGAAGGGTGAGGGCACCTTGTGATCCCCAGCCCCAAAGCTGACTGGGCCAGTGTGCAGCTGAGAAGCACAGGACATCACTCCCAGACTGCCTGCTGGTATGTCTGAGCTGCATCTAAGATGGGGCAAGTTAAGTTAGGGTGGCAAATAAATGCTTGGAATGAGAGTGAGAAGTCAATAGGAGGAGAGCACCAAAAACTGATTTCCTCCACAGTGGTAACTGTGGGCCAGGAGCAAGCAACCACCAAAAGGCTCTTCACACCTAAATTTTCCTGTGACCCTGTACCAGGCTTGCCAAGGTGTAGGACACAATGCTGCCAGGTCTTGATGGCCAAGATAGGATGATGAGAAGGAGGCAACCGATGTGCATCCCTGGACTGTGGAATGCCCACCCACGACCTGGGCTAGCCCCATGCAGGTCCAACCACCCAGGCAAGAGGTTCAGGAGGCTTTGGGAAGGGTTTGTTCAGGTCATTCTGCCACAGTCCCATGGCTTCTTGGGAGCCTGTGCCTGTCTCAGTACAGGGCAGGGAGCATGAATGTTGTCGCTCTCTTTCCCCCCAGCCAGTGCCTGGTGAGTCCACGCAAAACTTGTGTTCTTGATGTTGAGCTGTAGAGGCAATTGTGTGCTCTGGGATGGGTCTTGGGACTTGGGAAAAATCTGGGAAATGTTTCCTCTGAGTTCATCCATTCAGCTCAACCTCCCTTCTCCCATCTGTGCCTCCCCCAGTGCTTGGCTCAGGCTAGCCCCATACTCACACTTCCTGTGGCTATATCATTTCCTTGGCTTCCACCAGTGTTGGGAAGGTTACCTTTACATCCACACCTCTCAGCCCGGAGACTAATGTGAAGACACTGGAGCTGTAGAGAGCTGGCTAGGCTGTGTCAGGTGGCCTCTGGAAATAGACAAGCCACATCTAGCTTTATTTACCAACACAGATGGACCCTCTGAGTCTTCTTTGGAGCCGATGGAAGGCCAAAGGTAGACATAAATGTGTGTAAATTAGAGGCTTAGTGGATTTGTTACCTATGTGTGACTGAAGACTGAAAACCTGAGCAGAAGAAAACCTGAGCCGGCAGACCCCAGAGAGCAAAGATGCTGTGCACAGAAGAGTAGTTTCAACCAAAAGTACGAAATCTGTCATATTATGTACTCATTACCTTTAATCTCATGTGTGATTTTCTTCGACCATTACTCTGCTTTTTTATAGGCCTGAACTGTTTATTACCATGATGACAGGCATGACCCTAAATAATCACTATTCCCATGATTTTAAAAATCTGTCTACAATACTATGTGAAGATGTATTTCCTTTTCTTCCTCTTAGGGGTCTTGTCCATGTTTAGCCAGCTCCAAGATGATATGAAATGTCAGCAACATTTCAGTAGTGCTTGCAGTGAAATCTGCGTTTCCAAAACATTGAGAGAAGTTCCCAGAAGAAGGAGGTCAAATGCCTCAGGATTAGTATTCAAATGACATCTGACTGTTTTCGAAAGGAAACAGGGTTTTGTCCTGGAGATATCAAAAGATATATCTGCTGAAGGCCTTTGGTAACCTTCATTAACAGACCATATGGGAGCTCATTGTCCCATCTGCTCTTTTGGTAAGTTGCCTTGAGCCCAAGAGAGACAATGTCTACACCTGGGGTGAATGAAACATCGCAGTGAAAGACAATTACAGTTATAACTCAGAACTCACAATGAACAACAAGGCTTTGGATGTCTCTGTTGACAACTCCTAAAAAATGCTTTACTTTTAGCCCAGAAGGGACCAAATGATTTGTCTTTCCGCCACTCCTGTGTTCAGATAGCCATCTGAACCAGGCTTGTTTTCAACAAAGGTAGAACATTTCTTTTTTTTTTAAATACGGGGTAAATTGTGCTCACTGCATCAGAGACAGTTAGGTAAAGCATTTAATGTCACTGAGTAATGGGCAAGTCAAATTTCTGCTTACTACCTACTTCTTTTGAGACATGTCAGGGCATCTCTAAGAGCAGAGCATACTTATGTGGGAATAATAGGTTGCTTAATAACAAGGATTTTTTGCTGAGCTTTGTGAAATGCTCCTTACACAGATTGGGTATTAAAGTCCTGGATACATTGCTGTAGTATATGACACTAATTATTACAAAATGAAGCTGTAAACATGTGGTTCCCCTGTGAAAGCATTGTGTAACCCTCAGATAATTAAGCTTCCCTTCCCCTGTTGGGATGGATGCAGTCACCTCTGCTTTGCAAAGTGCAAAGCAGAGTACAGAGATAGTTCATTGGCTGGTATAAAAGCTTCCCACATCCCCAGAAGAGCTTAATGCTGAATGTCCTGCTGATGTGGGTAGGTTTGAGCTTTGAAGTAAGTGTAGACTCATTTAACGAAAAAGTTTTGTGTTTTTCCCCTTTAAAACCACAGTTACAAAGGCCATACAGGAGACTGCCTTCACTTCTCTGAGCTGACAATGTGCTAGACAACTTAACAACTAGATAGCAAGTTCTTGCTCTACGGATGTCTAGAGCCATGGTTGTTAGTGAATGTCCGCAGTGTTCAGGAGGATCTCTCACATATGTGTAGTCACAGGCAGAGTCATTGTGCCTCCTCCAAAAGCACAAAGTTAATGGATTTAACTGCAAAGCTTTCAAAGCCTGTGTCAATGAGGGTTTTGTGCTATTATGATATGGCTTCCCATAGAGCAAGGCAAGGATTTATTAACCACTGGCCCTCACAAACCAAGTGGTCTGAGTCTGCTGGAAGAATAAAAATGTCAGAAAAATGAGTGGGTAGAGCAGGGCTGCACTATTTCTAGCAACAGTACTCTGAGCAAGTGACAGAAAGGTGAAGATTTAATTGCAAAGTGCTAAAAAAGATTTAATTGCAAAGGCAGGCTGCATTTTTTTTTTGCAAGACTGTTTTGTGTGCCGTGGAGTAGGGTGTGGGGCTGAAAATAAGTATAGCTATTAGCATGCTAACTGTTGCTGTTTCATCTTCAGGATCTCATTTGACACCTCAGTATAATAAGGATGGAAATAATAAATTGTGTGTTATAAAACCTTGTGTGTGGACTCACTTTGTGCTGACAGTGGTGCATTTCCCATAAAACAGTCTAATACCATGCTGCTTTTAGCTGAGTTAGTACATGGCACCAACAAAAGCCTTTGCTCAACAGCTGGCAGTGATTCAGGAGCTACTTGTTTGGATGCAGCACATCTTCATGCTTCTTTTTAATCTGAGGAGTCCCCAAAGAATGTTTATCTTAGAGGTGTGAGCCTCAGCCTGTTGTGGCAGAAGGTTTAGTTGATCTTTGAAGATATATTGAAACAGGACAAAGACTGTTGGGGTCTGTAGAAAACATGCAGTGGAAACCACTGGTGGTGGGTCTTCCTTCCTTCTTTCCTTCCTTCCTTCTTTTCCTTTCTTCCTTCCTTATGTTCCCTGCACAGCATCCAGCAGAGTGGGTCCTGCTGTACCCACTGAAGATGTGGTTTGAGCTTTGCAGCTATTGGTCATGCTGCGATCTTCAGCCTGACATTGGTGCCTGGGGGATGCACACACACACCATCCTGCCCAAACTACAGCTAAAATATGCCAAAAAACAGGCCCTGCCATGCACCTGTGTCCATCCCTACATGACTGAATGGTGATGCCTCCTCCATCTCTCTGAGAGTAACTTTCTCATCCCTGAGTTACTATGTGGTGTGACTGATGTGAAGTACCCTTCCCCAGCATGTACCCTTCTGGACACTTACAGCCTCAGCCACTGTCTCTGCCTGCTTTTTGCAGTGTTTCTAGCTCTCCTTTGTAAGAGCAAACCAAATGGAGCCATAATCTGGATGACCTATTACCTTCTGAGAAGGAGAAGTCCTGGATTGAGACTGCAGGTCCATGCTGGGGAACACTGCCACATTCCTTCAGTGCTTTGGATGCCTCTGAAAGGTCTGCTTACAAATCCTGTAATCTATTAACACTGACTTCTTTAATATTATACCAAAGTTAACTTGATTTTCTTAGCTATAAGAATGATGCAATGACTTTTAGTGTGGTGTTGTTATAGATGTACCCTCAAATTGCCATTTTAAGACATTGGGAGAGAAAAGCTCTTTTAAAAGCTGGATGTGATAACTTTTTATGAAGGAGAAATAAATGTGTATCATCTAAAGACACATGAAAATTCCTCAGCACTTTGTTTTGCTACTTAACTACATTGCTTTCTTTAGCTTTTTTATAGTATTCAGATTTCTAGATGAATTTTTGACATGGCTCTTTCATAGGCTTTATTTTAAACATTTTTAATCACACTGAAACATCATCATAGGAATCTGCACTGCACTACAAACACAAGCTAGTACCCATAGGCATCTTACTGAATATTTCTATTGCTTTTCATCCAGCTTTATTTAAAAAACAAAATAGAAACAGTTGTATGATGGCTTATTCCTGTTAGTTTTGAATGTTGGGTACAGACATCTGTAAGAAAATTTTTATTCTCTTGAAGTGTCAATGTACTTAATTTTTATCATATCATATATGAGCTTCTTAACACTTAAAGACCTGAGTTTGCTAATGAATGCATGTAGTGTTGGGATTTGCACATGATTCAAACTGAGAGGGATTACAAAGACGGACTCTTCACAACACAGAGGTAACCATAGCAGCAGAAGTCTGCTTTGGGAAGAAGGAGGATATGATTTCTTCTTTCTTTTTTTTTTCCTCAAAGTTTGTTTATACACCATATCCAGAAGAACTTCTCATAAAAACATTGTTTGAAATAAGACTTCTGTTAACTCACCAGACAGGCCCTTCCCCCTGCTCTTGTTTAACACAGATTAGATTCCAAAGCAGAGTTTCAGGGGCATTTTAAGTAGAATAATAATAATCTTGAAAGGATTGTGAGTGGAAGACCCTCCACCCTTCCCCTGGTGAGTAAAACACAGCCATTTAGTGCTTAATAGAGACCAGTGAGCTTTTCTGGATAAGAAACTTGTTTTTTCTAGCACACTGGCTAGAGGCTAAGTTGGCTTTAGGTCCAAAGGAAAAACCCCACTCCAACTCCCCTCAACTTCACCATGTTGTTTGTCTCTAAACACACTGTCAGGAGTCTTTTTTTTTTTTTGCTTTCCACAGTGCTACATGTAAATCAACAATAACCAGCGGTACAATGCTATAACAGATTGAACTGGCTTGAGCAAAGAGTGAAAAGAAGCTATCTAAAAATATGCTCATAAAATGCCACTGCTGGAAGCCTGTGAAAAGGAGGTAATACAGAACAGGGAAATGTTTGTCCAATTTGGTGGCAGAAGTCACTGTTTTCTGTCACCTCAGTATGTTGTGAATTTTCTCAGAATCTTTGAAACAGTGAACATCTAAAATGCATTGCCTTTGGGAGTCAGGAATGGATGCCAGGGGTGCAGCCATCAGTGATTTCATCTCTGACACTACACAGTTTGAAACAGAAACATACATGGAAATTGGCTATTGCTTCAGCCAACATCAGACACCAAGGGAGGGTGAAAACCTGACTGTAACAGTGGTGCATATGTGGGAAACTCCATATTTACCAGCAGAACATGTCACCAATGGCACCTAGGGTATCTGCTGCCCAGTACTATCCCTGACACAGAACCTGGATCAGACCCAGGAGCACAAAACAATGGATGGAGAAGGAGGACTAGCTCAGCAGAACTTCATTTTGCATGACTCTGCCCCATCTGCTAGGTACTGGCCCTGTGGGAGTTAACAGCACTGCTGACTGCTTTTGTTGGGTGGTTTGGTTGTGGCCAACCAGTTTTGAAGGCTTCTGTGCTTCTTGTAAGCCCTCAAGGACACTGCGGCTGCAGCCTGGGAAGCAGCAGGAGATGGAGGATCAGACTTTCAGCTTGCAAGGTCCCTCTCCAGCCCTGCCAACTGGAAGGCTGTGTCAGACCCCCAAGGGGCTGGCCACCACCTCTGCACTGGGTACAAAATGCCCTGCTTGTGGGACATGCCATTGCCTGAAGCTTCAGAAGTAGCTCAGAGGTCTGCAGTCTGCAAGCTGCTCCCAGTGTGGGTTTTGTTGTGTGCACATGCACTGTGTGCAAGCAGAGCATCACTGCACGCCCGATGCAGTGGAGACATGCCTCCTCCTGCCTCAGCATGACTGGTTTTAGCCCCTGCCCCAAATTCAGCTGGTTTAGAGTAACTAATAGCAGGGCAGTAAATGCACCCACATCTCACAACATCTGTGAAAGGCTTTCCAGGGGTTTGAGCAGGCTCTAGATCTGAGTGCTGAAGTCCTTGTTCAAACAAAGCCATTTCCATGAAACTAAAGGAAGCAGGTCAGTGTTGGATTGAGCACTTGCACCAGCACTGCCTGGTTTTTGCAAAGGTATCATGTCCCTCGTGTCTCTCCAGGCACATAGATGAGTCTGCAGGAGGTCTAATGAGGAATAAGGAACTGAGATACCTACTAGGATATGTTAATTCTCCAGACTCCCGTTGGACTAGATATAACATGCCCATGTAGCAGTGATGGTGTCATCTAAGTCCTCAATGGGTTTATGGCACTCCTGTCACTTCATGGAGGGAGAAAGGGGAGAGTAAAACCCACCCCCATGAATACCTGGTGGGAGAGCTTTCTTTGCTCTCCTGCCCTTGGATGCTGTGCTCTACCAAGGGTATTTTTTAGTGCCGTTGACTTTGAGGTTCTGCTATTGTGTGAAGTTTTTCAAAGAGCCATGAAAAAATGCTTTGCAACATTTTCTAGAGACAACCACATTCACCTCATAACCTCTGTAAGTTATTGATGCTTTGTTCCCAGTTCTTACCTCAACTCAACCATCTGTGATTTGCAGGACTGCACGTCACCCACTGAAATCTGGGCTCACCCCACGAAAGTAGGATCAAAAGCCCCAAGAGACTCTGGAGGCTGAGTAAGAGCTGGTGAAGGGAGGTATCAATGGCTGTGCTGTGCTCCTTGAGGCCTGGGCCATGCTCAAGGCAGGCAGTCCCACGCTTTTTCTGGTGTGACAGCAGGATTGTGGTAAATCTTTATATCTTCAGGTACTTGTAAAAATGCCCAACTGCTAAATATGCCTAGGTTTGCTATACTTCTATTCTGCCTCATCAGAGCGGATGATAGTTTTTCACCTCTCTCTGCAGTAAATGGGAGCAGGGCCAACTTAGCACCACTGAGAGAGGTAATAGAGCTGTGGTTGCTCTTCTTGTGCTTGCTAGCCAAGCTTAATACAGCTTTCTTCCCAATTTAAGGAAACCTTGCCTGATTTGTTGCTACAATTAGTTGGACTGACTTAAAAAATGAAGCAGTTGTGGGCCCTGCAAAATAATGGACTATGTTTCTCATGATCCCTGACTTCCCCTGGAGGTAACGGGCTGAAGAGGATGCTGGCTTGATGCATTTTTGGGTGAGGCAAACTGAAGATGTTTTTTTTAATGTTGAGCCAATTGACAAATAGAGGCTGAGAAGTGACTCAGCAGCAGTCTTCTGCCATGCGAGCCACCTCCCAAAGACCACTGATGCATGTTGCAGTGCAGATGTGTATCATCAGAGAGCTGCTGTCACCAGCACAACTCCAAGCTCTGCTTCCAGGAGCAGAGCACAGACATCCAAGTCACCAAATAGTTGGACAAGAAAAGCTGATTTCCCTCTGATATTGCAAGAAAGGACACACTAGACTGACATTGTATTTTTGTTAGTGCTTCCATATGAAAGCAGCATGAGCACATTAGGAAAAACCATGTTTTCCTCCTGGCAACAATGGGAGCAGGAAATGCTCATCCAGATGTTAATGTATATCTTCCCTAGTCACTAACACTGCTGTGGGAGACAATAAGAGAATGCTCTTTGCTTTCACCTGAAGAGGACCATCCCTCTTGGCATTTAAATGCCTGTTCGAATATGTATTTGTTTCATGGCTAACTTATTCCTTGTGATGGCAAAGAAACTGGTGATGGCCTTAATTCCTTCTACTTTCTTCCCATAACATATATTTCTCTGGGTTTTGGGGTTATTGTTGTAGATTATTTACAGGGTATTGAGAGGTGTTTTGTACAAGCAATGTGATGGGACACAACCAGTGCCTTGTTGTCTACATGTGCCAAGTGAATGTCTTTGGCTATACAAGATATAATCAGGCTCAGGGGGGGTGGCAATTTTCTGTGATGAGGTACAGTGTCATGGCAGGCCCAGGGCAGGAGTGGGATGGAGTGACTCTCAACCTCAGCAGTCTTATGCTCTGTGCCTGACCTCCAGGAACTGTGATGAGCGTGAATCCTCATGTTCATTTCAGCCTCAATGATGCAAGACCCTTCTCCCTGGTGGTTGAAACCCACAAGGGAACTGGCCGAGCTCTGGCTCCTTCAGCGTTTTAGCTGTATTACTAGTTTCATGCTTTCCTTCACCATTTTAGTGTAAAAACAGGGAATTGCTTGTGAGCAAAGGTACTAATCCCTAGCCCTGCTCCCACATATCACCCTATTCTATTGCCTCTTCCAGAACCTCTTGGCAGATGCTTTCCTAGGTGCCCTAGCAAGCACCTGTCTTTCATATTGCAGGCCATGATTTGGCTGAGGAAAATAAATTTTAGGACTGCAGGAGAGGACTCAAAACATGGTCACAAGAGCACAATCGTAGCAGTGAGCCTCTGTGAAGACACAGAACGCAGGCTAGTCTTGCAGGAAATGGAAAAGGCAGAGTTGCCAGCAGAAACTGCTGTTTGGTATCCTGCTGTGATCTGAAATATTTCCTTCTCCCCCAGTAGCTGCAAATAATGTCACCTCTGAAGGAACCATCTGAGAAATTCCCAAGCACCATGTTTTAATATATATTAGTATTTTGATGTTCCAGAGAGGAGGGAAAGGCTGCAACAGGAGTAGCCATGTAGCGCCTGTTTGCAGCTGGTGTCAACTCAACTTGGCTAGAAAGGCTGTAGTTAGCATGCTTCTAGCCCATCAGCTGGGGAAAGGGGAGGAGGTGATACTGAGTACAGAAACCTAAATGAAGGGTTGTGTGAATTTAATCCAGTGCTTATCTCCATCTCAGGTATTTCCTTTGCAAAGTGATTTAATAATTGCCAGCAACTGTCAGAGGGAGAGTGTGTTCTGCTCAGGGCTGGGCAGATGCCATCAGGAGCCTGGGCCCTTTTAATATTCTTTAAAAAAAAAAAAAAAGATACCAGGGTGCATGAATTTCAGGGATACTAGAAGAAAGAAGGATAGGATATTTAATAACCCTGGGGAAAGAAAAAAAAAAAAAGCTTTTTTATTTTTAATCTCAGGGGGTTGAAGGATTTGTAATTATTTGCTTTTCCTTTCTCTCTGGGCTATGTAACTGGACATAGCCCTAAAAAATCCTACCACAGGCTGTGTCGACCTTCTCTGGATTCATCCACCAGCTGTGGTCTGAAGCAGCTGCAAGTAGCCTGCAAAGACACTAACAGTACTTTTTTATTTCCTGAGAAGACTTCTTCCTTAATTGTGCTGAACAAATCGTAATGACATTTTTTAACAGACGCTCAGGGACAGTTCATAAAAACTCTATGGACCATTCAAATAAAGGTTTTATGACATTGACTTCTGGAGACCTTTCTGTGCCAAGTGTTGCCTAAGGGAGGCTTGGAGTGATAAGCAAAAATACTGTCTCTGGTTCTTGAGACTCCGTGTCCTCGGCAGAGGGCATCCAGCGGAGATATTTAAGCCTGATAACGACGTTGGCGCTGCTGATGCTTGCGAGGATTCCGAGGGCTCTGTAGCATCCTCTCCTGGACGGCATGGGGACGAGCAGGAAGCGTTTATTCGTCTCCTCCCGCGGCCATGTGCGACCAATCCAGCTCCTCCTGCGCGGGCAGCTGTGTCCCGGACCCGTGATGCCGCAGAGAGTGACAGCTTTCCCGCGGTGTTGGGCGTGGGACAGCGAGCTCCGTCCTCCGACCCTGCCTGGAGGATCCCCGGCGGGGACAGGCACAGGGGACACTCCTCCCACACCCTGTACCTGCAGGAGCGCTGGAAACCTTCTGGGAAGCACTTTTCTGTGTCACAAAACCACAGAATAGTTTGGGCTTGGGTTGAAAGGGGTCTTTAAGGATCACCTAGTCCACACCCATGCCATGGGCAGGGACATCTTCCACTGGATCTGGTTGCTCAAAGCCCCATCCAACCTGGCCTTGAACACTTCCAGGGATGGAGCAACCACAGATTCTCTGGACAACCTGTTTCAGTGCCTCAGCACCCTCACAGTAGACAATTTATTCCTTTTGTACAATCTAAACCTACCTGCTTTCAGTTTAGAACCATTGCCCTTTGTTCTGTCATTATAGGCCCTGGTAAAAAGTCTCTTTCTCATAAGCTCTCTTTATATACTGAAAAACCACCATAAGGTGTCTCCAGAGCCTTCCTTTCTCCAGGCTAAACAACCCCAACTCTCTCAGCCTTTCCTCACAGGGGAGGTGTTCCAGCCCTGTGTCTTACTGCTGCTCTTTCATTTCTGTTTTTTGGGGGGTTTGTTTGTTGTTTTGTTTATTTGTTTTGCTTTTGTTTCTTTTTTTTCACCATGTCTAGATGGTTGAGTCTAGAAATGGACGACCTGAACAAGGAGAAACATTTCTGGGTTGTTTTGCTTCGTAAAAGAGCAGTTCCTTCACATGGTGTCTGGAACTTTGAAGACCAAAATGCCTTCAGCTGTGCATTCCCTGGGACTTTACCCTGGACTCCTTGAAGCCCTGAGCTAAGACCCATGGCTGTGGTTGCTGTCTGTCCTTGGTGCCCTCTGGAAAAGTGTCTCATCCCTGTGATGTGGTCTCTCCTACTTCACTCCCCACCTCATGCACAGCTGGTCTGCTAACTCCTGTGAAGTCTTGTTCTTCCTCCAGGAAGTGTCCAGGGATTGCCAAGAAGGATTATGGCTTTATTGGACCGGATTACAAAGTCTAAACAGCACAGATACTCTGAACTCTCTCCCTTCTCCTTGTGCAGCTTTATTGCTCTGTGGTATGTTCCTGTGCCCATTAACTTTGCAGCTGAACATTTCTGAGCTTTGCAGAGAAAAGATTATAGACAGACTAGTAGTTCTAGAGCAGATTCATCCACTTTTTGACTGTGACCTCAGGCTTCCTGTCCTCCTACAACCTACAGATTATTATCCATTGTTGACTTTTCAGGTGGGCAATGATGATCTTGAAAAAAGGAAAGTGAAGACTGTCAAGAGAGATTTTAGGGCCTTGGGTCAATTGATCAAGGGAGTGGGAGTGCAGATAGTTTTTTCTTCTATCCCCTGTGTTGCAGGGGCCAACCCAGAAAGGCTAAGGAGGACCCACCAGATCAATTCTTGGCACCTGGTGCCATCAGCAGGACTTTGGGTTTTTCGACCATGGGTCAACTTACAGGATGCCAGGCCTACGGGCAGCAGATGGGGTGCATCTTTCAAAGGGGGAGAAGGATTTTAGCAGGGGAGTTGGCTGGACTCATTAACCATGCTTTAAACTAGATTTGCAGGGGGGAGGGGAGAAAACCTGGATTGTAGGAAACAAGCCTGTGATGTTTGTGGGGTTTTGTGCCAGCTCTACTGTTACTTCAGGGGTTGTGCTGGACAGGCAGTGCTCTAGCAGTGGTTACTTGCTCAAATGCCTGTGCACTAATGCACGCAGTATGAGGAACAAACAGGATAAACTTGAGATCTATGTGCGATCTCAGGACCATGATCTCATTGCAATCACTGAGACATGGTG
>VWZO01015720.1:205470-223343 GCA_013396975.1 Bucco capensis
TCCAGCTGCGATCTCTATGTCTGTGAAGTGGGGGATCTAGTTTGCCCTCTGATGTTGGGTTAGCCTGGGAGGTTGCTGATGGAGCTGCTACTTAAAATCACCCAGGAGCCTCTCTCTGCAGGGGCAGCCCACTATTTCATAAGTATGATCTTCAGTTTTCCTCCCTAGTGCATGATCTTGTATTTTGGCTTATTAACAGTGAGGACAGAGTGAGACAGGCTGCTTTTATACTCATTATTCACCATTCACCACATCTACCAAGAGAAAACTTTGTAGACAATCTCAGGACAATGAGTAGGTAATGATATACCCCTACAATGACTTTCTAAAGCCTATCAGTTAACCAGTTCTAATCATCTCTTGTCATGAAGCAGTAAATCAAATGTGCCCTTATAAAGCAAAGGATTTTGTCTGATCACTGTCACTGTACTGCAGTGTGACTGAAGGGATAATGGATGCCATTGTTTTTGTCTCCTATATCCCAATACAGGCCTCTATGTCATTTAATATCAGATCTGCATCAATTTATCCACTTTTGTTATCCTTTTGATTACAAGTGCAGTATAAATCAGCTTTTCTGTGTTTTGATGGTCCCTTGAGTACTGTGGGCACTTGACTCTACCGTTCCAATTTTCATTTTACCTCTTTTTTTCCACTAGTTACAATTCCTAGGGTAAATTGCTGCCTTCATATGTAGGCATATACCTATCTCATCTTTCCTCTGGATGTATTCAGGATCATTCCTACTGACACCTGTTTGTGCACAGGGATTGACCAAGTGAACTGTCCCTTGCACCTTGTCCTATCACCGCGGGGTCACTGCTAGACCCCACAACAAAATTTGCCCTGGCAGAGCAAAAAGACATAGCATGGAAGAACCTGCTTCTGCCAGTTCCTTTTTTGACATAATTGTAATTAGACCCTGGCAAATACTGAACCTTCTCATGCTCTTCAGGGAAGTGTCTGGCAGATGCCACCAGAAAAATGTGCAATGATAAGTCTTCTTGTTTTCTCTGCCCTGCTGGAAGAGTGCAGATGTCAAGGGCATTTGGAGCAGAACAGGGCCAAAATGTTGTACTGTTCTGAAGACAAGAGGCAAGATCCTTTCTCAGTCCTTTCACACCAGTTTGACCAGGTAATTTCTTGTGGTGTGGATGCTACCACACATTAGAAAGTCTGGAGATAGGAGGTGCCCACTTTGTTCAAGATAATTTGCATCTTCCAGGGAAAAAAAAATCTCTGAGGGGGAAGAAAAGGGGAGAATCTGGGGAGCAGATAGAGTAAGGACCAGGGGTATCTGGGATTCAGGACTTCCCTGCAGATGAGTAAGGCTTGGGTGATAAACAAGCTGCCCACTGCTGACCCAGTTAAGAAAAATGATTTGCAGTCCTGACTTTGTCTCCTCAGTTAGTGACTTTCATGGTTTGAGGTAGGTTTTCTCTGAAATCATTTAGATGTACGGGGGCAGGGGGGGTGGGATGGGTGAAACCTTAGAGTCTCTCCTGACTACNTGGATATGAATACAGTTCTGGGTCTCACCACTCCAGCTCTACAACACACTCATAGATCCTGTAGAAGGCACCAAAATCAGCTGTGCTTTTGCATATAACTGACTGACAAAGACCAGCACGTGCAGCTGATTGGAAAGCTTTATTTTTCATCTCTTAAAAATTTTAATGTTGGTTCCTCTACTTGGCACTTGTGGGACTGTGCTCAGCTTCCTGAACAGTAAAGAAACAACACATTCATTTACACCATTATCACACCATATGTGGTCATACATTACCTGCAGACTTTGTCCTGAGAGTTGTAAATGGTGAATATGGACCTTAAATAGGCAAGAAACATGGTATTAAAAAGTAAAGACAGTGGAGATGCTAAGCATGTGAGGGCTTTGCCCTCCAACAGCCACTCGTTACCTCCAGAGAGGCTGTTTGTTAGGTAAGCAGATGGCTAATGATGGTGCTCTCAGACCTGCAGATTAATGGGCTGTGTTGGCAAATGTGGTATCCAGCTAGAATCAAGGTAATAAAGACTTGTTTTTTTCTGCTCTAGATTTCTCAAGTGAAACACTCTGTTAAAGTGACTTAGCTCAACAAGCAGAGCCCTGCAGCTCAGTTTTTGCAGAGTCCTCCCTTGAGTTACAAACCCTGCATTGAGTGCAGGGTGATCTCCTCCTAATAGGAAGGAAAGATATTTTTTCATTCAAACCATTGAAGTTTTTGTCTAAGTCCTTATGGCTCATATCCTTTCTGGGGAGATGTAGAGCATCTCGACACAATCCTGGGTAATGTGGTCTAGGGGACCCTACTAGAGCAGAGGTTGGACTAGATGACCTCTAGGATTCCCAATCTTAGCCATTCTGTGATTCTGTGATCTCAACACAGCTGGGTAAGCATGTGAGGAAGTGCTGAGGGTTACCTCCAAATCTGTTGGGGAAAGTGATGGGCATTTAGGCCATTACTTATCATCTTGGTAGTATTGGCTGATGCCTTATATTTAATGAGTATTTAGATTTTGGTTTTGCTGCATGTGGAACTCAGGCTTTGGGATTTGCAGGTTTAAGCAGAGACCCTTCCGCATGACTCTCTATACAAATACCAACTATGCCAGACTGAGCAATAGTTGAGGATTTCAGGATTTCCAGACTGAGAAATGGGTGAGGATTTCAGGATTTGACATGGATGAATACGGCTGCATGAGGGCATGCAAAGAAATCACCCTCCTCAAATCAGGGGAAAACTGTCAGCAAACACTCTGTCCTCAGCTAGTGATGAGTCAGCCCATGTCTCCCATGGAGTTTTTCTCACGAGCTTTCGGATCACTGCAGTGATGGGAGGCAGTCAGCAACCAGGAGTCACTGTCTATCCTACCTGTAGGCACTTTGCATTAAAATAGAAGAAAAAAAAATCCTGAGAATGGAAGACCCTGCCCTGGGCATTACCCAATGCCACCAGGTAGGTCAGCTGAGAACCAAGGCAGTAGTCATTATGATGAAGCAGACCTGTGATAGGGATGTGAGGTTTGGGGGCCATCAGTAGTAACTGGTGAGAAGGGTCCTTGCCATGCTGGCACTGAGGATACAACAATAGCAGTGGCAAGGGCAGAAGCTACTGGTGAGCTCCACCTGCAGCTGGTGCCAGAGCCTGGTTGGAGGTGGGTGCTGGGATCATTCCTCTGGCTGGGACCCCAGGGCAGGTAGTTTGGAGGGGGATCTGTGTGAACTGCAAGGTTACACAACACCCTACACCTGCCTTACCCAGCTGCTCCAGCCTGCTTTTACTTCCACCTTTCTAAGTGTCTAAATTCCTCTAAACAAAGGAGGTGTGAAACTAATTCAAGTTTTGAGGTGGTGTTTTTTTTAAGCACCCGGTATTTCGCTCCAGGCAGAAGTCAGACAAGAAGAGCATCCTCTCATACAGCCAAAGAAAGGTATGATGCTGAGCACTGGCACCTCAAAGAAGAGCAGCAGCCTGCTGCTGCCTTCAACACAGCTCTGGCAAAGGAACTGGCTTGAAAATGCTGGTCCCAAAATGCAGCTGCATCATGGAGGAGGATGTATGTGAATGAAGAGGAAAGGACTCCCCATGCTTTCCTCCACAGCACCACTAGTAGGTACAGAGATAAATACTGTGTACGGCATGTAGACCTTGGGGATGTGCCTTGAGGAGCAAATGTAATTGGGTTTGAACTGCTCTAATACCAAAATTCAGTGTGAATACTCATTCCAAAATACCATTTTGCTGCAGCTACAACAGCACAGAGGTGTAATGTGCTTCCTCACTGGCTCTCTCTGTACTTTCCGCTGCAGTTTTTTTTCCCTGCAGAGTCATCATCCCTCCGACAGTCCTTTAATTCCCCTGCCACGGGCTTTTGAGAAGGGTGGCTGGGCTGCAGTGATAACATAGCTATTATATCATGATGGCCTTTGGCAGCAGCCCAGAGCTGGTGAGCTGTGGCTTTGTGGTCCTTTACTGGGGTGGAAGAGTGAGTTTGGCTGGAGTGGAAAGAGTGCTGCTGCTGCTCTCTGCCAACCTCCCCAGCAGCTGTAGAGGTGGTAGGAGAGATAGCAGGGTGCTACGTGGGTGCTGGTGAGCCTTTTGGGAGCTGCTTGGCACTCCTGCCCCTGGGACTCGCTTTCCTGGGACAGAGAAGGAGCATGTTCATGCCTGTCCAGACTACCTACTAGGATGGGATTTTGCAGTGCTTGCTCTCCTGCGATGGAGATGTGTATTTAGATTTGTATATTGAGATATTTAATGCAGAAGGTCCCATAGAACAGCTTCTGGGTGAGTACCTGCATCCATTTGATGTCAAAAATAGGGCAAATAAATACCACAAGCCTAATCTCTCCACTGGCCATTTCTGGTATGTCCCAGCTGAGGAAAGCTCAGACCCAAATTTGTGATCTTGACACTGACCTGCTGAAATGAGTAACCAGCTTGAATTTATAGTGTCAGAAGTGATGCCAGATAGGAGTACTCATTTTATTTCCAAATCCACTCATTACAGCAGTAAATTTAACGTGTTATCATTGTACAGTTGAAAGGACTATATTGGCTCCCCGAAGGGTCAGACTTCTGCTGCCCTCCTGCCCTACCTGCTTTTCTTCCAGGCAAGCACAGCGCAGTGCTAGGCTGTGTAACTAATCATCCCATTTTCTGGGAGCATGAACTCAGATGCCAGTGATCACATAGCGTCATTCAAGGCCATTTTGCATCCCATATAGCAGAAGAACCTCCAAGTTTCATTAAGCTCCTGGTTTTATTAAACCTGCTTCAGGGAAAACTTTTTGATTGGATGAGGGGGATAATATTCTTCAAATAAAGGCCATTTAATTCATATAAAATAAATATTGTCTTTTAAAGAAGATTAATATTCACCTCTTCTTCAAACCTGTGTTTTTCTTTTCTTGCGCTCTTTACTTAAAACATGTGGAACCAGGTGGCACATGGAGTCAGTTTCTCCAGGAAGCCAATTCCAGTCTCCAAAAGTAGGAAAGTGAAATCTGTCTGCAAATGCAGGAATCAGTGTTGAAAATGAAAACGAGTGGGTAGGTAGAAGGGATCAGAAAAGAGAGGAGAAGAGCAAGATAACGATGGTGGCAACATGTAACTTTCAGATCTCTACCTTAAACCCAGATTATGGCCACTCCCACATCTGGAAACAAGTTTTCTGCTTTCCTCCTGCATCTCGAGCCTTTAAAAAAAAAGCATGTAACATGCTGGACTCACTCTTAAACCTCTTCACCAGAAACCAAGCATGCAGCAAGTGACCGAGGCTCCTTTTGTATTGTTCCCCGTGCATTTCCTGCGGCAGGCACCGCTGAGACCCACTGTGAGTTCAGCGCTACAATGGGGGATGGGGGGGGGCGTGGAATTGCCGCCCTCTCCTTCCTTTTCCCGCTCTCCGCTGGCGCCAAACTGAGGGGTAGTTCTTGCTCTCCCGCCGCCGCCACAATGGAAGGCGGGACCTCTGCCGGCGAGCGCACCAATAGGAGCGCGGGAGGTGGGCGGCGGGCGGGTGCTGCGCGGGCTGTGAGTGGCCAGCCGAGCGTTCTGGCGCCAAGTTCGAAGGGAATATAAAGGGACAGCGGGGGGCTTTCTGCTACTCAGTACTAATCATCTGGCTGCTGCTATGTTGCCCGCCCGCGCCCCACTCGCAGCCCGCAACGACCAGCCCTGCCTGTCGCCCATGAAGACTCTGCCACCCTGCCTGTCGCCCATGAAGCGCCTGGCGCTGGGTGACAAGGAGAACACTGTGAGAGCCTGCCCTCCCCTCCCGCTTCCCGGCCGGGAGTGCCGCAGCGCTCTCACTCTGCCCGTCTCTCCCCGCAGCCCCCCACGCTCAGCAGCAGCCGTGTCCTGGCCAGCAAGGCGGCCCGCAAGATCTTCCAGGACATCGAGGAGAAGCCGGCGGTGAGTGCGGAACACCCGGGCAGCGCGCCCGCTCTTCTCCCCTCTCTTCCTCCCTGTGGCTTATGTAACCCTCGCTCCGCTCTTCTCTCCCCCACGGGTGGTCACAAAATCATAGAATGTTAGGGGTTGGAAGGGACTTGTGGAGATCATCGAGTCTAGCTCCCTCCCCCACAAGACCTGGATAACCTAGAGCAAGTTGCACAGGATGGTGTTCAGTCGGGTTTTGAAAGTCTCCAGAGATATGGAGACTCAACTATCTCTGAGCAGCCTGTTCCAGTGCTCCACGACCCTTAAAAAGTTCTTCCTCATGTTTAGCTGGAACTTCCTGTGTGCTAGTTTTTACCCATTACCACTAGCCCTTTCTCTGGACACCACAGAGAAAAGACCGGCCCCATTCTCCTTGCACCCACCCTTTAAGTATTAAAAGTATTAATGAGATTCCCCTCTTAGTCTTCTGTTCTCTAGGCTAAACAGCCTCCCGCCGCGGTCAGCACAGGGTCCGCCAGTGCCCCCTCGTCCCTCTCCCTCACAGAGGTTTCCCCTGCCACGTCCCGCCCCTCAGCTTCCCGCTGGAGCCCGGCGTCTCCCCCGGAGTGGCCTCGCCGCTGAGGCGAGCCGAGCCCGAGCCCCTCTCTCTGCCGCTCCAGGTGCCGCGGGGCGCGGAGCAGGAGGAGCCGCTGCTGCGAGACAACCCTCGCCGCTTCGTTATCTTCCCTATCCAGTACCACGACATTTGGCAGATGTACAAAAAGGCCGAGGCCTCGTTCTGGACGGCGGAGGAGGTGAGGGGATGGGGAGTTCCGCCCGGGCAAGGCCCTCCTGCTGGCCGTTCCGACCCTCCGAGCACAGCCCGGGGAATCTGGTATGGGCCTTGCACCTGAAGCCCTCCTCTTTTTATTTCATCGTGTCTTTTAGGTGGACCTTTCCAAAGACATGCAGCACTGGGAGTCCCTGAAGCCTGAGGAGAAGTACTTCATTTCTCACGTCCTTGCCTTCTTTGCTGCCAGCGATGGCATTGTCAATGAAAACTTGGTATGTTTGTAGGAACAATCCTGACAGAAACATCACTTTGTGAACGTAACCGTTTGACAAGCTTGTTGGCTGATCTAACTTGTTTGCTAGATCATACAGTGTTACAGGGTTACAACGTGTAATAATGCTTTATGTTAATTAGCAAATGGGGGTTGCTATTTTTATCCACAAGTTTTCCCATTCCCCATGGAGCCCTGAGTGTGGCCTTCTCAATAACACTTGGCTGGTTTACGGTCCTTGCTCTGCTTCTACCCTCTCAGAGCTCTTTCTTCTCCCTAATGGGGATAAATAAAACTAAGAAGTTTCCTGTTTTTGTTGGGATCAAATAACTCGCAATTTGGATCTGAGAGGCTACTGTTCTTCATATTGCTGTTAATAATTCACGTGCCTGGAATTAATCTGAAGAGGATTCTGTGGGCTGAGTGAGAGCTGGTATGGACAGCATCAATGCCTCTAATCTGCAACTTGATTATAAATGCTTTTGCAAACATTTATTTCCTCTAGGTGGAGCGGTTCAGTCAAGAAGTACAAGTCACAGAAGCTCGTTGTTTCTATGGCTTCCAGATTGCCATGGAAAATATACATTCAGAAATGTACAGTCTTCTTATTGACACCTACATTAAAGATTCTAAAGAGAGGTTTGTATTGCTTGATGAGAAATTCAAAACTAAGTGTTGAGATTCAGATAATGCATATCTATCACTCAGACTGTAAAGCTAATTTTGGGATGTAAATTAGATTTATATAAAATGCCACCGCAGTTTAAGAACAGTTTTACTTCAGAATATCCTTGTCTGAAGTGTATGAGCAAGAACTTGCTTAGAGTGAAACAGAAACCACTTAATACTGAAATAAAGAAATGAAACTATGTAAAAGATGGAGCAGTCCAATAAAGGGAGTATATTAAATTACAGTAAGCACTTATGGAGAACTCCTGCATTTAATAGAAAGCTATGCCAAAGAATTTACCTGATAACAATACCACCTTTATTAAAACGTAATCTCTAAAAATCAGTGTATTTAGTTAACAGCTAGCACTTTTATGTATCATGTTCTACCCTTACTCCTGTGACTATTTTGCCTGGAGGGGAAGCATTTAGTACTTGCCAAAAAGTAGCTTTTGGTCTTGATTAAGTATAAAACCAAAGTGGAAAATTTTAATAACAAGATCAATTGGTACAGAAACGATAACTTGCCACTAAATGTAGGGCTTTGAGCAGTCTGGACTGAGTCATTGTGGTGTCTTGTTAGACAATTGCTGGTACTTTGTACAAAGCTGACCATACTATTTCTACTGTGAGATGCTTAATTCTAGTAAATCTTTAAGGAAGAACGGCTTACATGAGAGCTCTAGTACATTGCCACTGGAAAGTGGAGACTTGTTGATCTGTGGTTTTGAAAGACTTGTTCAAATACAACTCTTAATGAAGCAGTGCTCTCTGGATGTTGTCATGGAAATTCATGTGACCTGATGTTGATGTTATGGGTAGGTGATGAAAAGATAGTTGATGAGTGCAAATAAAGCTAGACTGGTGTAAAGTAAAAAGGTAAAGGAGACTTGACTATCAGAGTAAAGGTGCAGAGCACGTGTAAGTGAACAAGGTATGTGGCAGGGAATGCTTATTGTAGTAGTGCTTGTTTCTGATCCTAATGAGTTTTATCCTTCTCAGGGAATTTCTTTTTAATGCTATTGAAACATTACCATGTGTTAAAAAGAAGGCTGACTGGGCCATGTGCTGGATTGGGGACAGGAAAGCAACATATGGTGAGTACAACTATTGGAAGCAAAGTGGAATTCCTTCCCTAATAAAGATGGAGGAACTACCATTCCAGACTTCGCAGTTCACAGGGATTATTGACAGTACCTGCCCTCTGGGATAAGATACTTGTAGAATTCTGGAGATGAAGATTATTTTCCAATTGCAAATGGGCTACTGACATGAATCTTCATGAAATTGCTGGCATTTTGAAGAACAGTAGCCCACATAGCAATCTTTATATGCTTGGCTATGTGCTCAAACTGTAATTTGCTGTCAAGTATCTAGAACTACTGGCCATCTATCTCCAGCAGACAGATACAGTTGGAGATGGTAGCTCCTCTGCCTTACTGATTTTTGGTGTCTCTTCCAAGGTGAGATAAGATGGTACAGATTATTTTGCTAGTATTACAGTGTTCTTCATGGAAAAAATTCCTTATGTGAAGATGAGCAGATACTCAGCTGCTAAAATGACTGCTGTCTTTCAGTGTGCAATCTTTGGAAAAATATGGTGTTGATGGCTAAGCTGGGAGAAGAAGCCTTGGCTTCTAACTATTTAGTAGCTACCCTAGTTGCTTCTCATATGTAAAAGTTTTGCTTGATGACCAGAAGCCTTTACTGCAATAGTTTTAAAGGACAGGCTATAGCACACTTGAGCAGAAGATACTTTATTCTCCTTGGAGGATGCAGTTCACTGGTCTATTTGCAACTTCTGGGTATTAATCCTGTTAAGTTTTCTGTGTAATATTACTATCAATCTTTTCTTAACAGGGGAACGTGTGGTAGCTTTTGCAGCAGTAGAAGGAATCTTCTTTTCTGGCTCTTTTGCATCAATTTTTTGGCTGAAGAAAAGAGGATTAATGCCTGGACTCACTTTTTCTAACGAACTCATCAGTAGAGATGAGGTATGAATAAAATTTTAGCAGTTGAGATGGTAATGTGCCACAGCAGCTCAAAGTAGTGATTCAATTGAAGCCTGTATTTTAAAGCAGGAGTATGTTTAGAAACAGTTATAAAGCTCACATAAACGTGGATTTTTCAGCAGAGAGTGAATGAATTTAGCTTTTTACTTTTAAAGTCGTTGGAGTTCTTACCAACTCCTGCTGTTCGGAGCAAGTGAAGCTGATACTGGCTGAACTAGCTTACATGCCTCCTGGTTAGGTAGAAAGCTGTCGGTAGATAGCACTAAACATGGCAAGTGCAAAGATGGTGGCTAGATGCTGTGCTGCTGATTTGAGTGGCTCTTTAAAATCAGTGCTCCTAAAATAATTTTCTGTAACTTCTTTTCAGGGCTTGCACTGTGATTTTGCCTGCCTCATGTTCAAGCACTTGATACACAAACCATCAGAGGAGAGAGTAAAAGAAATCATCATGAATGCTGTTCTTATAGAACAGGTAATTGTCTGCTCCTTGTTTATGAACTTGATCACACTTAAGCAGAAAGCTGGGGAGCTGTTAGGTATAAAATTAACTTAGACTGTATTGAGTGAATCCCAGTGTCTCTACATAAACTGCTTCTATTATCTGCAGGAATTCTTGACGGAGGCACTGCCTGTAAAACTGATTGGCATGAACTGCACTTTAATGAAACAGTACATAGAGTTTGTAGCAGACCGGCTTATGTTGGAACTGGGATTTAACAAGGTAAGGCTCTAATACTCTTGACTCTTTCATAGGGAAAAGGTAATATTAAACTTAATTTCCTATAGAAGCCCAAATCCTAAAATAGCTGAAGCAATATTGGTATAACTTGTAAAACCGCTTAGCAGTCCTGCTGCTAGATTCTATTTGGAGACCCACAGAAGGAAAAGCAAAAGGACATTGTGGAAAAACAGCTATATCAGAGTTACTGTATTTCTGTCTGTCAGCTGAAATACAGGAACCAAAACAGAAGGCTTGAGGTAGAGACTTTTGTTCACTGCCTAGTAAGCCTACTGTTGTCATTAGAGTCCTTCCAGCTGATCTCTGCTCCTGTCAAATAATGTGGATATGAGCACCTGTAGTAACTATAGAATTGCCTTTCCATTTCAGATATACAAAGTGGAGAATCCTTTTGACTTCATGGAAAACATCTCTCTGGAAGGCAAGACCAATTTCTTTGAGAAGCGAGTAGGTGAATATCAGAGGATGGGAGTCATGTCGAAGCCCACAGACAACTCCTTCACCCTGGATGCGGAATTTTAAATGAACTTGAGACCATATGAGTTAGTCTATATGCTCCCCTGTTTTCTGGGAAACATCAAATACATTGAGTCAGTGTGACTTGATTCCTGTACTAAAATCCCACTCATAAAATGTGGTGATTATTGGTACTTCCCAGGAGGTCAGTATAGCTCCAGCAGTAAAATCCCCTTTTTAGACTTTGTCCAGGATGTTAATGCATAGCATGTTTAGATGTATTTCTTACAACATACGCTACTCCATTTTGTGAAAGATACAGCATCTTCCTTCTGCAAGATGGGAGGTTATGGGCAGTGACCACTAGCTTATGCTGTTCTTTCCATAAGCAAAGGAGCAGTTGAGAAATTCTAATCTTAAATTTGCTGAATACTCAGCAGAAAACTGGAGGCAACTACATGACCTGACTGCTTTCTTAGCAGGTTTTAAGTTTACCTATTTTATTACTGTTTTAATAGTTTGTACATAAACCTGGCACTTTAAAATAAAGAACAGTCTTGTAATACTTGACCATGGGAAAATGCAAGTCCTTAGACTTTTGCATTACAACCTAACCTTTTATGACTTGTGCTTCTTTCCGGATATGTAATTTAAAAATGGTGCTACAAATCAAACTATTGATTTTTGAAGAACAGGAAGAAACTTGGTATGGAAGGTAAAGAACTCACACTTGGTATTCTGGGTAATGAAATAATAATGCAGCTGGCTTCTGGACTTAATTGCTTTTTCTTCAATATCTGGGAACAGTATTTTGTACTGCAATAAAGAGCTAGTTGTATTGAGTGTTGTACTTGCTTCAGTGCTCCAATGGGCAAAGCTATGTGTTAATTCCCTTCTGAATTACAGACTCTTGAGAAATGCAAGTTCTGCAGGAAATAGCTGCTTAGTCATGTGGCTGATAGATATCAATTCAAACTGTTAATGCCTAGCTCTGACTTTAGGATCAACTGCACTAAGTGGATGGTATCAGGGTAAATTTAGCTGGTTCAGGCCTGAGAACTACTCTTAGCTTCTGCATCATGTAGTTTGTGCTACAACATTGTTACTCCACACTAAACAGCAACAGGAGTGAATGTGGTTAATGAACTTCGGTAAGGGCATGTGGTCTGAAGGAGTTACTGTGAATGATCTGCAGTGAGATTAAATAACAGTGGGTTGACTGAAATTAGCTACTGCCTTGACATAAAAATAGTTTATTCCATGATTTGATAGAACAACTGACTGTCCTCCAAGCCTGCCTTCATCAAGTGTACCTGATACGGAGAAGAAGCTTTACAGAACTTAAGGCATTTCCTTGTAAGGGAAGAATGCTGGAGTTAGCTACTTTCTGCTCAAGTGCTTCCTCAAGTATATTGTGCTTCTTTGAGAGATGCTGGTCTTTCCTGCTTTGTTATTGATTGCACTGAAGGTGATGATGTGTGACTGTTCTTCCCCTGGGCCTGTGAAGTTAGCAGGATATGCATGTTTCCAAGCCTAACCTAGGGAGAAACCCCATAAATAATTTAAAAAATTCCAAGCTCTACAGACTTAAATTCAAAGCAGATAATGCAAGACAGATGGCTCTCTAGTGCCCTTGCAGCACTGATGTTGGGAACAGGTCATTGATTGTACTGGTCTGAGAATATATTTTGAACTACAACAGGGATATGTTAAGTTAGCCACACAATTTTGAAGCATTGAAACTTAATGTTTGTTTTTAAAGTTAGGCAGATTTCTGGCTAGGTATTAGTATTTTGTTCTCAGAAAACTGGGCTTTGTGCTTTTACTTTGCTTTTACAGTCAAAGCTTTGGTCAAACTAAGTGTGATATGAAGCATCAGAACTCATGGTTTAGGGCTATGTTTAGAGCATAAGAGTAATGTACTGAGATCAGTTTGGACTTAAGTATGGTTTAGCAGCATCCAATTCAAATGTGTTAATGTATATACTTGAGTAATGTAGAAAAAGGGCAAGACTTCACTAATCTAGAAATAGCTATAATACAACTAGACCCTATTTCTTCCCTTTGATAGATTCTTGGTATGTGCCAAGGATCAATACACAGAAATGATTAGGGCATAAAGCTTTTAAAGCTTTAATTCATTATCCTTCTGGGAGATATGAACTGAAACTGTATTTTCAAGAGAACATTGGAATGAATGTGTAATGGCCATGTAATCATCTGTGATGGCAGGTAGGAAGAATGTTCCTTTTAGTCAAGCTTTGTTCTTAGAGAGTAATAGATAGTGTGGACATGGGCACACTAGAGATAGATTTGATAGGAATTAGAAGTGATTCAAAAAGAGATTAAGACCTGCTGTGGCTGGCATTAATGATGTCCTGTTGCCACTGATGTCTAAATGCCTATTTAGTTTTGGTTTGTGAACTTGTTATAATGCAAATTGCTTTTTAATGTATAGTCTGGACAAAAGCTATGCATCTGGTCCCACCTATTTTAATTCTCTGTTCTAATGAAGATTTAAATGCCTTGCTGTTCATGTCCAAGTCTTGAAAAAATACGTTTTTACTGAAGACAGATTACTTTCTAATTTGACTGAGGTACCAGTTGTTTTGACAAACCTCGTAGGCATTGGGGAGATGACAATCTTGTATTTCTTTCCAAAAAAATGAACTAATACTCCAGAAAATAAGTTTTGGTAGAAATTTAAGTGATCCTTTAGAATATATTTTGGAATGGAATTTGAAGAACCAGGAGAGATTTGAAGCAATGAAAGTGCTGGGTTTTTTTTATCCATGTATGAAAGAGAACAGCTGTCTATTAGGGGTTCTGGCACAAACTACTGCAAGTGAAAACTGATTAGGCTAGTAGAGGAAAAATACTGAGGCATAAGTAAAATTGAATATATCTGGTGGTGCAATACTCTATTTGTTGTAATTCATGTAGAACTGATTCCTAGGTATCTGCTGTGGTTCTTATTGCTGTTAAAATGAATTGCTTTTAATAGCAGCAGATAAAATGCAAGAACAGTAACCTGAAGTGTAGTTTCCCTTGTTAAATTTATTTCCTACTGTAATTTAAAATAAAGCATAGGTTCAAGTAAGAAAGCTTCCATAACTCTTTAATTTACACATTTTTACTGCAGGTTACATGTCAAAAGTTGAAAACCTTAAGCAATGTCAAGGAGTAAGAGCAGCAACCTAATGTCAGCCTTGTCCTCAGGAAACAACTGCAACTTCAGAGAATAATGACAAAAAGAAAGCCCTCAAATTTCCTGGGGTGATTACAGCAATTTGTACCCAGAAGAGGTCAGAACAGTTGCAGCTTCTCGTGCTTGCATTCTCATGCCTGCAGCAGGTCTTGGCATCCATGCAAATCTGAAGGTGTATGAGCAGTCAAGTGTGATCCATGCAGGGTAACTGCTTCCTCTGCACCAGTCACTAATCAGAAACTTTGACAAAGAAGTAAATGAATGCAGTTGTGCTCTTTCAAAGCCTACTGTTAACACTTGGCCATGGCTCAATTTATTTTTAGCTGTTGATTACCTCTTGGTGCTTTGGCCTCTCTTTTTGTGCATTATGAATTATGAGAAGTAAACGCCTTCATTAGGATCTGAGTTATGGAAAGCTAAGTCTCATGCACTGTTTAGACAGCTGATTTTTTTTTGTTAGGAATTAATCCTTTGGGAGCATTACTGAGATCCTGTGTTCCACACAGGACAGGAACTCATTTGGCTTCTGTGGTGAAACAGTTACTACATGAATGGCTGAAAGATTAAGCTATCAGGAAAAGTCTATCAGATCCTTTTGTTAGTGATTTTATTTTTTAAAGTTATGCCTGATTGATCTTTGAAGCAATGATAATATCACTGCTTCCTGAGCATGCTAAGAAATGGAGGGAGAACTCTATCCCTTTAGGGTATATTATGGGCTTCAATTACGAGATTTTACTGACATTGATCAGCAGAGGAGCGGTGGTTAGGCATCTGCTGTCAGAGATAGTTATGGGACACTGGGTGGGATGAAGGAATGCCTAGTTTTCATTCCTGCATCTGGATGTTACTGGTGCTTTCCTTGGTATCAGCTGATACCAAGCTGTGGGCTTGGCTCCTGAATTTGGGTTTCTCCCATACCACATGTGCTTTTGAATCTGCTGGAGAAAAGAATTTGAAGATGAGTGCTTCATGCTCCAGAAGAATGGGTTATGTTAAAGCCCTCCCTGCTGTGGGTCCTTACCCATTTTTTTGCAAGTACAAATTCTGACGTGCATCAAGGTGAGGGAATCTTAAATGCATACCTTTTGTTCACCCTGCTGTTGGTAACTTCTTTAAAAAAAAACCCTTCAAATATAAAGGGAAAAATACCTTAGTGGAATAGCTTTGCAGTTCTTTCCAATAACCAGATCCTGGTTTTTTTCCTAGTTATAATAGTGTGTAGTTTGTGCCACAGGCAATGTTGCTTTGTTCACCAGATGAAGATTGCAGTGAATTACCAGGAGATGCTTAAGACATACAGCACTTGGGGAGCATTTGTCTGATGCTGAACACTTGTATGCTGAGATTCTTCTTTTGGCCTAAGGGTGAAGACTCTTGTGTTGTATACACACTGGAGCTTCCAAGATGCAGAGTGGGGTAAAAAGCATCCCAGACCAGTTTCTGTTACTAGTTACTGGCAAGTTATTAATTTTCAAGTGCTGTAGAATTTAGCTTAAAGCAGGGGGCAGTTTGGAGTTCTTACATGTCCAAATCTGGGATGTGCTAAGCTTGCAATAAAGTTGAGCTCTATGTTTCTGTTCTCTTTGGGGTTAAGGGGTGCTGGTACTCCTCATTGTGAATTGCTGCTGCTATAATACTGGATGGCTTGGGTGGTCTTTGTTCCCTCTCAGGTCAGGCCTAGCAGCATAGTAGAGTTTATTTTGTTTGATTATTATTCTAGAGAATATCTAGCACATGGATTGTCAGGTACATAAGCCAGTTCTTGGCATCCTCTTGGCATCCAGATGAATTGTGGGTTTTGAAAGCCAATCTGATCAATCAGTCAAATACTAAAGTGTTTGGCCCCAGAAGAAGGTACTTGCAGGCATCTATTTGGTTTTTTTGCAGACGAACTAATATTTAGGCAAACCAGTTCTTGCAGTGTAAGTATGTCCTGGGTTATGTTCCTCAAGAAAGCATACATGAAGATTGCTGGCTCCAAAAGTGCTTCTTGGGCTAGAGCATCAGGGGAGGACAGTGGAGTGACTTCCATTCACTTCAAAGTCCTGCTTGATGCTCATCTGCATATTTGACTTTTTACACAGCTTTGTATTTCATACTTTGCTGGCCCTCTCTGATATTTTTGGCCACATTGCCAGTTGTTTTTCCTATCCTTCCCCATGCTAGGGAGCTGCCTACCTTTTCCTAGTCAGTGGTCAGAATCCAGATCATGGGTATTCTCAAAGGTGTTACCCCAATGATCTAGCTCAGAGGCACTTGCAAGGTCATGTAGGTCTAGGTCAGGCAACAGCAAACACCAAGCCTAGCTTTGCCTGTGTTGTCTCACATCCTTCTGCAGCCTTGTGAGCCTCATTCACATGAAAATATTTTATCAGGATTATCTCTGAAATATTCAACTGGCAAAATATTGATCAAGATGAAGCACTTGGCTTCTGCAGTGCTTCTTGTGGTGACTTGGCATGAAAGAGAACAAAGGAAGTGATACTTTGTTTTGATGTGATCCAGGAGTTTTCAGTAAGTGTCAGTGCTTCAGAATGGATCTCCATCCTCCCAGCCCTTATTCTCTGCTCTGGGAGACATTGACATGTCATTTTTCCAATTTAGGACATAAATAGCGTTCTCAAGTTGCTACTACCTTTTGTTTAATCTCAGTTCTGTAAGTAGGAGAGAATATGCTAACAACTGGATTTCCATACTCCTGTGTCTCTCCTTGGTATTTAATTGAATGATAGATCTGTTTGAGTTTACTTTCTGGGGGATGCTAACATGCCCTCATCCAAAAAAAAGGGGGAGGGGGGGAACAAACCCCCTCCTCTGCTTTAAAAGTTAACATTCAGCAGACTGCAGTTACTTGGCAGGGAAGCTGTGGAGCAATAAGCAGTTAGATGAATGTGAGAAGCAGAGTTTTGAAGCAGGGAGTATATTAGAAAAGAGCATTTCATAACAGGGAAATGTTAGCTGGGCCAAGTGTTCAGTGTCTATTCTGGCTGTAAATTTCTGTGATACCACTTAAATGCAGTCTCAGCTTTAAGGAAGACTAAAATGTAATTAACTCATAACTCATAAAAAATCCAATATACAATTAGTATTCCTCTTCCTTTTATGGCCAGAGTGCCTATGGCCTGGAGAGGCTGTACCAGGCTGTACTGCCTGGTTAGGTGTCCTAACTAAGGCTCATCTCCCTCTCCATCTGGTTGTTTAACTGTGGCCAATGGACATCTTCCTATAATGCAGTCACACAGAGATTGAGACAAAGCCATACACCTGCCTCTAAAGGTATACCTAAATTAACTCTCGCTTGTTGGAATATCAGAACTATGCTTGATACTGCGGATAGTGGTCGTTCTGAGTGTCATTCTGCCCTAATTGCCTATGAACTATCACGTCTTAACATTGATATTGCTGCTCTTATCCGACAAATCTCCAAATTTGGCTTGAAAATCATTCTGTAGATTCTACAGATGCCTCTCCTGAAATACTTTGGCATCATATTAAAAACAGCATTCTGCAGTGCTCTGAAGAATCCCTTGGGTTCTCAGTTAAGAAAAACAAGGACTGGTTTGAAGAAAACAATCAAGAGATCCAGGAACTGTTGAGGAAGAGGAGATCTGCTCACCAAGCACACCTTGCATTGCCATCCTGTCATGTAAGAAAAGCAGCTTTCCTTCTTGCATGCAGTAAGCTCCAACAGAAACTCCGTGACATCCAGAACAAGTGGTGGATCAATTTAGCTGAAAAAACTCAATTATGCGCAGATATGGGTGATTATAGAGGATTTTATGAGGCCTTGAAAATGGCATATGGGCCTACTTACCAGGTTCAAAGCCCTTTATTTAG
>VWZO01015720.1:223458-243344 GCA_013396975.1 Bucco capensis
GAATGCTTCCATCAATGCTGTCTCTGTACAATCCTAAACATCCATTGGTCAGATTATGTGACTATTACAGCTGTTCTAGAACAAGCAGCAGTTTCAAGTATTGAGGCCATGTGGCTAAGAATGCAGATGCGCTGGGCAGGTCATGTCTCCAGGATGAAGAACTACTGCCTTCCTAAAATTATGCTTTATGGTGAACTTGCCACTGGCTATTACAAGAGAGGAGCCCCGAAGAGGAGATACAAGGACTCCCTGAAACGACATCTCAGCGTTGGCCATATTGATCACCTTAACTGGTCTACTCTAGCCTCCAATCAGGAGGTCTGGAGACACAATATTTTTAATGCAGCTGATGTTTTTGAGAAGGCATGCAGGATCACTCTTGAGGAGAAAAGACAGCATAGAAAGAATTGTGTCTTGCACAATATACCTCCTAAGGAGTCCTTCTGCTGTGTCTTCTGCAACCGGTCTTGTCTATCTCGTATTGGCCTCTTCAGCCATCAGCATGCTTGTAAAAGGCGTGGGTAGAGCCCTCCCCAGATCTTTGTTCATGAAGCCTAGCCGTGAATGAATGAAAGTGAATTAATTTCTTTTCCTTTTAATAACTTTAAGCAGAACACACTGTAGGCTTATTGAAGGCTTAGCAATAACTTTCTTGTTTCAATTACTGCTCTGAAAATTGTATCTCATATTGATACACCTATTACAGTTTCTCTTGATAATACTGTAAATATGTACAGATATACAGACTTTGGAAAAGTTACTCCAATCTGGATATATTGATGTGTGTGAACTAAGACTGACAAATAGTGGGCAACATAACAGGATTACTTTTGATACACATTTCCATAAAGTTGTTATCCCTTGTTAGATTGAAAAATGATTTACTATGCTATGTAAGCTAATTTTATGATAAGTTTTTAATCTTGTCACTTTTCCATTATTTAGATGTGATAGTGTTACCCACTACTAAATCCCTGGGATTATATATGAAATAATAGGATGTCTGGGTTGCATTTAAATTAATTAAAGCTAAAATATTTCTAATAATGTTAAATATTGCTGTGTAGATATGCAGGAAGCTGATGCCATTTCAGCACTTCTATCCCCAAATAACACGTGCAAAACCAGACTGAGACTCATTTAAACATGCCTCTACGCTCCGGTATAGCTGTTCAGGCTCCCTAGGTGGGAGCAAATTTTGGGCAGCTTAGGGAAAGTTGTTCACTATGATGAAGTAACTTTGCTTGAAGGAACCATTTAGGAATGGGCTTTTGAAAACTGATGATCAAGCAACTGGTCCTGGTGGTCCTGTCCTGTTGATTTGAGCAGGCTGAAGCTGATTGACAGGATGCTACTGTGCCTGTTGGGATGGTGCATCTGGTTCTGGAGGAGATCTCCAAACAGATGGGTTCTTCCATGGCCTGCCATCCCTTCCTCTTGCCTCTATGTTCTGCTTCTCTGCTAGTTCAACGCTTTTCTCCTTGAGTTAGGCCTCTGCCACAGCAATTAATCTAAAAGCTTATTTTGGAGTGATTTGTGCCGGATTGCATGTTACCTATTGCAAGCACTTCACCAGGCTGTCAGCAGGGGGGCTCCTTGGTAAAGAAAGCAACAGCTGCTCTAGCAGCTCAGGTGAGTGACAAGCACTGGCTGTTCATGAAGTGCCAGGTGACTGTCACATCTGAGCGAAAAGCTGAGCTGCCTGGGCTTTCCCTCCCTGTGTAAAATGTGTGGTCTGTATTCATTTGTTTACTGAGTGCAAGGCAAGAGATGACACATGCCAGTCCTGCTCTGCACAAGATTTTGTAGCAGACTTTCTCCTTCAGTGTGGTACAGGCTGCTGGGTTCTTTGGGAGAGCTGCCAGTTCTGCAGCGTGGATGCTTCTATTGTAACATCACAGACATATGATGCACTTCCATGTAGTCCTATGTGCTTAACTCACTGTGCCAGTATGACAGCTGAGAATGGGAATGGTTTTCTAGTAGATGAGCTGTGTGTTTTAGTGAATGTCAGAACTCAGCACTGTCTTGCACCTCCTACTCTGCCCTTTCTGGACTGTGCTGAGCTCTTCTTTTGGATACTCGGCCTCTAGAAAACAAGCAGGATACCTCCTGTAGGGAAGGACTTCTCAGGGTACAGCTACAAGTGCCCTCAGCAGGGAGAGATACTAATGTCTGTTAATCTTGACTTCTCTCAGGAATCAGGGTTATGTCTCTCCAGCCTTCAGATAAGAACAATCCAAACAGCAAGGTGGACTCCATGGGTTGGATGGGAGGCTGTGATGAGAAGTGGGCAGAGAAGGCTCTTCATTTTGTCCTGCAGATCCTCTAACTGGGGTTGTTTCTCAGCTCAGGGTATTGTCAGTCCAGGAATAATTTATATCTGGTGCACTCACACAATGAATTGAGGATAAGGCGTTAAACGTAGTAGTTTTATTAGGTCTGAACACTGGCGTATGTCTTCCATATGCTTGCTGAGCAAAGCACTAGGGTGGTACTTAACCCACCTGGAAAGTGATTCTTGTTTGTAGCTTTACCTGAAGGGTGTCTGACTTGCTGAAAAAAAATATGTATTGCTGTGCTGGTAGTTCATTTAAAATGGACTGTACTATAACCACGTCTTATAAACACATCTTATCTTCTGAACAACTGTAGAGGGTTCCCTACAGTGCTGTTACCTGTGTGGCTTTGAGGACCAAGCCTGTGTTCATATGGGTGTCAGCACAGCGTGGTAGCAGGGGATGGAAATGGCTGCAGTGCACTGCCCAATGTGGCCAGAAAAAGCTTTCTAGCTGCCAGCAAGTGTGGTTTAGAGCTGACATAAATGTCTGGCTGTGAAAACTTAAGTTTCCCCTGGCTTAGGTGAGCCCTTTACACCATTTTACTTGGGGTCAGTTGTGCCCTGCTCATCAGATATTAAAACCGAAAGGTTTATCTTGAGCCCTACACATGCAAATAGGGAAAATCAAGTTAAAAGTGCCATGGTAACAGGCTGAAGCAGCACAGTCTGCAGTGCTGCAGGTGCTGTGCCTACAGCTGCCCTAGGTAATCGCTCTGCTTTGTTGACAAAGTGTGGGGTTTTGAGCCTCACTCTAAATATTTGCTAGAGAGTTTACTCAGGAATGGTGAATATTATGACACAGGACAGCTAAAAATAGAGCACTCTCACTGGTAATTTTTCGGTCTTTGGTTTCACAGTGTGAGATGTGATTTCCAGAGGAGCTGTACATCTGTGTTTCCCCCCAAATTCGGTCACAGCATCTTTGCAAATCAGGCCTTTTGTGTCTCTGAAAATCAAGTTCTTAAATGAAATAGAAGACACTGATTGGAGGAAAAAATTAGACCTTAAAGTCATACTACTAAGGGTACTATTATGGGGGCTGTTTTGCTCCGTTCTTCATCTTGGAGTTCACTGAAGGCAGATTGGAAAGGATGCCTTACCTTTGTGTAGGACATGGGAAGTAGGTTCTTGGGCTTTTCAAGTGGTTTGTGCCAAAGAAAGACTCCTCAAGAGGGACAAGAGGGCTACTGTGAACTGCAAATGACTTGACCCTGCCCTTGCTGAAGTGAATGGTACAACTAGATTTTGTCTGTAATGAGGGTGGGATCAGGCTGTGAGGCTCTAGCAAACCCTACCCTAATTAACTGCTAACTACCTCCTAACATTCCCTAGGAGCATGGGGTGATGCTTTGTTGTGTGCTGTCGGAGACCGTGCAGTCCTGAGGCTTTATAAATCCTGTTCAAGACCTCCTGATGGGTGACTTAAAAGCAATACTTAAAAAAAAATAAATAAAAAATTATGGAATGTTTTGCAGCCTTAGCACTGGCTCTGGGAGCTCCTTTGCTCCTGAGGTCTGGGCCTCAAGATCTATGCTGTAAGATAGTACTAATGTGGGAAAATCTGAGCCTCTGTCATACTTTCTGAACTGCCTAGGGGGTCTGGAATTCTGATTGACACTTGACTAGCAGTGATCCATCTGGCTATGTAAAATAACCTTGCTGGAAGCATGCAAGAGTGGGGAGTTAATCTGCCTCTTCTGCATGAGGGATGGATGAGTGGATGTTTTGTTGCTGTCTTTCAGGAGGAGAGATTGTAATAAAAGCCACTGTCCCTAAGCAGAATGCCATATTTCTCTCTGAATGTCACTATTTACTTTTATGGTATTTCAGTAACTACAAAACGCCAGGTACTTTCAAAATAATGCTTTAAATTATTTGTACCTTAAGGATCAAAGAAGATTTTGTTTTGGCTAGTTACGGCAACAGCTGGATGAGTCAGAAGAATGATTGCTAGTGCCATCAGAGGAACCTTGGTATTTCTAACAGGAAGTTTATAATTAAACTGAATCACTATCATGTCATTTGTGTTACCCAGACTCATGTGCCTAAAAGATATTATTAGCATTGCTTCATATTGCAGGGCTGTGACTCCCTCCACAAAGGTGATTGTTGCTAATGCTTGGTTTTGTGGTTAGCTCTGCTTATGGTACTGATGCGTTGAAACAGGACTGAAGGTGTGGAAGCAGCAGGTCAGTGCTAAAGCATGATGTGTGTCCTTAGCTGGGGTTTCAATGTGAGTACAGCCTCTCTGTATGATACTTTTGATACTGATTCCTGAAAGGGTGGCTTATTATTCTTGGAAGCACATAAGAATTTACTCAGCAACCCAGTATCTTCTAGACTTTTTCTCAAAATTGGCATTTGTTGCTAAGTCTTCAATTTTCAAGAAGCTTCCTGTACTGTCTGTGGGAAGAGTAATTTCCTGCAATGCAGTCCCATTTCCTTAGTGTTGCTCTTAACTAGGACAAATATATGACAAGTAATGTTGACCTTAAAACTTAATGAATAATTTCCCCAAACAGTTGTTAATTATCACAAAGCCACTGCCCTAAGTCTTCACTGACATGGTACAGAAGATTTTTAAATATCAGACTGTGAAAGGGATATTTATTCATCTTGAGCAAAGAGCTGCTGGCATCGAGTAGGCCTGTGGCAGCATGACTAGCAAGTGCCACATGTGAGTTGTCCTGAGACTAGTTTCATCTAAGTTTTCATTCCTATGGCAGAGAAATTTGTATCTGGGCTGTTAACCACAGGCTGCCATTAGATCTGATAAAGGAAAGGGTAACTCATCTGACCAGTGTCAGACACCAGCTTCCAGAGGGACAGAAGCACTTGTTTCTTTCCATGGATGGCACAAGTGATCTTGGTGATTAACTCCTGTTCTGGCATTTGTATCTGGTTGGACGAATTCTATCTTTACAGAGCTGGAATCACATTGTCTCCCAGATGCATCTGAAACTTGTGAGCTTTTATGGCATATCAGCCTAGTTTCTCTAGTAAAGGAAGTGCAGGTTGATTCAGTGTACTTTGTGAGAAAGGTTGAGATACTTACAACCGAGAAATGTTTACCTCTGCAAATGTGATCTGCAAAGCTGTCCTTCCAGGTGGCTGAAGGAGGGAGCCTTACGAAGATAAAGCAGTCTTGTTCCGGCTAAAACTATTGATGCGAGACCAAAATAATAAAACACAGTTTCAAAACAAATTCTGAACAAAGTTGATAGTCCTTAGTAGGCTAATGAGCCAAATGGAGTTCATGCTATACATTTATGACTATATTCCTCAACTTACCACCCAAATCATGCAAAATGCCACCTAGAAGGCAGGGACAAATAGTTAGGATACAAAAAAAAAACCATAAGAGGAATATTTCCTTGTTGGGGGGAAGACCTAGGAGTTAGCAGTTACAGAGGCTGTCCTATGGGTTGCTCCTTCTCTGACCACCAGGAAAGGGATGCTTTTTTGGGTAAGAATTGTGCATTTCAATACTTGGCCTAACATCTTTGCTAGCATTTCTATATTGTTTTAGCACTGTTTCAAAGACTTTTTGCTTCCCGAACTATTGGGTGCTTCCCCAGGACTATAATTATTATCTTGAGAAAAAATTCCTTGCAGTTATTCAACTTATCACCAGCAATCTTGAATTTGTTCTTTCATCTGTCACTTTAATTTATTGAACTGATCATTAATTCAACCTGTTGATACTGTTTTGGAGAGGAAATCTGTGTCAGGCACCATTAGGAAATTTTGCCTAAGAAGTTTGAAGTTCTGAAATGCTGGTGCTGACTGCTGGGTCAGGGTCTGACCTGTTAATGTGACAGCTTTGTAAATAGGATTCTCAATGCTGCCCAGCTGCTGGTCCCTCGCATCACACGGGTTCAGCCTATCCTCTTGTTCCCTCTCTTGTACCTCAGGCAACCTTTTCCAGACCATTGCAGAGCAAGCAGTCTGCTGCTTAATCCCTGGGGTTATGTGATTGCTAAAGAGTGGTGATCCCAAGGAGGGCAGCTTATGCTAATACACTGGACTGAGCAGCAGGCAGGAATGGTGCAAGGCCCCTACAGCCAAATCCAGTCCTGCTCCTCTATCAGAGCAGATCTTCATAGACTGACAGGCCATCAATGAGTTTTGAAAAGCTGCCTGTTGTCCTGGTCCAGGAGCTGCTGCAGTCTAGTTTCAGCAAAAGTAAGCAGAGAGGATAGAGAAGGCATTTGTGCAATGGCTGTTCAGATAGGAACAAAAGCATCATACCTACAGAAATCCACAGTTATATACAGACTTCTTGCATTGTTTCACTTGTCAAATTCATGAGTGCCTGTCTCCTGAATTTGCCTCTTTTGTTGCTGATCTGTTAAGCTTTTGATTTTGTGTTTTCTCTGTGTGGCCTGTTTTCCTTCTATCTCTCCCCTGCACTTACTACTTCCCACCTTGCCCTGATGTTCTGCTTGACCTGGTGTCAAGGCAGCTGAAATGAAGAATGCAAGCAGTGTGGTGGTCATGGTTATGTTTTTGATGCTTCTGTCTGCAAAATATGGCTGAAAAAGAAGAAAGGGTTGTTGGGGCATCTCTGCTCCGGTGGGTATAGAGAGTCCTGACCTCGTGTTGAGTGGATCCTCAATCTGTCTGCATTCATGCCAGCTGGTACCTGAGCTGTGTAGGAACCCTTTTGGGCACAGCAAACACCTACAGGAACTGTAGCCCTCTGAACAGAACCTTTCTTCTGCAAGAGCATATAAGATAGGGAGACCAAAACTAAGGTCATGCACAATCTGTATCCAAGATTAACTTGCTGAGTGGGTCTTTGTAAGCATGACATAGATGTGAGAAGCAGGTAATAAAATCAGATGAAAATAGCAGGTATTATGGACAGACATAATTTGCTTACATGTTAGCCTGTGTATTTACTAGCATAGCTAAATATTCATGTATTTTGTGATTGCTATTAACCCTTTATGTGAAGACTGAACAGAAGCTTCATATAAACATTTCTGCAATTGAGCAGTGGCCTGCTGCTTATAGGAAATTGTTTTCTGTGCTTTCCTGCACTAACAGTGTTGTACTGCCTATCATTCTGTTTTAGATTTTTTTTTTTAATTCTTCATTCACTTGTATAACAAGACCTCAAACATAATTCTTTCTGTTCCTTGGCTGCTAATGTATTTGAGGGGTCCTTGGAGGAAAGAAACTCTGAAACTTGTAATATTTTCTTTTCCTTCTGCTGACAGGACCAGTGATGGGGACAAAGACTGCCTCACTGGTCCCATCTGCTGCTCAGAGTTGCACCCTGTTCCAAAACTGGGCTTCCTTTCTCCTGGACCTCACTCCAGAGTTAGACCTGAGGCAGCTGGGGACCATTTGTTAGCAAGCTCTCTGTTTGAAGAGATGTCTGGGGCTGTGAGACAGCATCTTCCAGAAGTGTTGCAAGTGGAGCCTGGGCTGTTGGGAAAATGTTGTGTTGGACAGCCTAATAGATATATATAGGGAGCGGCAATTTACTGACAACTTTGAGAATCTAAAATGTAAGATGCAGCAAATTTATTACCAGGCTGTTCCTTCCAACAACTTTTTGCAAGGTGGAAAGGTGAAGCAGGTGATTAGATCTGTGAAGAAACAGAATGGTGATGCACAGCCTTCCCTAGGGCGGAAGTCAGAAAACCAATCAAGCATATCTTTTCTGTCTTGCAAAATTAACATGCTTCCCTCATAGATAAGGACCAAGCTGCCCTGGCTGTGCTCTGCTATAGCTGCTTGGCAACACCAGAGTGCCCTGTTGTAGGGGAAAATACATCCTGCTTAGTTCAGTCTGCAAAAATAAGCTGTTTGCAATCAGCATAAGGGGCTAGAAATAATTCCCCACCACACTCATGTTTTATCCATCTGCTACAAAGCAGTCAGAGGCTAACCCTTGATGGAGCTGGCCCTTAGCCTGAGCCTAAAATCCCACTGTATTCATCCCTCCTACTAGACAGATTTCCTCTAGGCTTGGAGGGCTAGTTGCAACAGCAGTGAGAAGCTGGTACCTGGTTCTGCTAGTCTTTACAAAAGGTGTCCCCTTCCTGCTCCCCATGCCAGCTCTCATCATGGGGTGCAGAAGATGTGTTTCCCAGGGATTTTGGCCTCTTCCTGTCAAATTTGTTCTCTTAGGTTTAATGACTGGATGTTTGCTGGACCAGGTAAAAGCTTCTGAATGTATATCAGTACTCCAGCGTGGGGGTGGCTGACTTGCAGCTTATGAGCAGTTTGAGTGTGCAATAAGAATGGAGGCTACTGATGCTGGAGCTGTCAAATTCATTGAAGGTAGCCTGGCTTTGCTCAGCTGCTTCCAGCAAATGAGTGCAATGGCCTTTGGGAGCTGCTGTCTCCTCTCATCCTTGCTCTTTGGCTAAGGCATGTGATGTGTATTTTGTGGCTTGGCTATCTGGAAACTGAAGTTTTTCAGGATCAGAGAAGCCAGCTGCTCCTGGTGCATTAAGAGCCCGGTGGGGGTCACTCATTCTTGCCTGGGAAATGACTGGGTTAGCCCAGCTCCAAGGGACCCTGGAACCTGGGGTTAATTTAAGCAACCAAATTCAGATGCCATCTGATGGAACTGGACCCCAGAACCTCCTGTGTTACCAACAGAGCTTGCAGCTACCACTGTGTAAGAGACTCTGTCCCTCACCTCTGGCTAGGAAAGGTGGAAATATTTAAGATATACACTCTTACCCAGTGCTTGTCTAATTTAAAGCCTTCCATGTGTGTTCAGTCAGTGATTCATTATACCACTAGTGTGCATTATCTTTGGAAATCCATGCTCTGGTAGGGCATACAGCGTACTTTACAGCAACTCTTCTTAGCTCTCTTGTAGCTGAGGCTTACTGCTCATCCTGCCACCACCTCACCCCAGCAGGTGACCCCCTTGGAAAGCCCATCTGATACCACAGTGTGAGAGAAAGCAAAAGCTGAATTTATTGTAGGACTGTGCCGATTCTATTGTAGTTATTGCAATTAACAGAAGCACCTGGACTTAGATGGCATAAAAGATGAAACCAAAAAAAAATGAAGCATTACTAAAAATAATGAGTGCTTTAGTAATGAGATTAACAGTGAAATTAATTATAAGAGGTGAAAGACAAGTCAACCTGGAAGACAAGTATTTCATGGTGTTCCTCTATATTTTACTGAGTTTGCCTTTGAGACTTCCATGGAGGAGAGCTACAGTGAATTAAATATGCAGAATATAAACAAACACAGGTCATGTTTTATTCAGTATAAGGAAAGGCAAGATTTAAATTACACAGGCTTGGATTCTGGATCAATGTGAGAACTGCAAGTTCTAAGGATGATGTAATTTAATGTCATATTGTCACTTAATGACATTTAAGTACTTACAGTATGCAGGCACAATTTTTTCATGTGTTGCAGGATTAATTTCATTCAGATTATCAAAGTCATCTTCATCAAGGTAAGGTCAAATCCCAAGGTGGGGATTTTGGTTATTATGAAAAGATGTAGATAGAAAAATAACCTGTTATTGAATGTGTAAGATTTAGCAGTTATTTCAAGTGTGAGTGGTCTAGTAAAGCCTTAACAGTAAGGAATTTTTTTTCTTTAAGTATATAAATACGATGATTCTGTTGAAGTATGGTTTTCAGTAATCCAATTACAATTTTAGCAACTACCTCATAATGATTGCTTTTTATTCCAGTGGGTAGACTGTTGGGCATTTTCCCTTCAGATGCTCACTTGCTTCCCTGAGTAACGCTCCAGGCCATGTTAAAGTCATTGGGGGTCTGTGATCATCCAGGGAGTTCCTTAAGCAGCACCTGATCAAGGTTTATGATAACATGGTTTGTGCCCACACATCACTCTTACATTTATGCTCACCTTTTCACATGGAGGTCGTGTGCTAGTGGAAGCGATTGTATTTTAGCTGAAACTGTTGGCCAAGCTCTTGCTAGCTTAAGATGTGATTTTCATGTGTCATGGTGTGGTGCAGCTAGTACGGTTCTTTTGATTCCAAGTCTTGTGTCCACTTAGAACTCTGCTGATGGGGAGATATCTCCACTATCCATCTAAAGTCATACTTTGGCTCATATCTCTGCATCCGAAATATTTTATGCCAGCCTTTCTCCTCCTGTATTCCTCCTAGCAGGCAAAGGTAGTATTAATCTTTCAGACTCCTTGTTTTTAAGACTCTGCAGTTCTTGCTACTGAAGTTTCCACCTGAGTTTTCAGTGGCTTCTATCACTCCTTTTCACTGCCTTCCTTAGACGGGTATACCAGTGAGCTGATGTTTCTTCTGGATAGTCTGCATTATGCTTAGGACTCATCCATTGGGGGGATTTACTTTTTTATTAACAGCCTGTATGAAGTAGCAGGGCATAGAGATGTCCCAAACAGCCAGCTGTCATTTCAAAGCTGTAGTTTTGCATGCTGTAGACTGCTATTTGCATACCCACCACCAGTGCTGAGTGTGTACCACACAGTCCTCTGAGCTGCTGCTGAGATGTGTGTACCATGGGGCTGTGATCCTCCATAGCCTGGCTAGGTATCTGGAGAGCAAGTTTCTAAAGCTGGCACTACCACCTTCCTGGCCTTTCCATTGTTGATGATGACTTCATTAAAAAGTCTTACCAGATCTGGGGAGACCAGATGCCTCTCCTTGCTGCAGCTCTGGTTGGGGACATACCAGTTGGTTGCATATTTGCCTTTAAGCTGTGTAACTGAAGTGCTGTGGTTTCTGCAGCAGCAGGAGGTATGAATAAGAATTCCTCCTCTTCAGACTTATCAAGCTTTGTGTGTGGAGAGGGAGCATCTTCCACACAATTTATCTGGAATGTTTTTTTGCTCATACACTCTACATTGGTGCCATCCTTACATATTGGATATGGCTCTGACCATCAGTAAGTGGTGGAGATGACTGAGTGGGCTACAGGATCATGCTGCTGGATCCAAGCCAGCCACAGCCCTTCATTCAGACAAGGTCTTTGACATGACTGGACTGGGTGTATAATTCTCCTCTTCTAGGCTTGTGAACTTTTTTCTTTCTTTCAAGATAAATTTGGATCCTGGTTATGTATGCTGGAATTCAGACAGGTACACTCATAGCTGTCACTGGTGGCTGCAGGGAAGAAACTGTAGCATTATTGAATAAAAAGGGAGGGGGAAAAATGAAAAAAAAAAAAAAGGGAATGAAAAGAATACATATGACTCCACTACTTTGGATTAAAAATCAGACAAAGGACTTTTGCTCTTTGTCTGAATGACTTGCTTGAATGAATTGGTGGGGGAGGGTAAGAAAAAGTTACTCTAATGCTGTTCTGAAATGTCACTTGAGGCTGTTCAAATACCACATTGCACTAAGGCTTGTAAATCACACGTCATTTCCTAATTAAAAAATGACGGGTAAAATTGAGTCTTTCCCTGCTGTGGCAGAACCTTGCAGAGACTGTCATGCTCCCAGGGTTTCAGTCTCTGGGATGTAATCTGCCACATCTACCTCCTGCTTTCCTTTTTGGAGGTAGGCTTATCAGGGAAAGAGGTTAAGCATGCAACCAATTTTTGTTATTGCCAAGGTGATGTCAAATAACTGATTGTGAAGAAAAGGCCTAGGAAAGCATATTTTCTCTGTGCTAAACCATAATTCTGAATTGAAGTCCAGACACAAGTTACCACTGTAGTAGGGTGCTGAGGAAACTGATGATCTTTCTAGTCCTTGGTCTCTTTGGAGATGTTGCATCTGTATCATTTGCTTTAGTGTAGCCTTGGGTTTCATAGCACCAGTTATTAAATGTCTTTCTGGATATATCTGTTCTGGAAAATTTTAGAAGTGTATTTTCTGCTTTGGTGCAACTCTTCTCAGCAGGAAAGAAATTGTTGTGTAGATGGCATATGTGGAAGAGTGCTTACAAATTTTATGGGCAGAGGTTAGGCATTTTTGACTTAAGCCTTTGGTAAGAATTTAAAATAAAATAACAGTGACTGTTTTGCAAGCTCTGGTTGTAGTGTTTGGTCTCCTTCACTGACTGAGTGTTACTTTAGTTATCATGCTGTGAATAGTAAGCCACTTGAGGGAGAGTTACTATTGAGAGCAACTGTTGAGTGGATATTTGAGATTTATTTTTTCCAACAAAGATTTTATGGACAAGTATGGCAGAGTAGCTGTGGCCTTCCACATGGAGACTGCCTGCTGCCCACATTTTTGGGGTAGACTCTCTGGAACCATTGCAGCACAGAGTTTCGTGTGTTGCCATGATGGTACTTAGCCAAGCTGAGCTTCCCCTCCATTACTGTTGGCTTCTTTCTGCTCATATTTCTTTTTCGGGTTGTTTAATTTCTTCCCAATGAATAAGTGAGTATGTTGGGGAGGTCAGGTTTGTTTTGTTGCTGCTGGTGTTGAGAAACCTGTCAGTGGCTCTCCTTACCAACTTGCAGTCCAACAGGCAAAAGTTGTATCTCTTCCAGGTCCCTTGGATGTCCTTTGCAAGTGTCTGCTTCACTGTCCTGGTCAGCAGGGCAAGGTCCATTCTTTTATTGGTGTGAGTACATTTCTGTCCTGGTTTGAGAGGGCAAATCTGGGCGAAGGCCCCTTTAAGACCCTCCCCCTTTTCCAAAGGGAAAAGAAACTGCTGCACACAGGGAGTGAGTTATAAAGGATAACTTTTTAACATAGAAAAATATGTAACAATGAAAATATGGGGTGTTAAAAACCCTCCCGGTTCCCCTCTTGTCATGCCACCGGCTGCATTGCCTCTGCGTTGCCGCTCCGGGGTCTGTTGCTGCCTGGAACCTGGTGGGGTTTCCGGCACTGGTTGTCCCCTGCCTCTGTGCTCGCCAGGGGCTGCCTCCTGTGGCTCCGNTTAGAGCATGGTAACAGCTGCCTAGTCTTTGGATATCCTAATGGAGTGATTCAAAGTAAACATGGGTTTGTTTTCCTCCAGGCCTAGGGGCAAGGGCCCCATGCCACAGCTGGATGCAGCCATGGAGGCCTGGCATCCAAAGGGGCATTGAGAAATCAGAGGCCATCCTTTGTCACAAGACAGAGAAGACTTTACCTTTACTTATATTCACCGAAGACTCTACACTTTACCCATAAGCAACCTACTCCAGATCTTCACTATCTTTTAATGTTAAAAAAATCCTTCCTCTCATCTACCCTAAATCTCCTTCTGATTTAAACCTTTTAGTTTTGCTGCCAGAGGATAACTAGTCTTTTCTGCTTGGTCGCTACTTTTTACATCTTTAAAGCGAATTATCAAGTCTCTCTTCAGCCTTCTCACCCCTTACTTTCCTACCTACCAGCTGATTCAACCTTTCCTCTAAGGTCACATTTTCATGGTCACTGATCATGCCTGTTGGTCTCCTGGTTTGCCTCTTCAGTTGGTACACACCTGAAACACCTGCCCAAGGCTACAGTTGGTTTTTCTGATGAGTTCTTAGAGGTGCTGACTCCAGAGTGGCACTTATCTCCAGTCCTCCCAGGTGTTGTAGGATGCTTGTTTATTCTGCACAGTGTGGATGCACACAATGCTTGTGGGGCACTGATCCTTTTTAATTAACTTGTTGCTTTGCCATTTCCTCATCCTGTATTTTTCCACTGTCCTTTTGAATTGCATCCAATTTGTTTTCAGCTTTAGATTTTTTCTTGCTTTGATTTCTTCTCATCTAAAAATATAAGCTATGTAGCCTGAAAATATATGGTTATACTTCATTCATGTAAGGAAAGAAAAACACTTTGTGTCACTCTTATCTAGATTTGTTAGAAGGTAACTGCCCCTCTTCTGAGGCTGCATGAAATTGCTGTTAACCATGTGGAATATTCCATCAGAATGGTGCCAATTTCCTTCTGCAGCCTCTCAGAATAGCTGTGTTATAATACTGGGTAATTAAGTTGCACTTCTACTGCCCTTTTAACCACGGGTTTTATAACGTTGCTTTACACCTGTGTAAGCTTACACCCTGGCCTGGCAGGATTCCAGGTGAGATGCCACTGTGATGTGATACTGGGACCAGTGCTGTACTGTGGGGCATGTGCCATAAATACTGCTCTGGTGGGGGAGATAAGTATAGGGATGTCTGGTGCAGACAGATCAGTCTTGGACTATGATCAGACTTCTCCATAGAGAGAAGTGTTGGCTCCTGGGTCTATGCTTGAATTTCTATGATGATAAATAACTCTTTTGCTATGGAGCTGAACTCAGCATCAGAGCTGACTTCCCAGCGATGCAGTGGTTTATAGCATATGCCATACCTTCCTGCTTTTCTCCTGTGGTAGATGGTCTTCAGGTATTTTTGGATTATTTATATGTCCTGATGATATGATTTGGGCCACCACAGCCCATAATGAGCTATTTGCTACATAAACATGTTGGGGCAGAGAAAAGTATAGACTAGCAAGCTGCACAGCCCATAGAGTATTGTCCATGCTGTGCAGTGAACAGGCTTGCCAAGGGGCTGTGGTACCACTGCTGGCAAGGTGAGAGGGTAGCAGATGAGCTGCTGGGGAGGCCTGGTCTTGAAGATGAAACCATGTTGACTGTGGCCTCATTGTCCTAGGGAGGTCACTAAGGTAAATATGGATGTCCCTTGCATGAGAGAACAAGTGGAAGAAACACATGAGATGGGCACTGAGCACTGCAAGTAGCTGAGCTTGGTGGCTCCTTCTTCAGTGTCTCTAGGCATTTAGAGGAGGAGACAGTCTCTGATGTCTCATGTCATCACTGGAGTGAGACAGGCAGATTCTTCTGAACAGCAGTCCAGCCTGAAGAGAAAGTATGTACTGTATTAAAACAGTCTTTATAATACTATTTTTAAGGATGAATGCAGGTCATCTGTGTGCATTAGGACTTCATTGTTAGTACACAGTTGACTAGCTTGTTTTTTTTCTATTATACTTTACTGGAGACTGATTACAACTAGAGAGGTGGTCTCCAAATGGCAGAACAATGTTTGCAAATCCACCAGCATGTACTTCTGTAGAATTATGCAAAGTGGGGAGTCTGAGGGTGCAGAGTCTGCTGGGATAGTGCTGAGCGTATTTCAGGGTAGAAGGTGACAACCCTGATATCTCCTTGGCTAAGTCTATAGGAGGAATCAATGAAAATCAATAGGAAGAATTTCAGATGGTGTGGAGGGTTGTGATGCCTATACTGCAGATTTCTTTCCTAAAAGGGTTGTCAAGCCCTGGAACAGGATGCCCAGGGCAGTGGTGGAGTCACCATCCCTGGAGGGATTTAAAGGATGTGGAGACATGATGCTTAGAACAGGGTTTAGTGGTAACCTGGCAGTGTTTGTTACCTGTTGGACTTAGCAATCTTAAAGGTCTTTTCCAACCTAAACAATTCTATGATTCTATGACATTCTCATTTGCTTTTGAGGCCAACGTGCTTAGCATAGCCTTGGAGAGGGGGAGACATGCAGTAGATGGAGAGGTGGCAGCTCCCATGCTCCCACTCAATTCATTTTGGGGTTGCAGAAATGCTTCTTAACTCCTGCCTCAGTTTCTCAAGCATGTGCATTTCCCAGGGGTGTGGAGAGATTAACTGTTATGAAGATTAAAACAGATACAGAAACAGCACAGATTAGAGCGATGTGTCTGTTCAGCAGAATGTGAGGTCTGGCAGGAGGCACAGAAATGGCAGTTTTAATTATAAATGAATTTATAATGCAATTTGCACTTAATACATCTGGCACAATATTTTTCCATGGGAACTTCCAGGATGCTGGCCTGAACAAATTGAGTGCAGCTTTCACTAAGTTGTATTAACTTGCTCTAAACAATTGCATTTATAATTCAGCAAATTCCTGACATTTGTTTAGTGAATAAAATCGGACAGAAGGATGAACGTGTGTACACAAAGCTGCTTTTTGCGTGACATTTAGATACCATTAATGAACATCAGTAAAAGAATAAAATTCTAACAAATGCAGGTTATTTCAATAACTGGAACAGTAACGATTCAAATGCAACTGTGTATTTACCAGTTAATCATTCATGTGAAGCTTTCTAAAGAAAATTGCAGAACCAGACTCAAAAGTAGTAGGTTGGCTTTTTGTAAGGGAAGCGCCCTGGAAATAAAGGAGCAGAGAATTTTATTGTCAGTCCTTAATTTCAGGTTTCTGGGCTCTTCATTGTGTCATTGCATTTCAGATGAGATGATCAATAAAATCTAATTCCTTGTCTCTAAGTTCAAATCCAATTCTGGTTGTAGTTGTTAGTGATGGGGCTTTTTGGGGTGGATGTGCTTGCATCTGCATGCCTAATCAAATAGCAGATTTTGGAATCATGCATCATTTCAGAGGTTGTTCAACTGAAGTCAGGGATTCTTTGCAGATTGTTTTACCAGGTCTCGACCTGTACAAAAGTATTTTGTGCTTCTTGATTGTATTCTTTCTTTTTTTTTTCTTTTTTTGGGTGGATAGAATGTGAAAAAGATACTGTGTATTTTCATTTTCTGCCTTTGACCCCTCCCCCCAAAAAGTTAAGCTGTAGCAGAGTATATCAGAGAAAGATGTTTTATCCAGATAACCGTTGTAGAGATGATGTAATTCCAACAGGATATGGTGATTTTTTTGTTGTTGAATCTAGTAACAATTTCGACATGAAATGAGGTATTTCTCATGCTGCTGGAAAGGGCTGATATGGTTAATTATAAGAAGAAAATGAACAAAAAAGTGAGGAAGTAACCTTACTTGTTCATCACATTGGATAAAAGAGTGAAACGGGGAGAATCAAGTGTTTATTGTTTGCAGAGCAGTTTAGTAGGTAAATAACTATGTTATGTGTAGACCGTTGGCTGTGAGCAGCTGATGTTTATTTGGTAGTATTAGGTAAGTCAGAAGCTCAAGGAGGATAAACTATCTCCTGTGGATGTGGAACTTAGGACTAGTATGTGCATCAGTGTTGTCCAGCTTCTCTGTGACTGGGAATCATTCCTCGGTTCTCCCTTGCAGAAAATGAAAATAGTGATGATTGCTTAGCTATTCAGAACCTATGAGACTCAGTGAAAACATAAATCCTTTAATTTTCTGAGGAAAGTAGCCATGCAGCATCAGTCCAAACTGCAGCTATAACGTATTAGTTGCAGTGGTTGGCCAGTGCCTATTTAGTCTGATTACTTCTGTTCTGATTAACTCTTGCAGGCTGTCTTCTCGGTGGTGTCTTTGTATCTTACGCTATGCCCAGCGTTTGGTCCCACTGGAAATCACTGCTGTCATTTAGTGATGGCTGACAGACTATGCTGAGTATATCATCCTCAGAGTACCAAATGCTTCTGACATGATGCAAATTTTTATAATGGCTTAAGTCTTAATTTGCTGGCTCCTGCATGCAGAGAAATGGAGGACTGGGAGCAGCAGAAGCTGGACCTGCAAAATACTCCAGGATGTTTCTAGCTACAATGCTTCTGTTTTCTGCCTTTTACTTTCTGCTCCTCTCCCTGTAGCCCATCAGTCCTTTCACAATACTCACAGACTGGTTTGGGACAATTTCAATAACTATTTTTGTTTTGAAGTTATCTGGCAATGTCGGTATCAAGATTTACTGTGAACTTCTGCATCTGAGCTGTGATACATCTTAGTGACTGATAAAAGCCTGTATAAAATAGGTGGGAATGTTGGTATAAGGACTGTATATAGAAAAGCCTCTGTACTGAATAATCTTGCCCATATCAGGCTTCGGCAAGCCAGATCATTGCTTCTGAGATTGCTCCCAGCCAGTGTGTTAGAGCTCAGAGGTGAAAGAGTTAAAAGTCTCGTCCTGTACTATGCTGTTTCACTGACCAAAGTGCTCCCCTCTGGGTTAGGTCCATCCCCAGATTCTTCTGAGGTCTTATATGATGTTAATTCATTTAGGAGTTGTGACAAGTCCTAGTTACTTGGAAGGAAATGACCTAACTCCAATTAGTCTGAAAAATCAAATTCAGTTTAAACACTTGCTGGAGACAGTAGAGAGAGAGAGAACAAGGGACACACCTTCAGGTTCATCCATATATCTTAAACACCTCTAATTCCACTCTGGAAGAGACTTTGATTAATAGACTTCTGCCCTTGTAAAGTGAGGGGCTTTTTGGGAGATGAGGTGATAGTTTGGGGAGCAAAGAACTGTGGAATTCTGTCAAGGGTTAGAGCTGGGCTGACCCACTAATCCAGTGACTGATGTTCTCTACCCCCTCTTCCCCCACTCCAGGAAAGAAAAAGGAATTAACAGAGAGAGAGAGACTTGTGGATTGGAAATGAAAACTTAAACTACTTTAATGAAAATAATAACAATAAAATGAAATATATACAAATATATACTACACTCAAACATCCCCTTGATGGCAACTACATCACTGTCATTACTGATGCTGTAGCAGAAGGAGTCAGCAGAAGATGGGAATCAGACTCAGAGGCTGGATCCCAGAACTGGATTCAGGAACTTTTGGATTGAGTTCAAAGGAAGAAGGAACAGTTGTGTAACAGCAGAACTGGCTGGGCTTCTGTTTCTCACATGGAGAGTTACCAGTCCACCACCCTAGATGGCTCATTTGCTCAAGCTTTAGGGCAGGCAGGTGGAGGCCCAAATATCTCCATTTTTGTATTTGCTGTTAATTAGATGCTAAATAGCTTAATTATGCACCTACCTCTCTTGGGTCTTAGGCTTCATGTAAGTGACCCCGAGGTTCAAGCTTGGTGTGGGAGTTTCAGGAACTGATGCTCAATTTTATATTGAATATGGCATATATGAAGTAGAATACCTTGTTCTAACTCAAACTAAGACATTCCACTTCTTATTACATACCATTTATGTCATTGCCCATCATTGATATATAATTTATTCCTGCAGAAAAGTTTAAGTCCATTTAGCTTAGGATTGCAGATCTCCATCTCTATCTCTAATAGCAGTTTCTAAGGGTAGGAAAGATGCTAGGAGTTCATCATGGTTCATGCCTATGGGTTGCAGATTCACTTCAAGGTGTTACTGGATGCCACTTGACAAAGCAAACTCCTGTTATCACTGCTATGTTATCCTAAAAGACATTTATTTAACACTGTTAATATTAGCAATTAACATTAGGCAGCTTTAAATTGGGTATTCTCACTCAGAGTTAAATTCCCTTGAGGTATACATTGTACTTCACCATCTTCCATCATCACCCAGCAAGTACTTTCAGGTCCTTTAGCAAAAGCAATCCCAAAACTGGGTTTGCATTTGCCCAAAGCAGGAAGTATCTACACAGTTTTTCCCCAAGAGTTTACTTTCATACCCTACAGGGACTTTGTCCCCTTCTACAGTATGCAGAGGGTCTGACTGGGCAGGACTGGCTCGATTGATGGATCCTCTGGTATTAACTACCCAGGTGGCTGCTGCTAAACACTTCTTGCAGTTTTTAAAGTTTCCACCCCGCAATATTTTCAGAGTAGTTTTTAGCAGCCCATTGTATTGCTCGATTTTACCAGAGGCTTATGTAGGATAGGGGATATGATATATCTACTCAATATCATGCTCTTTCTCCCAATTGTCTATAAGATTGGTTTTGAAATGTGTCTCATTTTTCTGACTCAGTTCTCTCAGGAGTATTGT
>VWZO01015721.1:14956-43232 GCA_013396975.1 Bucco capensis
ACTAGGGACTGCACCTGACTGCCAGGACTTCTCAAATATTATTGAGAGTGGCTTGGTGACTACATCAGCCAATTCTTTTAGGACTCTGGGGTGCATCTTATATTAGGTCTACATCTGCTGTGCTGTTATGGTTTGGATGAAATAACGAAGCTTGTGGATTGGAAAAGGCTGAGTAAGTTTAACTTACTCAACAGCAACAGCAGGCAAACATATATACAAGCAAAGATACAGAGCCAGCACCAAGATCCAAACCTCCCACCTTCCCTCCTGGTCGCTATATTACTGCAGCCGAACTCCCCCGTGGTGGGGGGGAAGAAAGGGAGGAAGCAGGACCCTGGAGGCCTGGACTCAGAAGCGTGGAAGCAGCAAAGCTGGGGCATCAAGCAGGGCTGCAAGAGAGGTGAAGCGGAGAGAGAGAAGAGGGGACAGCCCCCCTAAATTTATACCGAGCATGACGTGTATGAAATGGAATACGCAGTTGGTCAGTTTGGAGTCACCTGCCTTGCCTGTCCCTTTCCTATAGGTGTACGCTCTCACCCTGCACACCCCCTGACTTCTCAGCAAAGCCACAGAAAAGTTGACATTCCAATTCTCAGGCTGTAACCCAAACATTCAGGCTTAAGCTATGAGAAGATGATAATGTGTTCTGAAAACATACTGCCAGCTTTCAGAGGAATACAGTCACTTTTAAAGGAACCCTGGCTAGAAGCAATACCATCTTAGCAGAATTAATTCTGCTCCAGCCCAAACCAGAACTCTGCTAACTTTGAGTGTTGCCACAGGCACTACTAACAAGCCGAAGGTTTTTGGCGTCAGTCTGGGGCAGCTCCAGGTAAATAAAGTTTACTTTGGTACTTTGTCTATGTACAGTTCCCTGCTTAAGTTCCGACTCCTCTGCTTAACCCTCCACCCACGTGTTCAGTGTGTGTACAGACAGATCTGTCAGAGAGGTCAAGTCCCCTCTGGGCCACTCTTTTTTTCTTTTTTCTGGGGATGAATACCTACCAAATGCTGCTGACCTGGGCTGGCAGTCTTGGTTGGAAGAAAACATCTCTTTCTCTGCATGACTCTGATCTGGTTTAGCAAAGTTATGAAGTAGCAAGTCTATATATTTTGGGGCTGAAGTCAATCTTCACCTGGAAATCAAGTGAGCATCTCAAATAACAAACTTACTGTCATTTATGGAAGTGCACAGCACCTGGCAGCTGTGTTGCAGCAGCTGAACTGTTGCAGGCCCCTTCTCAGGGACCCCTGCTGCCCTGCCTTGTGGTCCCCATGTCCTCCAGCCCATCATACCAATTATTTGCTCTGCTAGCAAACTGTGTCTGCATGAAACAAAATAAGACACAGTGCTACGAGAAAGCTCATAGCAAGCATATTCTCTTTTCTTTGTTATCTGAATGTTCATGGGATGAGTGGGGTATCTGTGTTACACTAAAAATGAAGGTCCCCTGTGGAAGGCTTTTGTATGCACCAGCTGATCTTTTAATCACTTTTCCCCTCAGAGTCCCTATCTGGAAGGTGTGGATAAACTTATCTTGGAAGGATGTATTATCTTGGGAGGAGCTGTAACTGGAAACTGATTAGTGCTACTGTTAGGCTACTACTATTGTGGAAGTCAAATAAATTGTGGATGTAGAGCAAAATCCATTAGTCTTTGCTCATAATGGAGTTAGCACACGACTTAAACCACTTTTCAGCATCCTGCACGACACTGGGACTCCATTATGAGCTGCACACTGCTGGGATTTCTTTATGCTTATTATAATTTTACCAATCTAAAAATACTGAGTCAAAAAGATTATTAAGATGAAAGCTGGAGAGAGACTTTTTACAAGGGCAGGTAGTGATAAGATGAGGGGTAATGGCTTTTAAGTAAAACAGGGTATATTTAGATTAGATGTAATCAGTTCTTCACTATGAGAGTAGTGATGCTCTGGAACAGGTTGCCCAGAGATGTTGTGGATGTCCCATCCCTGGAAGTGTTCAAGGCCAGGTTAGATAAGGCATTGAGTAACCTGATCTAGTGGAAGATGTTGTTGCCTGTGGCAAGGGGTTGGAAGTAGATGATCTTTAAAGACCCTTCCAACCCAAACCAATCTATGAGTCTGTGATTCTATAAAATACACATATCTTAAAGTAATCATAATTTGTCTTCATTTTCTTTAAAATACTTGAATCATAATTCAAGTTGTTAGTCCTTAAATAATGAATACTTGTTATTAACTATTCCATATCATGGATTCATCTCACCAACTTCTCTGAAATGGTCATATTCTTCCTCACTACAAGACACAAAACCTTATCGACTTCTCTACAACATTTAAACTGAGTGATATTTTGCAGTATTTAACTAATGACAGAGTAAGGTACCCAGCAATTAAAATTTCCACCCATACAGCCAAATGGTGCTAGGCTATGGTCTTGGCATAACATGTCATTTTAACCTGCAGTTTACAGAAATCACATACTGTACTTTCCAATCACCAACGGAGGTTTATACTTAATTATGCAAAGTTATGTTGCGTGAGTTTGCTATTGTATCTTGAAAACGTGCTCCTGTGAGTTCAGAGCTTTGTAGAAGGCAAAATTACATCTTTATCTTTGTTCAATAAATATTTAACAGCCCTGCTGCGCTCTGAGCTCTCCTAGAAAGTGAACTTCACTGAAATACTCTGAGAACAAATTCTGTCCCTCCAACGAGTACAACCACAGACTAGCCCCACAGAGATCAACCTTGTGGCAACAGCTTACTAAATGAAAGCAGAATCCAATCCACCTCAGAAGTCATCGTCGTGGCTAGGCTTCGTGAACGAAGCTCCAGGGAGGGCTCCACCCACGCTCCTCCTCAGTGCCTTTTACAAGCGCGCTGATAGAAAGAGGATAGCAGATAGCACTCTCGAGCCTGCGCAAGGGATTTTTTTTAGGTGAGACACAGCATGCGCAGAGCTGGACCCACCCTTTAGTCCTAAGGTTCATCTGCCAGGGCCTAGCAAGCTTGGACGCTGGCAGCCAAGTCCTTAGGATGGAGGTTTAACCTCTTAGATGGAAGGCCTAACACGGCTAAACAAGCTCCATCTGCCCAGGTTTGGAATCAGAGTTGTCCCTCTCCTAGGATGACTGCCAGAAGGCTAATGAGCACATCCTACCCATCCAAGGATAATAGGAACATGGGTATCACTCCCCACACTTTCCCGTGGGCAATGAGTTTAATGCTCCCTCTGCTGTCGGCACAGTTATGGCACCAGGGGCCACAGGAGACCCCAAGTGATTTTCAGACTGTGCCTGACCTCAGAAGTAGTGGTGAAGGAAATGTGTAGACCTTTATCCCTCTCCATGGGGAAAAGGAAAACATTTGTACTCATCAGGATGAATTCTTTACTGGTATTGTTAGGAGACTTCTGTAACTTTTTTCAATTTTTGGTTTAAGAGAGACATTGAATATTGAAAGATGATATGAGTGGAAGTCAAGGTGCTCCAAACAGCCTATTTCAAATTGCTGAGAAAAAGGTGCTTTTTTCTTAATTTGTGCTTCCTAATTTTATGTTTCTTTCTAGGAAGTAACAGCAAAGGCCTACTCTTTGTTTCCACTAAATACACAGTGGTGCTTGAGAACAAACCAAAGTGCTCTTTCACTACTGTTGTTTGTGAAAGAAAAAATCTTAAGTGTTCAGGGAAAAAAGACATCTTTCATTTCATGCTTTAACAGCTCAAAACTGATGGTAGTATCTCAATTATTTCTGTCTGTGAATGAGCTATCAGTCCTTTCAGCATTCTTCACTGCATTACAGACTGTTTTGCTGGAGTAACCATAATAGAGAAATGCATTACTGCACAGAACAGTGATATACGACTAGCATCAGCTGTGGCAGTGGAGCTTGTACAGCAAGATTTGTGTTTCTTGCAGGAGTGCGTGCTATAAATACAGCTGTAACCACCAACCTGTTCTTTACCTTAAGACTTCATTCATAAATTTTAACAATTATTGCAATGCTTGTTTGCTTTGCACCTAGGAAGAAATCAACCTGTTCAGCAGCCAGGTAATTATTAAGGGCACGCTTTGGGAGATGCCACTGGGCTGATTGCATAAGCCATGGATCAGTGTAACACCACATCAGCAAGCCTCAAAGAAGGGTTTTATTCTTTCAGAAATTTCTTTTCTTTGGCAATGCTTACTAATATTTTTGTTACATTCAAGTCTAAGTATTGTGCAGTTTCCCTAATCCACTCTTCTAGTTGACCTCAAGTTCTGCTTGTTCTTCTCACACTAAACTTCTCATCCATTTATTTCACACAAATAGTTCAGTAAGGTGCATGCATGAAATGTACATCATATTATACGAGTCTCCCAGGTTTCCCCGTAGTTTGGTCGCACATAGGCATGTAAGACAGCTGTCTGCTGCAGACAGACTAAAGTGACTCACAGAATGGTTTGGAAGGGACCTTAAAAAATATTTCATTTCCAACCCACCTGCTATGGGCAGGGACATCTTCCAGTAGATCAGATTGCTCAAAGCCTCATCCAACCTAACCTTGAATATTACCAGGGCTGGGGCATCCACAGTTTCTCTGGGTAACTTCTGAGAAACCAAATGCCAGCCAGCAAACTTGTGGTTGTGCTTGCATGTGGCAGCAGCAGTCATGAGAGGTTCCGTCTCCCTGGCTGGAAAGGAGAGAAGGATGCAGAAAGCTGTCCTCCACACAGCATGTAGTCTGCTTCCTCAGTAAATTTTCCATCATGCCGGTGACATCAAAGGTATAATGTGTGGCCTTAGTATTGCACAGTGCTCAGTTTAGCTTTTAGCATTGGCTCTGTGCTTTCTCATAGTCCCAGAAAGAAGGAAAATGAAAAAAACAACCGAACAAAACCAACCGAGCAGAGAGTTAACACTCCTCGTTTAAAAGCCGGAGTGGGAGAAGGCGGCGGGAAGGCTCGGGACCGGCTGTCAAACCTTCCCCGGTGCGTTGCGCTAACGCAGCGAGGGTCAAGGACGGGTGAGACCAGTAATAGCTCCCATGGAGATAAGCTATCCCACCGCCGGGGCCCTGCTCCTCTCCCCTCCCCGCCACCTGCGCTGCCCTGGCCGGCGGCACCGCCCCGGAGCACCCAGGGCCGGGCGGGGCCCCTGAGCCGCCCTTAAAGCCAGGCAGTCCCTGGTATCTTCCTTCCCTTTGTCCCTCCCCGAGCGCTTGGCTAGGACCCCGCCGGCAGCATGGGTAGGTGCTGCGGGGCGGGATGCTGGGCGGTGGGGGGATGCTGCCTCCAGTCTGGGCACTGTGTGGGGGTCCTCAAACCGTCTCTCTCTGACCTGCCGTGTCTGTGGCAGCCTACAGAGAACTGGCAGCATTGGTCCTGGGACCTCAGGACTGGCTCTGGTGCTCAGTGCAGTTTTGAGGACACCTTTGGGTGCCTTGTGTTCCTCTGGGCGAGCCCCAGCTATTGCTTCTTCATTAGCCCTTCTCCTCTGAGGCAGCTCTCCCTCTCGCAATGCTATAGTCAAGCTCCTCTGTACTTGCCTTGAAAACTTGGTGAAAGCCAAGCGATGTTGCCTTACCCAAGCCTCTGTAAGCTCTTGGAGCAGAACACCTAACTGGTAAGGTTTGTCTTCAGCTTTTAATGCATGTGCAGTTTAAAATTCTAACACAAATTAAATGGAGTGTTTCTAACAGCTGTTAAATAATGCTTTTTCACAAGAAAGTTTACCTACAGTTGACTTAATCAGTGTTTTCTAAATAGACAGGAATACAGTTGGAAGATTCAGATAAGGGCAGAGCCCATTAGCAAACTAATGCTGAAGATTTGTTGCCATCTAAACTGGAACACTGAGCAGTAAAGGCAGAAATGATGCTTTTCAGTGGTGTAGCTCTCCATTGTGTTTTGCTGGACCCTGGGTCCTACGGTGGCTGAGCATGTTGGTATGCCTCTCCTCACAAATAGTTCCTAAGGTACGCCTCTCCTCACAAATAGTTCCTAAGCTGTGGAATGCTTTCTCGTGTAGGACAGAGGTGCCAAAACCCCCCTAGAAAATACCACTGCATCTTCAGCAGCCAAATCTGTGTTCTGGGGCAGGCATCTGTATTGATGAGTAGACAGAGCTTAGCAGTGCTACTGCCCAGAGGGGCACCAGGGTCTTACTGGCTTGAGCAGCCAGCTGGGAAAACAGTGATGGCTTAGGGAGGAGACAGAAACCTGATGCAGCTGGCTCTGCTCATGTAACATCAGGTTTGACACATAGATTTGCTTTGATAGTTCCTGTGTCAGTGTCTTTCTGGAAGAGTAAAGTGTGAAGCAAGGACTCCTGGAGTTGTTTGTCCTGATGACAGCAACAGTCTTGTGTAGGTACTGTAAGGCTGCTCAAAGGAGCAGAGGCAAGAGGTTTGGCTGTGCCACAAGTCAGTTGGTAGGATAGCAGGCTTGCTCTGGAGCCAGTAACACCATAGGTGACAGTATGGTTGTGTACAGATTTAGCCTGGCTACAGACATGAAGTATTTCAACCACGTAAAGTTGCTCTGATGGCTGTATGGAGCAAGGCAATGCACTTCTGTCTTGTGACATGGGCCATGAGCTGCAAGAGCTGCAGTACCTCTGTGACAGCCGGGAGCCATACTAGTGGGAACTGCTGGGGAAGAGGTCAGAGCCACAAAACCTGCCTTCCAGCTTGCATACAAGTGTGGGAAGGAGAGAGTGATGCCCAGATAGATAACTGTTTAGATTCAGTGCTCAGGCCAAGGATGGAGTGGCTTCTGTCTTTGCATTGCATAAAAATATTAAATATCTTAAGGGAATACAAAAAGCATAACTGTTTACAGTTTCATTTTGAAAAATTAGAAGCTCTTCAGTATTTTGTGGTGAAAACAAGCAGTTCTGCAGGTCATTCTTTGTGGGGAGAGAATGAAAATACTGAAGGGTGCCTGAAAGATGGACTGCTCCAAAGTGCCACTAGCAAACCCCAGATTCAGATCACTGAAATTGGTGCAAAATGCTGGGTGTTCTGTGCTTTTGTAGGTCTGAAGCTGCCCAATAGTGGAGTTCCTCAGAGTTTAGGTGCCTGTGTTGAAATGTTAGTTTTGATACCATCAGGAGTTTCCTGACTAAAAGGAGAATAGAGAGGTAAAGTCAAAGTTGTTCAGAAAGTAGTGTCTCTTAAACACTCAAGTCAGTCAGTGTTGTCTGAAAAAAATGCCTCTGTAATGTCTTCTGTGTAAAGTTTCTTGCAGAAGTGATATTTTTACTCTCTGGAAAGTAAAAACCCAACCCGCTACAAGTTCCTGGGTTTTTCCCCAAGGCTTAGTTTACAGACAGGAGTAAGCTGCTCAAGCCTGTGTTCACTGCACATGTTATGAAAAACTGGCAGTGTGATGTGTGTGTGCTGCAAAGGCCAACAAGTGGAAATAATCAAGGAGTTATGAAGATGGTCTATCACTAGTGCCTTGGTGTCCTTCAGTAGTATAACTACTCACTTCAGTGGTGTAAGGGACATCACCAATAATTTTAATGACTTGGGTATCTGCATGTGGCATGAGGTTGGTGTTAGCACTTTCTGGATATTACTTGTTTTCTAGGAAGATACTATTGAATTACCTGTGTAATGCTACTGTCTCTGTGGTGAAGGTAGTTGTCTGCAGCAGTGAAGGAAAGAATCAGATTAATATGTTTTAATAATTTTTGAAAGTGACTTTGTATTGTATCAAGCACCATAGTGTTGCTGTCAGCTGTTTTCATCTGTTGTGAACTATGAACTAAATAATGATCTTGGCAAACATTTTTCTTATAGAGATCTGCTACGGACACACTTTATTTGCAAACATGAGTTTCAAAGTTCATGACTTGTACTTGGTCTTATCTTAATGATAATGAACTTACTCATGGAGGGTTTATAGGAAATGCTGACATCTACTATGTGGGTACAGAGCCTTTATCTGAAATGGAGCAAGCTCAGCCTTTGAGCTTGTCCCCTGAGCCAAACAAGCCCTGCAGGATACTGCTTGGAAAGGTGCCGGGGTAGTGAACCTGCCATGAGCAGCTGAAAGTGACTTCAGGGCTGCAAGCAGCTGTCTGCTCTTGCTGACCTCAGTGGGATGGCTCCTGTCCTTCTAGGGCTTCCCAGGTTAATCTCCAGGTTATTGGAATGCCTGCTAACATGGATCACTCCTTTGGGCCATGCAATTCAGCCCACCTTAAGCCCAAGTATTTGGAAGTTTCTCACTTTTCAAGACTTGACATCTACCCCTGGCAGGGCATCTTGTGTCTATTCCTTACTCTTGACTTGCCTTTAAGGTTACAACCTTGCGGATGAATTGAAACAGGATTCATCTTCTGTGGGTGGTAGGGTAGTCTGGAATGACGTGTGGTGAGCAGTGACAGTAGGATGGGATGCTTTGTTTCATCAGTCCTTTTAAATTTTTCTCTAGGAGTGCATGTGCATTTATGCATAGCCTGAGAAACAAAAGGCTATCAAGTGAAGATTTTTCCTAATAACCTTCTTGCACTGTAGAAAGTCCCAGTTTAACAAAATGAAAATCTACTCACCCTATGTTTGTTGAAACTGTTTGTTTCACGGTTTATTTTGAACTGAACTTTTCCCATGTCTTCCAGTGTTTTTAAAGGAGTATTACTTAGTAGTTTCCATTAACTTGTTTTCTTTCTTTCTTTCACCTCTGCAGCTGCAACAAGTACGAGTAAGGTCAAGTCAGTAAGTATTGTTTTCTCTTACAAAAAGTTGCTACGCTGACTCTTTGGGTTATGTTGTTTGGGTAACTTCAGCAGTGTACAAAAAATCCTGTAAACATACTATAAAGCATAAAATAATGAGTTATTGGCCAACATACACAAAGCACCCTGTTAGCTTATTAAATCCTAGCTAAGTTCTAGTGTGCTCACCACCCTGATAAAACGTCTGAAGAGCCTTTGCTGACTGAGCAGACATTGGCTGGGAGGAGAAGGGTCCCTGGAGCCATTATTCATGTAGCTAAGTTGTCATCATCCACTCGCTCTCCCTTAGGACTCTTACCTTTCAATGTTAGTTCTTCCTTTTGAATCTTTGAACTGTTACTGACACTTGCCTCAGCAACCTTATCTCTGCCTTTGCTTTTCTTATCTCTCAAAGTTGTACTCCACAAGCTTTCCCTGCAGCTTTCTCACAGCTTAATGGCTTTCTCAGCAGCCCAAGTCAAAGCTGTGTAGTGGGGTGGTGTCAGACCTGCGCCTGGCATCCTCAGGGCAGGAGAAAGTTACCGAGAGCATTATAAATAGTGACCTTCAGGTTACCTCTTCAGTGGTAGATCCAGTGCATCCTGGCCAGTGAAAATAACAGCAGAAAATGTTTCAGTAAACATGGGTGTGTGTACATGTAATGCAGCAGAGAGTTAATAGGACAGTATAGTGCAAAGCAAGAACAGTATATGTCATATATTACAAGGCATAACTGCATATTCTTGTGCATAGCATCTTGGAAACATGTCCAGGTTTGTATTCTCTTCAGAGAAGAAGATTTCGCAATCTTTCTGGGCAGCCTGGTCTAGTGCTCCATCATTCTCAGTTTTGTTGCATGTTCATATGGAACCTCTTGGGTTCCAGTTTGTGCCCATTGTGCCTGTCCCATTGCTGGCACGAAAAGAGTCTGGCCCCATCCTCTTGCCTCCTACCCTTTAGATATTGATAAGCACTGAGAAAATCCCCTCTTTGATTGCTCTTCCCTAGGCTTAGAAGGAATCATGAAGGACTGGGTCTGTCTCAAGCTGCCTGCTCCTGGAGTGTAGCCCTGAAACCAGTTGTACAGTGTATCCCTAGTCATTGATTTTTCTCTTCTGAAACAAGGATACCGTGGGGGAGTGAGCAGCCTACTGGCAACTGGGGTTGTGCAACACAGCAGAGAAACTGCTAATATCAGTCAAGTAGAATGGAGACATTTTCATCGTAAGAGCCCTTCTGAAATGTTGATGACCCCTTATTCCATGCTCAAATGGCCTGCTAAATGCTCCAAACCTTATTTTTTGAGCTATTTATACTTTTCTCCCTTTTCCCATTCACTGCATAAACCAAGACTGAAATATTCTATAACTTATTTTAAGCATAGTTTCTCCTTTTAAGAGCAGTATTAAGCAAGCAACGTATGGATTCTGAGGTCTTAATCTTTCTTCTGATATACCTTCTGTATGCTATAAAGTTTCATGACAAAAAAGCCATCCTTCCCCTTAGAAAACCTTGCAACATTTTATGCACGCCCGTGCTCAAGCTCAAACATCTGCAAAATCTCAAACATCTGTGACATGCAGACCTCTGTCAGTTCAGGGAAACCAGTAAAAAAACACTAGTGGCTGCTATGCTCGCAAATGAATGCAGGACATCTCTGCTTGGCTCATATGCACTAGTTGATTAAAACAGAACCCCAAATCAGCATGTTACACTCTCTTAGGCAATAAGTTGTTGGGTAGCATGGTGGCATGGTACTAGGGAAGTTTGTGAGAACACCAAAAAGATCATAAAGATTTTAGTGAGGTTTTGTGAATTTCTGGTTGGAATGGATCCCACCAGTCTCTGGGCCAGGACTGCCCTAAAGGCTTCAAATGTGCATAGTGCAATGCTTAGAAGTCAAATATAGCATTGGTAAAGCAAATGGCAGATAAGAAGCCTGTAGAGCTCTGGGGACCAAGATGGGAAAGTGAGAATTAATTCTTGATTCAGGTAAACCAGTGTTATTCCCCAGAACCCATGCAGCCTCCTAACCTCTGAGTACCCACCCACTCCTGTCGACTTACCTGCTTACTCGGGCTGTGGGTCACAGTGAGTGATGTTAGTCTGTGTTGCACAGCTCTGAGCTCATGCTATCTGTTTTTTGCCTTCAGCCAAGCTGGAATGGCTATCCCTTGAGCATCTTCATCATCATCATCAATGAGTTCTGTGAGCGGTTCTCCTACTATGGCATGAAGGGTATGTCCCATGTCCTATGTCTCCTCATGCTCACCATTACTTAGCCAGCCATGACTGTGGTTTGTAACCCATTGTTTTGTTTTTCCTCTAGCGGTGCTTGTTTTGTATTTCAAATATTTCCTGCAATGGGATGACAATTTGTCTACAACCATCTACCACACGTTTGTTGCTCTGTGCTACTTGACACCGATCCTTGGAGCAGTAATTGCAGACTCTTGGCTGGGAAAGTTTCTGTGAGTGCCTCTTAAGACAACCACCAAGAATCGTGAAAGTTCACCTAATATCAGTGAGGTCACTTAAACCATCACCTAAAGAAGAAGCAGCTCAGAACAGTAGCTTCAGAGCTGGGGTTGACCACTCTAGGATTGTTTTTGGGTTTTTATTCTGAAGTTTGAGAGTTTAGTTGATATAGTTCAGACCCGAAACTGCGCTATGAGTTAACAAATTCTACAGTTCTGATAATCAGTTAAGAATAGTACCCTGCTTTCTAAAGATACTGTATGTTTTTCCTCTAGTCTGAACAAAATGTAAGCTAAACTAAGGCAAGTGTTCATCAGAGTGTGAAAATGGTTACTGGAGGTTATGATTGCATTGGACTGTCTCTTTACCTATTGTGCAGATGGTGAAGTAATGAAATACCGTGTTATCTGATATTAAGTGAGACTTGGAATATATTCTAAAGTACTCAGTGACTTCAGTGTTGACAGCTCAGTGGGGTGTTTTACTGAGTTGCAACTGTTTCTTTAAATGATAAATTCTAGGTTTTTATCAGTGTTTTAGCTGCTCAGAAAAGTACTGCTAAATGAAGCACTTTGAAGTGTTACCAAATTATTTCCAGCAGCCTGATTTTGCTGTCCTTTACTGATGTTGTGATTCTGATAGTGTTTACTTTGCCTGAAAACAAACAAAAAAACCCCAATAAATATTTTATGGAGGGATATGAGTCAGGAATATTAGCTAACCTGTCAAAGGTCTCCCAGAGATTAGAGATGAAGCAGCTGTTCAGTCAGTTGACTGAAGGTGGCACCATCTTCTTCCTCCGACAACCTCTGGGAGTCCAGGGCTGCAGCCACTGCCAAGTGTGCTGTGTGAGGCTGGTCTGATCAGTGTCGAGCTCACTGCAAGCAGTTGGAAATCCTGTAGATTGCAGCCTAAATATGTTTTGTAATCACTTATCTAGATGTGGTAGGGTTTTTTTACATCTATTTTGGCTTTCACCTGCTTTATCAGGATGAAGCTTTTCAGACCTTATAACCTTCTCTTCTGGTACTCTTGTATATGAGTGCCACAGGTACAAGGCCCTAGCCACCAGATCCTTAACAGGAGCTTGGTAGGGTGGCTAATGGCTTAAAACCTGAACTTCAAGCTTGAAGGGAAGAAAACCATGCTTTTGGAAAAAGCTTGGGTTTCATGTATGGATGCCCTAAAATACAGGAAGGTCCCATGAAGAGGGCTTAAACAGTAACTCATAAAACCAGAATCATGATGACAAGGAAAACGGCTTTTAAATGAGCAAAAATCTGCATTATTTGTGTGTGTACGTATATGTGTGTAATTGTACTAACATGTAAAAATTTATCTCCTCTCTTTATAACAGGACCATTGTCTCCCTGTCCGTTGTCTATACAGTTGGGCAGGCAGTCATGGCCGTGAGCTCCATAAATGACCTGACAGATCAAAACCGGGATGGCTCTCCTGATAATATACAATTACACATGTGAGTTGTTTTGTACATGTTTGGTTTTTTCCAGCTTAACAAAGGATAGGGCATTTCATTTCATAGAATGGGCAGGTTGGAAGGACCTTAAAGATCATCTAGTTCCAACCCCCCCACCATGGGCAGGGATGCCAGTCACTAGACCAGGTTGCCCAGGGCCCCATCCAGCCTGGCCTTGAACACTGCCAGGGATGGGGCATCCACAACCTCTCTGGGCAACCTGTGCCAGTGCCTAACCACCCTCCGGGTAAAGAACTTCCTCATAATCTCCAATCTAAATTTCCCCTCCTTCAGTTTATAGCCATNTTCTGGATGGCATCTCGCCCTTCTGCCACATCAACCACACCACTCAGCTTCGTGTCATCCGCACACTTGCCGAGGGTGCATTTGATATCTATGTCCAGGTTGTTAATGAAGATGTTGAAGAGCACAGGTCCCAAGATAGAGCCCTGAGGGACACCGCTCGTCACTGCTCTCCACCAAGACAAAGAGCCATTGACCACAACTCTCTGGCTGTGTCAGAGTTGAAATTTGAATTTCAACTCTTTTGCAATCAGTCTCTTATGCTCTAATTGAGAAAGCAAAGTGATTTTCTTTTTTCTTTTTCCTTTTTCTCTTTTCCACTTTGTTGCAGTGCCCTATCCATGCTTGGCTTGATCCTCATTGCTCTTGGTACTGGTGGGATCAAACCTTGTGTGTCAGCATTTGGTGGAGATCAGTTCGAAGATGATCAGGTAACAATGTCTTTCAGACTTTCAGTCATACAAATACTCTTACTAATGTTTGACTGTTATAATATTCTACTGTAATGCACATATCTAAATATGTATATTAGTGCTTCCTGAGTAGCTGAAGAAGGAGCTAGGTAACTATTTTTCTTGAAATGAGCAAGCAGAACTGCTGATTGTTCAATCTAGGCTGATCAACGTGGTTCTGGCTGAGCCTTTCTAAACATCTTTTTGTTTTTACTGTAGGAAAAACAAAGATCTCGTTTCTTCTCTATCTTTTATTTGTCTATTAATGCTGGAAGTCTCCTATCTACTATAATCACCCCAATTCTCAGAGGTAAGGCCACGTATTTGTTCATAAAATAGTTAAACAATAGTAAAGGATGAGTGTTGAACTGCAGTCCAGTTAGGGTTAAATGAGTTGTCTATTATTTGGCACCTTGTAGGGTTATCTGGCAAATTGTCTTCAAGTTTTCATATGTCATCCAACTTCTCACAGGTCTAATACTGTCGAAAGCAAACTAGCCTGAGATCTAAATTACTTTTAGGATCAGAATTACTAGATCTGAAGAGACCTGTTGAAGCCATGAACTTGTATGCCTAATGCACATTTTAATTCCGTGGAGGTACAAAAGCAGCACCTCAGCCAATGGCTTTAAACCATCCACAAGAAAGAGTTGTACTGTTTGCTGGGAAGAGAAAGAGGGAGAGTAAGTCCTCTGTCTGGCAAATGGAGACTATTTTAATGTGCCCATGCAAACTAAAGGAACATCTACACACATGGCAACACGTTTATCCATGTGACAAAGTAAAATGTGGGTTTCGTATTATTGAAAGAGAAGATTATTTTATCTTCTGCTTGTAATGAATAGTGTGTTCCTAAAAAAGAGGCAAACAATTCACTGATCTTTGTGTGTGGATTTTTGTGGGCTTACACAGATGGTGCTGTATGGATGTGCTTGGCAGGAGTTTGAGGAAGGCTGTTTTCCTCAAAAGAAAGCAAACAGTGTGTGAGTTCTGGTATAACTCTCAAGCATTGGGCTGAAATTCTGGAGTTTGGATTTCCTGACTGGAACAGGCTGTGTAGAAACATTTTAGATGTTTTCTTAATGCAAAGTCTGTAGTTTTCCAAAATGGAAGAAGATTTGCATAAGACACAACATGCAGTTTGCTTCCATGCTGATAAAGGGTGAAAACTGCTTTGGAAAAACAGACAAATTCAGCTGAGGAAAGTGATACTATTACAGCCTGTAACAGTTTAATCAAAAGGCTAATACAACTAAATCAAGGTATTAATTAGCTGCAAGCTAATATTGTTTCAAAGCGAATGCTCTAATCTCTTGTTAGAACTAAGGCAGAAAAGGCAATTTTTTAATCTCTTACTTTTCTCTGTTAGTAGCTATGTCAACACGATCATTTCAGAAAGTATATATGAAGTTTATGAAGTCAAATCCCAGACTGCTGCTGGAAGTGGAGGGGTGATATTTGAGAATTTTTTTCAGCTGGCTACACTTATGCTACTTACATCTTCATGAACTCATTCTGAAATCTAGTTCCTTTCTCACCAAGAACATGCATTTGACAGTTCTAGTAGCATTCTTTATTTCTTGTTAAACTAAGTATAAATCTCCTCTGAGGACAGGTTAAAAAAAGTGGGACTGAGCCTGGGGAAATGAAGGCTCAGGGGAATCTCATCTGTATTTGTAAATACCTGGAGGGATTGTGCAAGAGGATAGAGCCAGGCTCTGCTCAGTGTTGCCCAGTGACAGGACCAGAGGCAATGAGCACAAACTGAAACACGGGAGGTTTCCTCTGAATGTCAGGAAATAATTCATCACTGTGAGGGTGACTGAACAGTGGCACAGGTTACCCAGGGAGGTTGTGGATTCTCCATCCTTCAAAATATTCAAAAGCCACGTGGACATGGTCTTGGGCAGCATGATAGTGGCCCTGCTTGAGCAGGAGGGTGGGACCAGATGACCCCACTCCCCCAAAAGGTCCCTTCCAACCTTAACCATTCTGTGATCATTTTGTGATACATATGTCCCCTTTTCAGTAATTACATATAAGTTGGATACTGATCATCTACTCAGTCAATAACATCAGCAGAGATTTTTTTTTCCACTGACTTAATGAATGTAAAGAGCAGAAACTCTATGGAAAATACTGTCAGCCTTGACTTTATCTGGTATTACTTTGTACTTCAGCTCAGGAGTGTGGTATCCATAGCAAACAGCGATGTTACCCACTGGCTTTTGGAGTTCCTGCTGCCCTTATGGCTGTTTCCTTGGGTAAGTGAGCGGTTTCCATGTTGCTGCTTCGGTTATAGATGTGATTAGATTATAATCATCTCAGAATAATGAGAAAGTGATAGAAATCACCAACCAATACCTGATTGTTTCAGCAATTTTTGACTTAAACTTTTTTCTTGGGTAGGGGGTGGATGGGATTAACCTGAAGCACTCACTTTTACAGAAGAGACTAATTTAGCAGGAGAGACTGATGGGACTGAGGAGAGGCACAAATACATCATTGAATTGTGGACATTTTGTAATTTACTGTCTATATTTCTTGGACTACCAGAGTGTGTAAATAAAATCTTTTTCATGTAGCATGATAACTCTGAGAAAATGCTTGTTTTGGAAACTATCTGTAGTTCAGGATAGCAAACTGTATAAGGTAACTGTCCCTTACACTGGAGAAGTGCCATACTGGTGTGTCAGTATTTCTCAGACACCTGTGTTTTTACTAGCTGCACTACAAGTCACTCCCAGAGTCTTTCTGCTGCAGCACAAAGACCAAGAAACTGAGGAATGTCTGTATGTACCACAGTACCCCTTGTGGTCCTGGCTAGGAGCCCACCCAGGGTGGGTCTTCAGCTGCTGGTGACACCATCTTGCCTGTGCACCCAAGCCAGCATGGACAGTAGCTGTGTGCTGTCTGGCACGTGGGAGGGTGAGGCTGGGAATGTGCTTGGGTGTGGGAACTGAGGGTAACTTGGCAAGTCCTGCAGTTCAGGTAGAGCCTCACGTGTCTGTCTGACGTGACAACATCCTGGACTCCTGAACAGGAGCCTATAAAGCTGTCTTAATGTGGTACAGCAAGGCCAGAGCCAAAGTCCTGTGTGGTTCTAGTTTCGACTGTCCCTCAATTAAGCTAATGCCCCACTGAAGACTTACCCTATGAATTTCCAGATTTAGTCCTTTGTCTTAAATATAAGCAATCTGCTGGTACTACTTTGATTTCTTTTACTGTATGCTAACATGCCAGTAGGCAACTTCATTGCTCATTAGGTGTCTTATTCCCCCAATGTAACTCCTTGACTGTTACAGTTTCCGTAACAAGTTATTTGCCACTATTTTCAATTAATCCTGTGTTGGTTTTGGTTTCTGTTTGTGTATTGCAGTTGTGTTCATAGCTGGAAGCAGAATGTACAAGAAAGCTCAGCCTCAAGGAAATATAATGATTCAAGTTTTCCAATGCATTGGAGTAAGTACTATTTGTATTACCTGAAGCCCTGGCAGCAATTTTTAAGTGTTCAGTAAACCTGCCTGGATTGGAAATCTGTCCTAATATGAGGAAAGCTTCTGCAGTTTTTTACTTTTTTTTTCCTTACAGAAAGTTTTTTTTACTGACATCTTCAGGTTTAGACTGCCGTTTTTATCTTTCTGTATCTTGGATAAATGTGAATTTATACACAGAGGATACAAAATGGTATGTCAGTGATGTGTAAATCCTATCCCAACTCCTAGGAATCATTCCTTCTTCATTTGTGCACCTTTATGCAGCCCTGTCATAAGAGAGAACCATGTCTTGACTTCAGTCAAGAGTAGAGCTCCTAGTATATCTTATCAGCAAAAACTTATTGTTTATTTAAAGAATGTTATTTACAATGCAGAGGTATATTGATCCCCACTGCATTAGGGAGATAAAGGGGGAGTATGTGTCAGTGCAAGCCCACAGGGAAGTGAGCTAAATCTGCATGAATAACTAAATACATTTTTCTTTTTGGTTTTCTTCACTGGCTATGCAGATCTACCAGCTTGTTATAGTGCAGGCCATTGCTTGGCTTGTAAGTGTTGCCAAAACCAAATCTTTATAGGTGACTTTGGCCATTGCTTAGTGCTGCCCCTAAGGACCAACTCAGCATTCAATGTTATTCCATGAAGAAAGTCTTACTAATTCTTCAGGGCTGTATTTGTGTGTATCCAGTGTCAAGGTATGAGAAGTAGCTACAAGATATACCTTCTTATAGTGAAATGTACTCTTATAGCCATTTGGCTCTGAAAACTTGTGTGTATGTGGCATTCTTCTATTTGTTGTTGTATTTAAGCCTGAATTTATCGGGTCTTCAAGTGCCTAACAGCAACCTACATTGAGAGAGATTACTCTGAGCTGTTTGGTTCACCTAATCCCAGGTGCACACTTCACTGGATGTGCAGTGTGAGGCCTTAAATGCAATATTCCTTTAGATACTTAAAGCAGTTAACAGAACTCATCTTTAGCACTCTCTAAATACTAAAAGCAGAAGTGTGATCTTTAATGACAAAGCAGCTTACAGCATTTGTAAATATTTGTAATGCCATTAGGCAAACTTCTGTCTCTTCATAGTTTGCCATCAAAAACAGGTTTCGGCATCGCAGCAAGGAGTTCCCCAAGAGAGAGCACTGGCTGGACTGGGCAAGTGAGAAGTATGATGTAAGTAATGTGTAAACAGTCCTGTGCTGAGATGTGCCCTGACCCTCAGTTTCTCTTCTGCCTGCTTTGATCCATTGTCTCAAGTGCTGGGCAAATAGTTTTGGGCCTCTAAGTCATTTGTAAGCTAATGGTCTGGACAAACCTCAGTGCTCCCGTGGGATTGCAGGTTATCACCTCAATTTCTGTGGGACAAAACAGAGTTGTGTGAGTTGATGTTCTTTGTGATCATAAGCTGCCCAGGAAATTCGAAGGACAAATAAAAAAATACTTGCCTTGTGGAACAAATACAAGGATCTATTAGTTTTTGAGCTAGTAAAATAGCCAGCATTATTATTGTCCATTTTTTGTTTCTCTCAGTAAACTAGCTTCAAACAAATATGCTGGTTTAATGACTGCATAAAAGTAAAAATGGGCATGGTGTTGACTGTCATAATTAATGTACAGGGTACTAACATTTTCTCAGGATCAAACTGTTGAATTTTGCTTAAGAATTTCAGCCTAAGTGGGTAAATGCTCTATCCCCTGGCCTCAGTACAAGCTCCTTACCGTGACTTCACAGTCCCCAACCCTTGCCTCCTATCCACCCTATCCTGCTGTCAAAGGCAGCACAAACCTTAGCCTGTCCCTTTTATTTTCCAAAAGGAAAGTGTGTAATGCATTCCTCAGTCACCTGTTATTCAAACACCTCCTTCCTAGAAAAATAACACAGCACTAAGTGCTAAATCTCATGCTGCCATCAGCATACATGCCAAGAGGCACAAGTCTTTCTAGTAAGTGTCACCTTTAACTGGCAGCCCTTCCCACATCTACAAGCAGAACTTGTGCTTTTTAACAGAAATCAGCAGAACTATCCACAATACAAAATGCTTAGGACGTAGATAAACATATGTCTTTACCTGTTGCTATGCTGTGAATAACAGTTTGCAACTGTATTTTTTTTGGCCTGTTCCTCATGTGTAATTCTTGTTTGCTGCAGAAACGACTGATTGCTCAGACTAAGATGGTGTTGAAGGTGCTTTTCCTTTACATCCCTCTCCCCATGTTCTGGGCACTTTTTGACCAGCAGGTAAAGTAGAAGTCATTTGACTTGACACTGAGAGCTGCACCATGTCACATTATGTACTCTGAGGTCACCAGGTGTAAAAGATAATCATGGGAGGGCGGAAAAATAATTCTTTGCAAATTCTTTAACCTGTTTCTAATGCAAAAGAAGTAGTTACTAAGTCACGCTAGTACAGAATGTTCTGCAGCTGGGGAAACTCAGTTTATCTGGATATGCCCAAGACTGATTCAGTGGCTGAGGTGTCTCCAAATCTTTTATCAGCCAGCACTCAGAGGATGAAGCAGAAATTTAAAGCTTTCTTAGTTCTAATGCTTCTTCCGTTCTCAGTTTTGAGAAGAAATGTAGAGTCCTAGTACAAATGCTCTGGAGAATCAGGGCTGAAATGACCTGTATGCCAGTCTGCTTAATCACTTGAACTTCAAGAAGTGTAAGCCTGTAATTCCCATTCACTTAGTGGAATGAGTGCTCAGGACTCGTGAAAGCAGGCATTCATAGTTAAGTGCTGAAGTATGAATTCAGGAGGATGTCTGTGAGAAACAGGGACTAAAAGTTTTATCCAAGGCAGACTGTAGGAAGTATGGTCCTGATTGCCTAGATCATGCTGCTTCAGTCTAGTACCAGTGAGCTGTAACAGTCCATGTGACCTGTTACAAATAGGCAACACTGCTATGAAATTCAGAACTAAATGCTCATTACATTAGTAGTAATTCATCTCAGAGTGGTACATTGTGGGTGGTTAAAGGCTTTTGCCACAAATGCAGTGATGCATGTTCCTGTCTCACCCTGGGTTCAGGCTGAAAGTCAGCTCCAGTTGACCCAGCTATAGTCAGGTTTTCTGGGCAGAGGGCTCAAGGCAGTTCCAGCTCTGGCTTGGCTGCTCACTGCTGGGCTGTGTGAAGGAGGAATGGATATGTCAGTGGTGTGGGGTGCTTGGGCTCAGTCAAGTGGCACAAAGGTGCTCAGGTGGGTTCTGTACACAGCACATGGCAGTGCTCTGTGCAGGATGTCCCTGCCATCTCTCCTGGTAATCTCTGCATCTAAATTATTTTCCACTTATACTTCATGAAACTAGTAAATAAAGTGGGCCACAAGGATGAGTTTGTTCAAATATTTACACTGCACAGTAAGAATACTCCTGTAGCAAGCTAGCTGCCTTTTTAAATTGTATTGCATGTCTTTCCCAACGCTTTACTTAGGAAAACAATTCAATCTGGAAGATTGATTTTCTGTGCCATTTAACATTTTCTTCTTTTGTTGAGGGGTCAAGATGGACACTGCAAGCCACAACAATGGATGGGAATTTTGTAGGTTATTTTTTATTGCTTTTTTTCAATTAATATTTACTTCTTAAGTCAGTTTTATTTGTTGTCATAATATTAAAACATTTATTTTTCTTCACCAGGGAGCTATTCAGATTCAGCCAGACCAAATGCAGGTAGAGTAATCTTCTGTCTGCCAATCCTAAGTAATTCCCCAAAATTATATGTGTATGTGTATATATCCCTTCAGTAAAACGAATTTAAAAAATACTTATTTTTTTTCGTCTATTATGTTTGTCTTCAACAGACTGTGAATCCAATTCTGATTATTATAATGGTCCCAGTTGTAGATACTGTGGTTTATCCTTTAATCAAGAAATGCAAGATCAATTTTACGTAAGTCGACGTACTTACCTGACTTCTGAGAGGAGGCTTGTTTTAGTGGTTTCTTTAAAACTGCTCTTCTAGCCCAACTGTAACATGAGCGAGTGTCCAACTAGGGAGAAAACAGTAGTATATATAAAGTGGGGTTAGTATTTTAAAGAAACTAAAATTTAAAAATACAGAATACTGCAAGTGCTATGTACAGGTACCACAGACTAGAGGAAGAGAATATAATAGTAAAGTAATAATATTTTCCAGTTAAGCGCCAGATCTTTAGATTACAAGAGAGATGTGTTTACTGTTTTCCACTTCCCCCATGTCTACCCATTCTCCCTTCCAAGAAGTAGGAATACTGAAGATATTGTTAGCATGTGTCATGTTTGGGGCTTAAACCTACATGAGACGAGATATTTCGTCTTCAGTCCTAGTGAGGAGTCTGGCTCACTAGATGCTTCTAGGTGTAGTTTCAGAGAGGGCATTGCACATTATTTTTGTCAGTGCTGAAGTGGCTAACACTTGCGAGTTGGAAAGGCAGAAGAGAATATAGTTCTTAAAACAATTTTTATGGGGCTAAAGTGCAATTCTGGTTTTCCATCTAGTTATGAAAAACTGGAGGCATGTGCTGTGCTGGAAACTGTCATTCATTTATGGACACTATATATTTGACAAATGATACCATAAATATCTACCTTAAATTTACCCTTACAGCTTACCTATGTCAGTAGATGTCTCTTAATTCAACATATTTCCCCAACATTTTTGTTCAATATTAATTTGCTTTAAACATTGCAATGTAGACACAAGTTGTAACAAGTTGACACAAGTTGTTGTCTTTTACAGAGAAAAAGACATTGCTACTTTTATTTTCATTGTTGTAAAGCTAACAAACATACTGGATTGGATTTCTTTCTTCCTACAGACCAGACTTTTCCAGAAACCTAATAATTATGTTCAGATAATGTTTGAGCCCAGCAGATGCAGAGTAGCACATTATTAATATGCTGCAGGAAATGGATAGTGTAATTATTAATAGAGAGGTACCTACCTTGGCAGAACACTTTCTGTAGCATCAGCCCATCAAACGGTGATAGCATCCTAATTTGGCCATTTGAGTCTCCTACTGTACGGAAAAAAAATTAACAGCTGAAGATTTGTCTCAGTACTTGTCTTGAAACTCACATGTGTTTTGTTGTTGTTCTAGGCCCCTGAGGAAGATCACTGTTGGTATGTTCCTTGCATCTTTGGCTTTTGTTGCTGCTGCCCTTGTACAAGTGCAAATAGATGTAAGTTCAGCCACATGCAAGTATTTACTATTAATATTTAGTTGTTAATACAGTAAAAAATGTGTTTGGGGCCAAAAAGTCTTGGCTCAAAATTCAGAACCAAGTATATGAGCACAGAAATGGAGGGAAGTTATTAAAGTATATTCAAATAGTGTGATAAAGTTAACTAGCTATGAACACTGTCCTGCAAAACATTTCTTCATCTGCCACCATCATAAATCATGCATAAAAGGCAACCTCAGGTCTTTAAACTGAGACTAGAAGCTGAAACCTAGAAATTTGTTTGGCCTACTAGGGAGCTGCTGCTTTGTCTCTGATGTCTTGTGCTATTTAGACTGGAGGTGAAGTGTAACAGTCTGGGAAGAATCATCACAGCATGTGCAAAGATGATACCTGTTTAAGGCAGGATTCATCACACCTAACTTTCCTTGCCTGAAAGGGAGGTGTCATGTCTGAACCAGATGAAGGTTTCTACTGTAGCTGGGGCATTGGCAACACTTCTTGGGGGTGATCCATTGCATCCCACAATCTGAATAGCTGTCCAGAGGTGCCTTCCTGTCTTTGTGCAAATGCACAAATTCAGCTCTTAAACAGCTTTACTTAGGAATGAGGAATTCTCTTCTTAATGTCTGGGTCCAGCAGCAAAACAAGCTTTATATTCAATTCTACCTTTTAAAAGTTGGAAATAAAAAGTCTGGCCTTCAGCTGGTATAGATGCATCCAGGCTGTCTTCCTGAATTTCCTGCTCAGAAGGCCAGAGCTGTGTGCACACACATACCGGCACTAGGCAGAAGCTTCATTGGACTTTGTCACTGCCCAGACTGTTGCACAAGAATCTCCTACAGAATGGTGAAGATGCACCTGTTTTGGTTTTTTTTTGTATCCCTGAAGAGACTGAGGCAGACAAAAGTATGGGAAGGGAAGAAAGGTTGAGGCAGAACTGAAATAGACTCTGCAAGAACTGAAATGCTCTGCAAGACCAGAAGGTATTTACTGTTAGATCTGGTGGGAAGTAAGTTCAGTTCTCTGGGCTATCACACTAGACAGTGCCCATACATGCTTCTGCCTAGCTCAGCAGCATCAGTGCTGGGGGTGAATTAGTGAGAACATGGTACAAAGAAACTCAGGTGTTTAGGCAGCCATAGGGTGTCAGAAAAACCCATTCCCTGAACTGCAGAGTGGTCTTGGTAGTGACAGTGTGCTGCAGGATATAATCAAAGAGGAACTACATCCGGCCATGGAGGCATTGTTTTGGATGAGAAACTTTTCATGAGGCAGCAGAAACGCAGTTTGTGAGACTAGTAACAAAACCAGTTATTAAGTTGCATCCCTCTGACAATCACTGATCATTGGACAAATGCTAGTATTCCTCATGACATAGTTAAGATTACAGTAATTATAGGCCTTTTTCCATGTGATTTAAGATAGGACACTGATTTTACTTTTTCCTGTCTTACAGAAAACTATTCCAGTTTTCCCTACAGCTGAGCAATCCCAAATCAAAATAATAAATCTAGGTACTGATAATGTAACAGTTCGGTTTGAACCTCAACTTCACAATGCAACTCTGACGTCTATGGAGTTGGTGAGTAAAGGGAGTTGGGGAACACCAATAGTCGTACAGAGGGACCTGGACAAGCTTGAGAAGTGGGCCTGTGTGTACATGGGATTATCTTCTAGTTGGTGGTTGTTTGTTTTTGTTTTTTTTCAGATTCATTTTAAAAAAATCTTGGGTTTGTATTGTAGAATGAACTGTTACTGAAAACAGTGAATGAAGTAATGGTAACTTTCAATACTCTAAGTAGTACTAGTTTGTTTTGGCAAGAGGGTTTGTTTTCTCCAGAAATTTTAAGAAATTTAGTAGTATTTTGAACTAATTGAAAATGCCACTCTTGCTAAAGAGGTGACATGTCTTAACAGTGAGAACACCCCTTCCTTCAGTAAGTCCATTCAGATCTAGTAGGTCACTGCTCTTACTGTGAATGATCACTTCCTAAACAAGGAGGTTTTTCTGTGGCTGTATCACATATTAAGCTTCAGATTTTTCTGTCAAAGAACCCTTTCAGGTTCTATTATAGCACAACCTTGATAGCCCTATTGACAGCAAAATGTGGTGGAGTTGATGGGCGTTTTTAGTGATGGATGTTAGGAAATGTGTTCTCTGATAGCCTGCAGTCCTCTTTCTATGTAAGAGGAGAAAACCTATTCCATCCTCCTCCAAATTTCGCCTCACATGGAGAATAAGTTGTGAGGAAAATATATGGACACTGAAATTGTATACTGATGTGGAATTAATATAACTATGGTGCATACCTGAAAGTGAAGGGCGTAAAGTGCTCCACTCCCTACCATAGACATTCTACAATCTAGATGCTTTGGGTTATAAAAAACATTTTATAACCCAAATTAAAAGGATTATTTCACTACTGTATTTACTGTATTTATTAATGTATAAAGTATTCTGTATTGATGAAAGGTATTCAAAATACTTACAACATTCTGGTAATAGTCACTTCTATTATATTGAAACCATAAAGATGCAGCTTGCATTTGCATCTCTTAGGAGGTGTTGCTATTTGGAAAATGATGCATCTTATGCTAGTGCTGCCTCTCTATAGCTAAACAGAATTTTACTTGATGATGGTAAGCTTTATTTATCTGGAGCAAGAAATACACAGGAAAATATTACAGCTATTCCATAATGCTTGTGGGAAGCTTGTGTTACTTTGAAGCTGTTACTAATGAAGGAAAAAAATTTAAAAAAACAAACCAATAAAATTAGTGCTTGATGTAGAAAACTGAACAAAAATGAAAGTTGAGAGATGTTCACAATCTCTGGCAATTGAGAAGTAACACACATGTAAACTTCTGACCCCCTGAAGTCCACAACATTCCCTCAGTGTAGACAAATACACATTTGTGTGGAAATTCATAGCAATTCATTTACCTTTGTAGACAGACTACATGACATTTAAGACAACTCAGCTGCAATCATTAAGCATAACTTCTGGAAATAAAACTACATCTGAAGATATCAAGTTGCCAGGGGGAAAACGTCACACTCTTGGAATTAAAAATAATATGACAGGCATTGTTGCCAAATGGGTAAGTCTGCTCAATTCCCAAGATATGCATTAAAGTCCTAGCAGCTATCTGTAGAGTGTGTGAAGCTGAGAGGGCAAGCTTTGGGTAGCTTTTCTTTTAACTTGTTTTCTGTTTCTCTCCCTCTCCTTCTTTGCTTGTACCAGTAAGACAAAGTCCCAGTACTTTAAAACTATGGAGGAAGATGGGAGGAAGGTAGTTTTGACCTCAGTTGATGAGGTTTGGGTCAGAGATCAGTTGAGCAAACTGGACATCCACAAGTCCATGAGGGATGCACCTGAGAGTGCTGAGGGAAATGGCAGAGGTCATTGCTAGGCCACTCTCCATAATCCTGGAGAGGTCCTGGAGAATGGGAGAGGTGCCTGAGGACTGGAGGAAGGCCAATGTTATCCCACTCTTCAAAAAGGGCAAGAAAGATGACCTGGGTAACTCTAGGCCAGTCAGCCTCACCTCCATCCCTGGAAAGGTGATAGAACAGTTTGTACTTGCCACCATCTCCAATCATTTGGAGGAAAGGAGGCTTATCACAAGTAGTCAACATGGGTTCTGTAAGGGGAAGTCCTGCTTGACTAATCTCATAGCCTTTTACGATGGCATAACTAGATGGATAGATGAGGGGAAGGTAGTGGATGTGGTTTTTCTTGACTTTAGCAAAGCTTTCGATACTGTCTCCCATGGNCTTCTCCCCTCTCCTCTGCCCTGGTTTGGCCCCACCTGGAATACTGTGTCCAGTTCTGGGTCCCCCAGCTCAAGATAGGGAGTTGCTGGAGAGAGTCCAGCACAGGGCCAGCAAGATCCTGAAAGGAGTGGAGCATCTGCCCTATGAGGACAGGCTGAGAGAGCTGGGTCTCTTCAGCCTGGAGAAGAGGAGACTGAGAGGAGACCTCATGAATGCTTATAAATATGTTAAGGATGAGTGTCAGGAGGAGAGAGCCAGGCTCTTCTCAATGGCATCCAATGTTAGGACATGAGGGAATGGGAGCAAGCTGGGCCACAGGAGGTTTAGTATTAACACAAGGAGGAACTTCTTTCCAGTAAGGGTGATGGAGCACTGGAACAGGCTGCCCAGGAGGCTGTGGAGTCTCCTTCTCTGGAGACATTCAAGAGCCACCTGGATGCATTCCTGTGTGATCTTGTCTAGGTGATCCTGGTCTGGCATGGGGGTTTGACTAGTTGATCTTTCTAGGTCCCTTCCAACCCCTGACATACTGTGAGACTGGTTAGCTGTAGAGAGCAGAGCAGGATGTTGTTTAAAAAGGGGGGGTGGGTGTGGTGAGGGGAGCAAAAAATGTTACCAACTTTGTAATTGTCAAGTTAAATACCACTTCACCAAGATTTAATGTGGTGTCATACAGTGTTTTCTAGTAGACATGTATCCTAGTAGGATCTGAAGCCTTCGTTAACTCTCACTGCTATGCAGTAGTGCACATTTAAGCTGTTCACTGATGCCAATGAAGTATCTTGATAATGGTCTCTTCCACCAGCTGTTGGACAATGTCACATCAAAACCAGAAGAAGGAAATAATCTCATCAGGTAGAGTTTGTTTTGCTCTTCAACTTCAGCAGTGGAGTGTGACTGTTTTCATTCTGCATCTTGGGTGCACTTTTCTTGCGCTTAATATACATTTCTATACTGCAAGAACTCTCCACTTGTTGGATACTTCACTCAGTGTTTTGGGGGTGTAGTAACTTCTGGGGTATGATTCATCTAAGCTATCTTGCATATCTTTCTTTTTTATTTGGCTGAAACTGGAAGTGTGTTTTTTTTCTCCATTGTCTAGACTTTTTGTAGACAGCTAGCACAAATTGCATGTCTATACCTCCTTTCTATACCTCCTTTTTAACCTTAGGTAAGAAGCATCCTGATACTTCTCTGCTTTTCTTCTACATCTTCCATTTGCAGATGCATTTGTTTACTGGTTGTAGTAAAGCCTTGCTTTTGACATTATCCTGAGCAGGTGGAGGGCTGATGTGGGTTTAGCTTGCTTTAGCATTAGCCACACTTTAACAGATTTAGAGTTCTTTCAAAAATGTTAGCTGACAAAAGTAAAAAGGGAGGATTTGATGCTTGTTGTGTTGTCCAGTATATCATGAAAAGTAAAACCTGTATTCTTTGACTTAGGCATATATTGTTTAGTATTTCATCACTCTTGCGTTTTAAAGGTTCATAAACAATCTGCCGGGTCCCATCAACGTCACTATGGGGAAGACTTCTTTTGGAAAAGTCATGCCTCTTTCTGCCAGTAATTACAGTGTCTTTTCAGGAGGGAGGTAAGCAGTTTCCTTTACCCTAGTGTAACCCCTTAAAGATACACTTGTCCTTGGGAAAAGAACATAACTATTTTATTCTATATAATGCACACAATTTTATCTCATATGGTTTGAACTGCGTTATTTTTCTTTTTCAGAGAAGATATTATTTATATTGTTGGAGATTTTACCTATTGCTCAGGTATTTCAAAGCCGTTTGGATTTGGCAGTGCCTATACAATTGTAATTAATGAGGTGAGTTGCCAGTGCTGTTGGATGAAAAATACAAAATTAGTTTTTATGTCAGTATTTAATTAAAATGCATTTGTAGAATTACCCCTGTTGCTCTTAACTGTACATATGATAGAATTCTGCTATGTTAAACAGAATATAAAACCATAGCTAACTATAAAAATAATGATGGATGTCATAATGACATGCAAGAATGCATATTTTGCTGGAAAAACAACACAGCAAGCAGTAGGCAATCCAGAAGGCTCCTGGAGAGTCTGGATGAAAACTTCCTAACACAGGAGATAGACACCCCTACCTGGGGGGGGTGCAATACTTGATCTACTGGTCACCAATGCAGAGCTCATCAGGGATCTCAAGACTGGAGGCTCCCTGGGCTGCAGTGATCATGCACTAGTGGAATTCACAGTCCTGAGGGTCACTAATCAGCCAAGAAGCAAAGTCAGGACCCTGAACTTCAGAAAAGCAAAATTCCAGCTCTTTAAAGAGTTACTCAGCAGGTTACCCTGGGAAACTGTCCTCAAGGATAAGAAAGCAGAACAGAGCTGGCACATCTTTAAGGACACTTTCCATAGAGCACAAGAGCTCTCAATCCCCAGGTGTAAGAAA
>VWZO01015721.1:44073-60157 GCA_013396975.1 Bucco capensis
GGGGCTGGAACACCTCTGCTATGAGGACAGGCTGAGGGAGCTGGGATTGTTCAGCCTGGAGAAGAGAAGACTTCAGGGGGACCTACTAGTGACCTTTCAGTACCTAAAAGGAGCTTACAAGAAGGCTGGAGACGACCTATTTACGAAGGCCTGCAGTGAAAGGACAAGGGGCAATGGTTTTAAATTGGAGATGAGTCTGTTTAGACTTGATACTAGGAAAAAGTTCCTTACCACAAGGATGGTGAAACACTGGAACAGGTTGCCCAGGGAGGTGGTTGAGTTCCCATCCCTGGAGGCATTCAAGGTGGGACTTGACAGGGCTCTGGGCAACCTGATCTAGTTGGGGATGTCCCTGCCCACTGCAGGAGGGTTGGACTAGATGACCTCCAGAGGTCCCTTCCAACCCAAATGATTCTGTGATTCTGTGATATTCATCACTAATGGCCTTAAATCTAGCCCTGTCAAACACTAAGAATTTCCATAAAGTCTGCAGTAAAATGACTAGTATGTTATAACTAGATATGCAGTGCTTCATATACAGTAATTTTTTTACCCAGAACTTCATGCATTTAATATTATAGAGATGATATAGAACTGCATATAGTGCCTTGAGTGTATAGACCCTTCATCATGGTTCCTAATGTGCTATTTTAATTTTCAGTGTGCGGCATACAATCTTACTGTAACATATTCTGAAGATATACCAGCCAATACAGTCCATATGGCTTGGCAGATCCCTCAGTATTTTATTCTTACATGTGCAGAAGTAGTCTTCTCTGTCACTGGGCTGGAGTTTTCATACTCACAGGTAGGTTTTGCTCCTGAGAGCCCTCATTGTGTTAAGAATCCTGGTACAAACAAAGATCTTCAGTAATCTATAGTTTCTAAGTCGTGGTTATGTATTGCTGCTTTGCTTGTACAGTTACGTCCTTCAGAGCCCCTAGCAGGTCTACAGGCTGGTGTGTGTTGGCCTTGCTTCACTAACATTCCATGCTGTCCATGAAGCTATGCTGAATAATGCAGTTTTAAGACTTGACTGCAAGTCCTCAAATTTCTTTCTTTATATATAACTTCCCATTGAAAATAAGTGGAACTGTGTTGCTACTGTAAAACCCAACTTGGAGATTCCTTAAATATAAGACAGACAAGTACTAAGACCTTATTTCCACACCAATTTCTTCCGTGCAGTCTTCAGCAGCAGCTTAATTACACACTGCTAATTCCTTTTGTCTTCCAGTTCAAGTTTATTAGCTGTGTATTTCTTCCCTTAATTCTGAGTCTATAAGCTACAGTGATATGAATTAGATGTGGCTTGCTAGACTATGGTGCACTCAATTTCTTCATTTAACGTGGGCCACATGTGACTGAGACATAAAATGTGTCTGTTAATTACTCAGTGTGTACAAAGTAAAAGGTGTTAGAGTTAATACTAGTCATCTCTTGCTCCACAAAGCCTACTCCAGGCCTGTTTCATTAAACAAAATAAAATCACCACCAAAAAACATGCCCAAAGCCAACACTAAGAAATCCTCCTCCTCCTAGAGAACTAGTGTTTGTTACAATGTAAAGGATGCAGTAAACACCAGAAAGTCAGAATGGCTAAAACGTGTCTTCCTTCCACAGGCTCCCTCTAATATGAAGGCAGTGCTGCAGGCAGGATGGCTGCTGACAGTGGCTGTTGGTAACATAATTGTCCTTATTGTGGCTGGAGCATCCAAACTCAATGAGCAGGTAAGCATGCTGTTACATTACACTATAAGAAAGCAACTCTAATCCAGATAGGAGTCCTGACTGATAATCCTCAACCCCAACTTCTAAACATCAATATTATGGTGGATTTGCATTTATAATTGGGATTCAGTAGGTTAGTGATAGCTACAAGAGTGTACCAGTCAGTTGTAGAACTAGTGCTTGACTGAATGATCTCATTAGGTTATTTAAGTAGCAGAGTTATATATAGTTGGATTAAAACTTGTGTTAAAGGCTCTGACAACAGGGTGGTAACTTGTCTTCTGAATCTTCTAAAGTTTCTCTTGGCCTTTCCCCAGCACTTCAACATGTGTATGTACATACACATATGAAACTTTAAACAATGTTAACATACTTTATCAATGAAGGTTTCTACCTCTTTTATCTGTTTGTCATTCTTAACTCTTGCTGTCAGTCTGCATGGTTTGTAAGGAGCAGTTTCTAGCATCTCTACAATAAATTGCTTCTGGTACGTAAGGGCTGTGAACTTCTGGGTTAAAATTCTAGAGTAATGTGATTAAAACCTATCAAACTTTGGTTTGCCGCTAATGAATCTGCATACAGAAGCAGCCATGTGGCAAGGCTGAGGTTTCCATTGGTTTTAAACCTTATTCTTTGAGATATGGAAGCTGTGGCTCTTCTGGTGAAGAGCACTTGCACAGAACTTTCAAGCTATTAATGGCACTCCTTAATTAATCAAAAGGGACATCTGAGAGATGGAAGTCCTGGTTTCAGATAAATTAACCAGAAAGAGCATGAAACAGCTGTTGAGGCTCTTAAGGTAGAGGCAATACTTTGAAACCAGAGTTTCTCATCTTGCTTTCTGCCTAGATTTGTTATCAATAGAAACCTTTTACTGCTGACCTGAGTGGAAACGGGACCACTGCCAGCCTAGTTTATCTGACAAAAAGAGGAGGAGATTAATTTCCTTTTCAGTCTTCTGTTCCTTTCCTATCCTTCCAGGAAAAGGGTATTGTAGAACTTTTCAGCATTCACAAAACTTTAATCTTTTCAATTAAGACAGAACTATTGAAGGGGCCTCAGTTCTGAGTTGCTTTAATATATTATTATATACATCTAATATTTAGTCCTTTAAGTCATGATATTTATGTATGCTTAGTTTTGCATTCTGAATTAACTTTACTTCTTGCAAACAGCAAAATTTTATAATTTTTTAGAGGAACAAATAATGATGGCTAAATTATAAATTTCTTGTTTTACAGTGGGCAGAGTATGTGCTATTTGCTGCATTGCTGTTGGTAGTTTGCATCGTTTTTGCTGTCATGGCTACTTTTTATACCTATGTTGATCCAAATGAGATTGAAGCCCAACTTGATGAGGAAGAAAAACAATTCAAAAAGGATCGAGATGTCTATGAAAACCAAGCTGAAGCGGTCTCTCGGATGTAAAAAGTATATTTAAGGAGTGTTAGTTAATGTGATACCATAATTTTAAATACCTACAGTAAGAGAAATCAGGGTATATTAGTAACACCTCTGGACAATGTGTTGTGGGAGAGGTTAAGAAAAACCATTTTAAGTTAAAATGCAGCCTCTTCTGGGAGGCAAGAGGAAAAGTTCAGTCTCTCCTCTGCTGAACATGGTATTCTGAAGAAATTCCAGCAGAATTTGCACTAAGAATATACCTCATGCTTAAATACCATAGCATTAAAATACAGAAATTGCACTTGGCACTACTAAACCCCGTGAAAAGATGTATTTTTTTATACTGCATTTCAATTTTATATCATGAAAGAAGCAGGTAATGCCAAGAAACATTGGAGCCAAGCTGTCTGTATGACCTTTCTAGCCTCACTATTACTTGAGAGCAGGAGGTTGCATATGCCTTAAATTCTTTTGTACTTCCTTATGGATAATGGAAGCAGAGCTCTGGCATTGTTCAGATTGTAGTGCTGTGTTCTGCCTTGCAATAACATGCACTGTAACATAATGCTTTATAACATAATGCCTGTTAACTAGCATTTAACTCCTGTTATGTTTTTAATAAATATATTAATGAGGTGTCCACTCAGGTAAACAGACAATGGCAAATGATGTTTGGAATAAACAACACCAATGAAACTTGTAACAAAACAATGCAAGTGGTGTAAGATAATGACTTACAGTTGCGTGTTAAAATTTTGATACCACTTCTCTGCTGCCTCTTCATATGTGCTTTGTCCCTTGAAGATAACAGAACAATGTCAGTCTCCCCTGTATTGATGTACCTATAACACCTATCAAATTCATGGTATGGAAGACTAGATTTTGCTGCTAAACAGGATTCTGTAGCCATGTGTTATGGAGTGACAGTGGTCTGTGTGTTGTACCTGTTTTCATACATGGGTCCCAGTACTCTTACCCTATTTTACAGAAAGTCCAGCTTGATATTTGCAAGTGATCACACAAACATACATGTTCAAGGAATGTGCATGTTCCTGGCACTGCAGCTGCATGGGCCCCTGTAACCCCTTGATTCCCGCACCACTTCCTGGCACTTTATTCTCTGTCTGCACATGAAGGTTTGAGTCCCTTATGCATGAAAACAGTTAGAAATGGGATTTGATAAAGCAAGCCCAAGGTGTGCTTCACCTGCATTCCAATTAGTCCTTTACCTCATAAGCAGCAATCCTTGTCAGTCTCCAAGGTCAGCTGGGGGAGCCTTTCCCACTGACTGAAGATGCTGGGTGTCATTACAGCCCAGGGGGCTGAGGGTGTCCTGTAACAGCCCCAGGAGGAGCTGATCCCTGCCATCCTCTGAGGAGCTAAGAGGGGGTAATAGTAGCTTTACTTGAGGTAGACTACCTGTTCTGATGAGGTCTCACCAAAATGGAGTAGAGGAGGAGAATCTCCTCCCCTGACCTACTGGTTGTACTGCTTTTAATGCAGCCCAGCAAGTGATTGTTTTCTGGGTTGCCAGTTCATGTTGTTGGTTCATATTCAGTTTTCAGCCACAACCACCCCCCAAGTCCTTCTCCTCAGCACTGCCCTCAATCCACTCATTGGCCAGCCTGTATTTGTACTTGGGATTGCCCCAACTCATGTGCAGGATTTTGTACTTGGCCTTGTTGAACTTCATGAGGTTTGAACATGCCCACCTCTCAAATTTGTCAAGGTCCCTCTGGATGGAATCCCTTCCCTCCAGTGCTTCAACTGCACCACACAGCTTGGTGGCATTGGCTATCTTCCTGAGGGTGCACTCTATTCTCAGTGTTCATGTCACCAACAAAGAGGTTAAAACAGCACCAGTCCTAATATTAGCATTTTAATAAATTAGCAAATTTAGCTTTTCAATTGTTTTTTTTTCCTTTGAAATGCAGGTCACGCTTCTTTTTTATATCATGAGCTATTGGAAGGTTAGCACTTTAGCAAACCCACTAAGCTGTCTACTACATGGATGGATGGGTAGATATTATTAGTAGAAAGCCACTAATGCTGTAAAATTAGATGGGAAAGCTTTCTGAGGAGAAAAACTCCATCTCTTCAGCTGTATAATGCAGTGTGGATACAGCTGTATGTGACAAAATTATACCATATTTTTGATAGGTATTGAAGTAATTAAACTTAAAATACAATTAAAATAGCCTTTTCATCCAAAATTTGACATGAAAAAAATCAGGGAACCTGTGCAGCTCTTGTCAGCATTGCTGTGACTGTATCCCTGCCACATGTAGGGAATTGGTGTCAGGACTAGAATCAAGTGTTTTCAGTTGCTCAGTTCTGAGGATTAAAGAGGTAGAGTTAATTTCTAGATCCAACAGTGTTTAGTTTGGAATGCTGCTGTCTGGTCTGCTGAGAGGGTCTTTTGCACATCTTTTTCTGTTACAGAGAAAATACCATGAAATTGAATTGACAGTTCATCATTCTAACTTCATTTCTTATTTAAAACAAACAAACAAAAACCTTGAAGAAAAATGCAGGATTTGTGAATTATGACACCTTGTTCTAGCAACCAAATCTGTACTTTTGTCTGGCCAGGCAAATACAGGAATGTATATGTCTGTATGCTTATAATATTAAAACTACACTGTACAGCTTACATATTTCTACAGCTCATTAGCTCAACCTAATGACATGATAACTGTTAAAAGTCAGATTTTCTGAACTACATGAATCTGAGCTATTTGCTCTTCTTGAAAATAGGCCTATGAGCAGTACAGTCCTTTCAAAAGGCTTCTCTGTAGTTTTAGGCAAATACCTATAAGAAGCTGAGGGGGTCTTTAAATTCCAGGAATTAAATTTCTGGAAGCAATTGTAAGCCACTTTATATACAATGATACTCTACAAATTACTTTTACCTCTCTCATTTATGACTTGGCACAGTGTTTCAGTATAATATCACTGACCATCTTGTGGAGATATGAACATCGATAATAAAATAACTAGGTCATGCCTTAAAGAAAGAGTGAAAAAAGTACAAATTATCAAAGGGGAAGTAACAACTCCTGAAGTCATCCTACTCCACCAGGAGGTGGTTCAGAAGAATCAAGGATGCCCCATTTCCGGACTAATTTAATCACTGCTGTTACTCCAAGAGACATTACTGCAGGACAGGATTTTGTGAAGTTCTGCACAGTACAGAGGCAACAAGAGAGCCTACAAAGAGAGCTCTTCATTATTGCTGTTAAATTTAATTACTTCCTCATACTCATTTCAAATCTGAGTCAAAGCACTGCATGAAATATCTAACATCCTAAGGAGTTTAACAGCTGACCTGACAGTGTATGAGAGAAAGAAAGTAGAGGAAGGTAAGAAAAACATGACCTGTGCTTTCAAAGAATAGACATGTAATTACCCATGGCAATCATGGGCCTCTCACTTTCAGTTTAGTCCCTGGGGCCCTTACTTCCCAAGGTGCTCTATTCAGCTTCAATAGAGTGCCAGTTCCAAAACGAGAAACATCCTGCTCCTGCTCCCCCAGGAAAGGAGCCAGCTCTGCATCTTGTGGCTAGTCTTCAACTTCCCTTGGGAATCACTTCATTAGCCACCCAACCATCCACAAATTTGTCTAGTGAGCCAGCCTGCCCCAAAAACCAGCCAGTCAGCAAGCCAGCTAGCCCCAAAGGTAGTCATTTAGCCAGACAGCCCAGAAGTTAGCTGAACAGCCCTAAATGTAGCCAGCCCCTAAATGTAGCCAGCCAGCTCTGCAGAAAATCTTGCTGTTGAAGGTTGATGTCCAAAAAGAATCACAGAATCCCAAAGGTTGGAAGAGACCTCTAAGATCATCAAGTCCAGCCATACCCGTCACTAAACCATGTCCTTAATTAAGAACATCTGCATGCATGGCTAGGCTTCGCAAACGAAGATCCAGGGAGGGCTCCACCCATGCTCCTCCTCAGTGCCTTTTCCAAGTGCGCTGATAAAGAGAGGATAGCGGATAGCACCCTCGTGCCTGCACTAGGGATTTTTTTTAGGTGAGACACAGCATGCGCAGAGCTGGACCCACCCTTTAGTCCTAAGGTTCATCTGCCAGGGCCTAGCAAGCTTGGACGCTGGCAGTGAGGTCCTTAGGATGGAGGTTTAACCTCTTAGATGGAAGGCCTTACAGGACTAAACGAGCTCCATCTGCCTGGGTTTGGAATCAGAGTTGTCCTTCTCCTAGGATGACTGCCAAAAGGCTAATGAGCTCATCCTACCCATCCAAGGATTCTAGGAACATGGGTATCACTCCCCACACTTTCCCGTGGGCAATGAGTTTAATGCTCCCTCTGCTGTCGGCACAGTTATGGCACCAGGGGCCACAGGAGACCCCAAGGGATTNGCACTTGGCCTTGTTGAAAGTTCATCCCATTGGCCTCAGCCCATGGATCCAGCCTCTCCAGGTCCCTCTGCAGAGCCTCCCTACCCTCAAGCAGATCAACTCTCCCTCCTATCTTGGTGTTGTCTGCAAACTTACTGAGGGTGCACTTGATCCCCTCATCCAGATCATTGATACAGATACTGAACAGAGCTGGCCCCAACACTGAGCCCTGGGAAACACCACTGGTGACCAGCCTCCAACTAGACTATATCCCACTGACCACTACTCTCTGGGCTTGGCCCTCCAGACAGTTCCTTACCCAGCCAAGAGTAAACCTGTCTAAACCATGTGATGCCAACTTCTCCAGGAGAATATGGTGGGAGACAGTGTCAAAGGCCTTACTAAAATCCAAGTAAATGACATCAACTGTTTGCCCCTTGTCCACTAGGAGTGTTACATCATCATAAAAGGAGATCAGATTAGTCAAACAGGACCTGCCTCTCATGAACCCATGCTGACTGGGCCTGATCCCTTGGTTGTCCTGGATTTGTTGTGTGACCACCCTCAAAATGATCTGTTCTATGATCTTCCCTGGTACCGAGGTCAAGCTGACAGGCCTGTAGTTTCCCGGATCCTCCTTCTGACCCTTCTTGTAGATGGGCATCACATTGGCAAGTCTCCAGTCATCTGGAACCTCTCTGCATAACCAGGACTGCTGATAAATGATACAGAGTGGCTTGGTGAGCACCTCTGCCAGCTCCCTCAATATCCTCGCATGGATCCCATCTGGCTCCATGGACTCATTATTGTCTAAATGGAGCAGCAGGTCTCCGACCACTTCCTTCTGGATTAAGGGGGCTTCACAGTGCTCCCCATCCCTGTCTTCTAGCTCATGGGGCAGACTATGCTGGGGGTAACTAATCAGACTATTAAAGACTGAGGCACAGCAAGCATTGAGTACCTGTGTAAGGGAATAAATAAAATGATCCATTGTTTGCCACGGTGTGAGAAGACAACCTTCAGTAAAACATAACAAAGGGAATAAGATATGTATATGGACCAGAAAACAAACCCAATGAATAAACATGGCCCTTGGTCCATATCTCTTGGATAGGACTGAATGCACAAGACCGATTTGCAACAGCCGCTGGCTGCTGATTTCAAAATGCAGCTGGCTGAAAACACCCAGTGCATACCTTGGCCCCATGTGCACCGACTGGGTCCAGTACTTTCTCACAGTTTGCCAAATAAGAGGGAGCCTGCTTCTGGCGGCAGAGGGGAGACCCAGCAGCATTGTCTTCCCCAGGGGATGCACTGTAACCCCACAGTCGCGCACTGTTAGCTCTGAGGAATTGCTAATGGGACAATTCCAGCATAAGCCTTGGACTGTAAACCTTATCTCGAGACCATAAATAAGAAGAGGTCATCTCGACACAGGAACTGGTTAGCATCACATAGACAAGAAGGAGTCATCTTGACACGGAAAGTGGTAAACATCACATTCCTCAGATGCTTTGCATAAGACCTTCTGATAAGTATGTTCTGATTAGTATGTAAATAAAGAATCAAGAATTAACCAATGTGATGAGTATGTAAATGAAGAATCGAAATACTGACCAACGAAAAGATGATATAGTTACTGCTACTAACCAATAGAAAGAATGTAATACTCTGTAACATTACCATAACTCTATAAAATGTGATACTTATGCCTGAATAAAGTTGGACAATTGTTTGCATCAAACAAGTCTCGGTCTCGCACTGCGACAAATGGTGACCCCGACGTGATTCGGCTGCTGAATATTCCGGTCGCAGGTCTCCAAGAACTCTGATTTTTATGAAGAATTGANCAGAGAAATTCCGAGAGAAGCATTAACAGAAAATGCTCAAGTAGCCAAAAAGGCGCTTTTAAAAATACCTGATACCAATAAACCACAAAAAGCTTTTACTAGTATAACTCAGGGACCGAAAGAGCCCTATATGGACTTCATCTCCAAACTGCAGCAAGCTTTAGACAAACAAATTGATAATGCTGCTGCTCGAGACATCATACTCCTTAAGCTGGCAGTTGAAAATGCTAACACTGACTGTAAAAAGCTTTTGAAATCGCTGCCAAATCCTACACCTACACTGGTGGAGATGATGGAAGCTTGTAATCGATTTGGGACATCTGACCATAAATATGAAGTCATGGCTGCAGCTTTTGCTACTTCACAACCATTCGGTCAAAGGCAAACCGCTCCTCGATCTCTGGGACCGACCCCTGTTTGTTACGGTTGCGGCAAAGCTGGTCATTTGCAAAAGAACTGCAGGGTTAAAGCCTCTATCCCTGTTTGTACTAGATGTCGTAAAGGTCGGCATTACAATAACCAGTGTCGTTCTCGCTTTGATTCTGATGGTAATTTGTTGCCACAACGACAAAACTTAATGCAGGGAAACTGGAGACCGACAGCAAATTACATGCCGATCTTGCCACAACAACCGATTCTGCCACAACAACCGGGAGTGCAGCCAGCGCTGACTGCCCCAGCGCAACCAACTTGTAACGCTCTGAGCCTACCAACCCCACACCTAGGAGATTAGTCACTAGGAGATGCTGCTCCTAATGCCAGGCTTTGCAATGGTCACCCTGGGTTTGGTATGATATACTCTCTATGTGTGCTTGCTAGGATTATTTAAGTGTCTTTATAGCAATAATGGTCCTGATGCTCGGCTTTGCAATGGTCACCCTGGGGTTGGTATGGTATGCTATAACTGTGTATGTGCTTGCTAGGGTTACTTAGTGTTTTTATAGCAATAAAAACTTCTTTCTTGCTTTGTTAAACTCTGTGTTAAACTCTGTGGCGGAATTCTGTTCGGGAGGAATCCCCATACCCTGCTACCTCAGCCTTTTCCCCATTCTCAGTGACCATGTTCCCGTGTTCACATCCAACAAAGGACGGAGATTCTCCCTGGCCTCCCTTTTGCTCTTGATGTACTTGTGAACACTTTTTTTGTTATCCTTTACTAAGGTGGCCAGAATAAGTTTGAGCTGGGCTTTTGCTTTTCTAATACCCTCTCTACATGACATAACTATATCTTTGTATTGCTTCCCCTTCTTCCACTGGTGGTAAGCTCTTTTTTTTCCATAAGTTTCAGCCTTAGCTCCCTGCTTAGCCAGGCCAATCCTCTACCCCTCCTGCTCATCCTATGGCACATGGCTACAGCCTGCTCCTGCACCTTCAGGATTTCCTTCCTGAAGAAGGTCCAGACTTCCTGGATCCCTTTGCCCCTCAGGACAGTCTCCCAGGGGACTCTCTCCACCAGGGTCCTAAACAGTCCAAAGTCTGCTCTTCAGAAATCCAAGGTAGCAGTTTTACTGACTCCCTCCTTACATCACCAAAAATTGAAAACTATCTTTCATGGTCACTATGCCCAAGACAGCCTCTGACCACCAGCATCCATCTTGTGCAGTTGACTAAGAGAAGACAATCCACCAATCTATCTCACGCTAACAATCCCTTATATTCCTCAACCTTTCCACCTCCTCTTTCAACTCCACCACTAGGCTGAGCAGATCATCCACCTGTTTGCATCTTACACAAGAGTTAACTCAGCTGCCCTCCACAAGCAGTGACAGTCTCAGGCATTCCTTACAGCCAGAGACCTGGACTGCTGCATCTTTAAGTGGCAGTTCTGTCTGGGTAGCCATACTCTTCCTAAGGGCGACTCTCTGTCTAGTGGAAACCATATTTACAGCTTTTCCTGAGGGGACAACTGTTCAAACTGACCTTACCTCAGACCTGGAAGAGCTCCAGAACCCTCCCTGCTTGCCCGGCCTGCACGAACTGCTACGCAAACTGATGCAGAGACACACTAGTCCTGTAAAAATAAATAAGAGCTTTGTTTGAATAAAGGGAGAATTCATTGGACATATCCCTCTGGGGTCCCTCAAATTGCTGGAATAAGCAGCCTCCTTTTTATTCTAACTTCCTGGCTGCAGGTGATCCCTCTCTCCTTCCCCATTGGCTCAGGTACATCTTCCTGATCCACCTACTACATACACGTGCCCCCTCCCATAATATGCATTGTGTGTCTCATTATTTCTACTTTATGCCACCCCTGGGTGGAGAAGTTAATATTCATAACTTCATTAAGTAAGCACACTACTGTCCTGTGTTGAAAAGTTCACCTATTCAGCAAGCATCCTTATGGGGGTCAAGGCTTCCTTCAATTTGGTCCACTTGTCTATCAAAAGTTTCTTTTTCTTGACAAGTAGGCATCAAGCTAGAATAATTTACTATTTTTAATTGCTAGGGCCTATCCTTTGTAAAGTCTAATTATTATTCTAACTAAGAGGGTGTTTCTTTGTTTTTGCAACTACAGAACCATCTTATCGGTTGATCTACAACCGTACCAGGCCTGTTTAGATGCTTGGCTGCTCATTATGTGTTATCAATTAAGTTACACTCTTGCAGGGCCTGTTAAGACATCTGTGGTTCATGATTTACAAGGACATTTTGCCTGTTATGGCCACATTATCAGTCAATTAGAGATGTTTTAAAGACTGTAACTGAAATAACATTTTATTCTTTCATGGTATTGCTTTAGTTAGTCTGTTAAAAGATGTTTGGCACACCTTCCTCAAATTCTGATTTTTCCTGCAGAACTTGCCCTGCTACTCGGCAGTGCACATCGAGTTACACATACCTGTACAATTAATGTACTTGCTAATTAGATGAGTGTTTGTAGTATAACAAGGCAACAGAATGGAGCAGAAGTTCTCAGGGTTAGTAAAAAATATTTCCAAATTGTAATATACCTCTTGCTTATTGAGTGGGATAAATACTTAAAGAATTTTACATAGTTTAATATCTCAAAATATACTAGGAATAGGATATATTAAACTTCTGACCATCTGAATGTGTTGCCAGAAACACAAACCTCTCTTGCTGAGATGCACTAGCAATGATACACTGAAGGAAAGCTAAACTCAAATGGGCAGTGAATTAGATACTAAACAAGTGAATAACTACCTTGTCAGAACAATTCTTTCCCCTGAAAATTTTGTAATTCTAAAAAATCTGAATATGGATGTCAGACACCAGCAGTATTCCAAGAAAGTTAAGCACATGGTATCAAGACATTAAAATGTAAAATTTTGACTTATGATTGAAACCCAAAGATGGAAGCAGATCGAGTTACACAGTAAGTACACATGGTACAGCTTTGACTGGTGTTTTTTTTTAATAACATGGATTTTTAAGTCAGTGCTCTTCAGGTTTATTTTAATACATTACGTGCATAAAAATTCTGTAGATCTCTAAAGCCATTGCAGACAATGCCAATGGTAGCCCACAAAATAAGGAAAATGCATAATGTATGACTAGCATCCACATTTCTGCTAAGAACAAATGCCAGATCTAGTTCATTGAAGATTAGTATGTGACATTCAGTAATTATCTCATCAGAACCATAAAATAAAAGAACTACACAAACAGAAAAATACTCAAAAGCCAAAATTCCCTCTCCTTTGTAGTGAACATATTAATACATGCCAATAAATTTCATCTTTTCCCACCCCTCTCAACAGAAACTTGCCTGAAGAAAATTATACCAAAGTAACCAACCATTTTGTATCCTTATTGCTGGCTAAAAAGCCACACAACAGACACTACAAATTAGACATCTTTTAAAAAGATCCGTATTTAGTTTCAGATACTCGGCAGTCCAGCTTTCTTTGCAAGTTCATATGTGACCATGAAAGCTAGAAATTAACTTTAAAATGCCTCTTCAAAGTTGAGCTTTCTCCCTTAACTGCTTCACCAAAAATTTTATTTGTAGCTCGCCACAGCAGTTAGGTAGTCTTTATTTCCTCCCCCCGCCCCCCCCCCCCTTTGCTGAACAGTTGCACAAGTATCAAACTCCTGTGCAACACAACAAAAGCCGCGTCAACCAGCAAGGAATGGAAATACAGCGCTCCTGCAAGGCACTGCCAGGGCCACATGTGTTTTTATCCCGGACAATGAATGAGCAAATAAATAAATAATAACGGAAAAAAAATCTAAAGTGAACGTTTGCACATCGGTTTTATTTCCGAATCGGAGGATGTCACGCAACCCTCACGCTGAAGCACTGGCATGTCCTCTCAGCGGTGCATGGAGAGAGAGAAGAGGAAAGGAGGCCACTCGCACCGCCGCAGCCGAACAGAAGCAGCCCCGGAGCTGGGCCGAACCCCCGGAGGAAGCCACAAGCAGTCCTATCCACCGGGAAGCAACGCTCGAAGGAGACGGCTCCCACCCCTCCCAGGCAGCTCCCCCGCAACGGGCGTACATGGCCACCCCTCCTTCCGCGGCTCCCCTTCAGGCCTAGCAGCGCGGCCCAGGTTCTGGCGCGTGAGGGACGTCTCTTCTCTGATTGGCTGCCTTCACACCGTGGGCCCCACGAGCGCCAGCCCACCGCGTGACCGTATTGGCCGGTTTAGCGCCAGCGCTTTCGCGCCGCTGGCCGCGAGAGGATGCAGCTTTCCGCGGATTGGTGGCGAGGCATCTCCCTCTGCTGTCGGCCCCGTTCTGGTCTCGCGCGGTTCAGTCCCAGCTTTCTCCCGCCATGGCGGCCGCCGCGGAGGAACCTTTTCCGTTTCACGGCCTCCTGCCCAAGAAGGAGACGGGCGCCGCTGCCTTCCTCGCCCGGTTTCCTGACTTCGATGGGCGAGGGGTGCTGCTGGCTGTGCTGGACACCGGCGTGGACCCGGGGGCGCCAGGCATGCAGGTAACGGGCAGGGAGGAGGAGATGCCTCCGGTGGCGGCCCTGAGTCACGGCGGCAGGCGGCCGCCGGCCGGAGCTGGAGCTGGCAGCGTTGGGAGCTCCCAGGCGTTTTTGGACCTTCCTCTGTGGCATGGTAGGGGGTGGCAGCCGCGCTCCCGGGGGCATGGGGACGAGTGTGGGGCCAGGGTGTTCGTCTGAGTGTGGCCACGGCCCCCGGGCAGCCCGAGGTGCCTGTGAGAGTAGGGCAGGCCCTTGGAAGGGCTGTGTCCAGGGGACTCGTCGTAGTTGTTTGCTCCCGCTAAGCATACGTTCGCGTGAGCGTGGGCTCTGGTGGGGAAGGGCGGAGGAATCCGGTAGAGAGGGTCTCTATCGTCGGTCACTTCGGGATTTTGTGTAAGGATTAGCCTTTTAAGCCATTCACAGACCTTTTATGGTACTTAAATCTCTTTGACTGTCTTCTTTCACTTAAAACGCATTATAAAAGAATACTTTGTGGTTTTGTTAAAGCTTATCATTACTTCAGTAGGTAGCTTGGGGCTACAAGCAACTGCTTATGCTTTTTGCATGAAAAGTGTATTTTTTTCCTCAGCATATTTTTCACGTGTTGTATTGCAGTAATTATCTGTACCAAATTTGGTTCTGCCAGCTTTTTTGAGCTCTACTGCCTTTGTAGCTCAAATCTCACAAGGATGTTCATTATGATGTCGATTTCAGTTTTGTAAATACCTGTGTATGCGATGTTAGTGTTGGCGTGTCTCAACACTTGTCTTTTAACTCTTGTCTCTTCCAAATGTATACAAATAAAAAGTGTTATGTGGCCTTTTATGTAACTGCTGCTTCTAGTTTCTTGTCAACATGTTTCATCTGAGATGTGACAAAAGAAGCCTTGAGAAGTGATTCAGAGAGGGTTATGTCCAACTTGCTTAGATACTGCATCCTTTTTTTTTTCTTTTTTTTTTTTTTCTTTTTTCTAAACTATGCAGTGCCTGTATTGGTTTCTGCCCTTTCTTTGGCACAGGCACAGATTGTACTCTTAAGTGACTTAAGCCTAGCAGATATTTAGTTCTGTTATGAAATGACTTCTTATGGGGTTCAGGTAAGTGAAAGGATGAACAAAGAGGATAGGTAGAGTGGAAGGAGGGACTCAACAGCTGTAACTTTGATTTAATCCAGAATAAAGCTGGTGCTTTTGGCAAAAAGTTGTGGATAAGTAGAATAGTGATTAAGAAGCTTAAAGAAAGCTAGCCAAAAAGCAGACAAGATAAAACTATGGGCAGACCAGAAAGAACTAAAAGACAGACAGTTAGGAAAATGTGAATATAAATGAGGTGTGCATAGTTCTGAAGTTTCACATATGAAAGCAAAAACTGTAAAGCTCTAGAGGTTATAAATGAGGAGTGGTCAGCTGCCCTCCAAAAAGCATGAGTTTGTCAGCAGTAGAGGTAAGCTTTGTTCTGAGATGGGTAATTCAAGGCTCTTAAGGTGTAATAAAGGATACTTACGAACGCTTGCGATCTCGTTGTTGACCATACCAGTTTTTGTAAACCGATTTCTATAAGCAGCTGGAAGTTACCTCAAGATCACAGGCTCTGGTTGTCATGGGGGACTTTAATTACCCAGACATTTGTTAGGAGACTTCCACAGCCAGGCATATGCAGTCCAGTAGGCTCCTCCAGAGCATTGATGATAACTTTCTAACTCAGATGGTGGAGGAACTGACAAGCAGAGGAGTATTGCTGGACCTTGTACTAACAAATAAAGAGGGACTCGTTGAGGATGTGAAGGTAGGGGCACCCTTGGCTGTAGTGTGANTTATAACAACTACCAGCAGTCCCAGTCCTTTAAAACT
>VWZO01015722.1:0-27222 GCA_013396975.1 Bucco capensis
CCTGTGCAGTGTTGTTTGTCCACCCCAACCGCGACACTTTCCCAGCAGCAGATTCTCACCTGTAACTTACTGATCTTTTTCCATGCTTCCCCTCTTTGGATTTAATTTCCCAAACCCTCTGCTTTGTCTTCTTTACACACTTACTTTCCAGAGAGTTTAACCTGTGAGAACAATGAATGAATTCCTCTTCTCAGAAAACAAACAAAACAATACACTTCTGCATAAGATAGGAGACCAAATTACCTTCTTTATTTCTTGGCTGTCCAGGGGAGCTCATTAAAGAACAAGACAAAGATATCTCTCTCCAACCAAAGAAACTAGGTCAAGTTTAGCACAGACCAGGTTCTACTGCTCAGGATACACCAAATAAAACATCAACCGTTAACGTGGAGTTATGAACCCTAATAGGCTTTGGCTTATTGCCTTTGCAGGAGCAGACAGTGGTGGTGAAGTGCAGAAATTAGGCATTCAGGTAAATGGTCTGGGTGATGGTGGCAGAGTGTGTTGCACTTATAGTGCACCGACCTGGTTCATGGAACGGCCACGGCGATCAAACTCAGACCGCTCGGTCCACATGCCCAGCAGACACCCGTAAAGTCAAAGGCAAATGGCGTTTATTTGGACGTAACATGATATTATATACCCCTGGTTCACAGCGTAATTTCCGTCTGCTCACATCATAACTCATACACTATTGGCTATTAAAGCATCACGAGTGGGGTCTTATCTTTCCGTACAACTGAAATCTTCCATTTCGCCAGTCCCTATCTATATGCTCTAACTAACTAGCTACCCACAAGAGTGCGATCTTTCAGAACTTTGGAGCTATTTAGCTGCTCTCCAAACACACACACACCAACTCTGATTGTCCTGGAGTGATTAAAATTCAAGAAAAAAAGAAAAGAGTGTACGTCATATTCCCTTTTGAACTTTTGAATTTTGGATAATATCCCTTTAAGAAAAGATCCAGTGGCTAAACTTCCTGCTTCCCTTCTTCGCCCACTGAAGAATTTGCAGAATCTGCCGATAGAGAATGAAAGCCCGCGGCTGCGCGTCTCTGGACGGGGTGGTCAAGGGTTGTAACCCTGAGACATCACTCAAGAGAGACAACAAACAGCAAATCACGGACTGCGCGGAAGGATGATGTATTTTTGTGTATATAAGAGAGGAGTGAAAGTTCTCTTCCTGCTTCCTGCTTTCTCTCAGATCTGCTGTGCGTTCGGAAGTCGGCCTTTTTCCCCCGTTCCCCCCCCCTTTTTGAGAAAAAGGGGGGCCTCTGGCATTCTTGAAATTCCTCTGGATTTCTTGAAAGGTAGTGGGGGAGTGATAAGATCCCGGGAAAGAGGGGTGAGTGATTGGAAGCCTGCCAGCTTTTGCTGGCAAGGCCAGGTGATTAGAAGGGAGAAAGGGCCGAATCCATCTTTTAACTAACCACCTTATTTTTCTTTATTGTTTATCTCTTTCATACTGTTGTACCATTTAAATTTAGATAAAGCTATTCTTAGAAATTCACTGTTTGCGTGCCTGGTGTTCTTATTTCAATTTTGCTGTCCCCGAACACAGCCAGTCCAGAGAGCTGTGGGGAGAGGGGGCATTCTGGTAAGTCCTCTCAAAAGATTGTCCTTTGACCCTAGTAATCCTCAGTTATTTTGGTCAAACCAGGACACTGATAAATACACTTGCTGCAAAATCCAGGCATGATGCACTGGAAACCTTTTAGAGGCTCTTTATACTTTCCTGTCTTTGCCAGAATAGGGCTAATTTACTCCTATTTCAGCAGGCTCAGGCAGAGTGAAAGAAGAGAGGCTGGATTGTCAGGGTTATTGAAAAGATACGTGATTAGTCACATTCACTTGAAGTTACTTCCCAGACACTACACTACTCATTATAAGACCTGCAAGCTGGCAGCCCTCCAGCAGCTGCCAAACAGCTCCAGGGCTGGCAGGCCCAAGAGGACCTCCAAAGCTCCATGCTCTCCCATGTGCTGGAGTGTTAAAGGCCAGTTCAAGCTTGCCTGGGTACAATTGGCACCCCAGGAGTTTAGCAAATCTGCAGTAGGAAAAAAATCATAAAGTATTTGGGAACCCAGTTGGTGTTAATGTCAAAGTAATGAATTTTAAAGCTAGCTTAAAATGGTTACACTTGCATGACCCTCATAGAATTATAGAATGGTTTGGGTTGGAAGAGACCTCTGGAGGTCATCTAGTCCAAACACCCCTGCAGTGGGCAGGGACATCCCCAACTAGATTAGGTTGCTCAGAGCCCCATCAAGCCTCACCTTGAATGCCTCCAGGGATGGGGCCTCAACCACCTCCCTGAGTAACCTGGTCCAGTATTCTACCACCCTCTTGGTGAGGAACTTTTCTCTAATATCAAGTCTAAATCTACTCATCTCCAACTTAAAACCATTGCCCCTTGTCCTTTCACTACAGGCCTTTGCAAACAGGCCCTCTCCAGACTTCTTGTAAGTTCCCTTTAGGTACTGGAAGGTCACTAGTAGGTCCCCTGAAGCCTTCTCTTCTCCAGGCTGAACAATCCCAGCTCCCTCAGCCTATCTTCATAGCAGAGGTGTTCCAGCCCCCTGATCATTCTCGTGGCCCTCCTCTGGACCTGCTCCATCAGCTCCATGTCCTTTCTGTATTGAGGGCTCCAGAACTGGACACAGTATTCCAGATGAGGTCTCACCAGAGCAGAGTAAAGTGGCAGAATCACCTCTCTAGATCTGCTGGTCACACTTCTCTTGATGCAGCCCAGGATACCATTGTCCTTCTGGGCTGCCAGCATGCACTATTTGCTCATGGCCAGTTTCTCATCCACCAGCACCCCAAGTTCTTTTCTGCAGGGCTACTCTCTATCATCTCATCCCCCAGGCTATACTGATAGTGGGGATATATCCTGCAAGGCTCACATTTAGATGGCCAGAAGATTCTTACAATGATGTGAGAACTTGGGAGCGTTTCTTAATCTGCTTCAGCTCTCACCCAGGTCCTACAGAAGACATTGAGGTGTGCTGGAAATGTCCTGCTAGCTCAGGTGCACAAGAACTGGTTCCCCATTTGCAGTTTCATTTCCATGCCTTTGGCTTTGTTATTGCTCTTTGCTGTTCCTCTCCTTGACACACCTGAGTGTGCATCTTGGGTTTGCCTCACTTTGATGGTTGATGGTTTGATGACAGGTTTGTTCACTGCCAGCTCAAGCTAAACTGTCATTTTTCCAGCTCTCCCAAAACTTGACAAATGCTGACAAAAGCTTCAGATGAAACAGATGATTTTAAAACAGAGAATAAAAGAAGCAGCATTAGCAATCCATGTCTAGCTCACTTAACCCAGGCACTTTATGAAGGGTGCAAAAGTGAGGGTTGGTGAGACGGCTAAGCCAGTCCAGCAGCTCCCTGGGTCCCAGCTGCAAAGTCCTCTTCCTCTCCCTCCCTCTTGTTTCACCATCACTAATTTCAGCTCTCCTTCCCTCCTTCCTAGGTCCAGCTCTTTCTTTTGTCTGATACCTCAAAGAGCCAGCCAAGTCCCACTAGCTCCTGCAGCAGATGGCTCCAGGGAGCTGGTAAATCCATGTCCACCTCAGTGCAGGGAGACCATCCCTTGGCACCTCGGGGAGGTCCCTGCAGCCTGGTGGAGCAGCACAGACCTATGCCAACCTGTGCCTTATACTAAGCTGAGGGCTGAGCCAGAAAAGTCTTCTGAAGGACTTAGGTCCTAAATAGAGAGCAGAATGTGTATGGGGAATAATTACTTCTAATAATCTCAAGCCAAGTAGAATTTCCATGGGGAAAAGTTCTTTTTAGTTAATCACTTTTGCTTTTCCTTATCCTTCTCTTGTAAACAAGCTCTTGATAGCAAATTAGTGCAGGGTATGCTCCTATTATGCTAGATTTGTGTGTTGTATATTCAGGGAGGATACATCTTCATCTTGAAGAAGTTAAACTACAGGGTATGAATAACAGTCCCCACAGAGCAAAAATCCTTTTCTTCATCAACCTTTGAGTGGTTGCAATCAAGATTTTATCAACATCATAGGATCCTCAGAGCACAGTGAGGAGAGAAGAGCTGATCTTGCCCCCTGGATGCCACCTCTTCCTGCTTTCCTGGCCACAAGGTAGCTCTGAAGGACTTCTTGGCAATTTTCATCTGAAGGAGACCAGGCATTATGAGTTCCAGCTTGAGTTTTTATGGACTCAGTGCTTGGTACATCTTCTGGGCCTGTGCAAGTTTAAGAGCCATACTAGTCATGATTCATTTCTTCTAGCCATCTGCCACCACGCTCACTAGAAACAACCTGATGGTGCCTCTAGGCCAAGCAAAAGGTTGTCTCTGCTTCGTGGAGACCTGGTGAGCACCAGAAGTCACATTATCACTTTCTCCAGCGATCCTCATTTCCATTCTTCAGGATGTAATTCCTTGTCCTTCCCTCCCAGAAATACTGATGGTGGGACAGCACTCTGAACTGACTCAGTAAAACTGAGGAGACTGAGAGGGGACCTCATTAATGTTTACATATATGTTAAGGGTGAATGCCAGGAGGAGAGGACCAGGCTCTTCTCAATGGCATCCAATGTTAGGACAAGAGGGAATGGGAGCAAGTTGGACCACAGGAGGTTTAGTATTAATATGAGGAAAAACTTTTTTACAGTAAGGGTGACAGAACACTGGAACAGGCTGCCCAGGAGGCTGTGGAGTCTCCTTCTCTGGAGATATTCAAGGCCCACCTGGATGCATTCCTGTGTGACCTGGTCTAGGTGATCCTGCTCTGGCAGGGGGGTTAGACTAGATGATCTTTCTAGGTCCCTTCCAACCCCTAATATTCTATGATTCTATGAAACCATATTTATCTGCCTAGCATCTCTTTGTGGGTGGATTCATTTTTTAACCCCATCCTTCCACTGGCATAATTTGTTTCCTAGAATAGTTCTGGAACAACTGGGGAGGTGGCGAACAAAAGGGTTGGTGGGACAGAGGAGCACAGGAACATGTCAAGCTGTATTAAACCACTGAGGTTTAATACCGGGTGACTCTCCTCCCAGTGTGCTCTTTGTCTTGGAATTGCCCATTTTGAATTTCCATGACAAATCTAAGAGATTCCTACACCTGTGTCCTTCCCAGCTGCCTTTCCAGTGGGTAGATTCAACTATGCATGTGGCTACTACCTAAAAATGGATGGAGTGGTGTTTGCTTTTTGTTTGATTGGAGAGTTTATTTGTCCTTTTTGGAAGGAAGTGATCTGAGTCATTATAAGCAAATGCACCAAGCAGAGAAGCAGTAGAATTGGAGTTGAGGGGAAGGCTTTGGGGAGGCAGGAAAGAAACATATGATTAAGACAGGACATGGCAAGACACCTGGAGAGGCCTGGCTTTCTATATCAGCACAGGAACAGAAAACAAATCAGGAAAATCCTGATGTAAATTAGAACACTTTTCTTCTTTGGACATCTTTGTTCCATTTGATGACTCAGATCAAAGTTGTGTAGGTTTTGGTTTGAGCACCTATGCCTTGTAAAATATTACCATATTTCATGAAGTGCAAATGAGCAGATTCTCCCTCTTGTTCCTATTCCATTCAAAAGCCCCACAAGTGAAAGATATAAGATATAGCAGTCTGGACCCTTCCAGCTGAAAGTGCTCAGAATCATCTCCTGTACTTATGCTCAGTACTAAGCTCAGGCTTCCACCACTCCAGTAAACAGCTTGTAAAAAGAAAATAACCTGTATTTTGAGGAAACATCAGATTCAATATAGAGGTTTTCTTCAGCCAGAATATACATTGGAAAGATTTTATCCTCTTCCTTCAAGTATGCTACGTTACAGAAATCCCTACAAGAGGGATTCAGGGCTGCCATTAGGGGAGTCAGAGTGGTGGGTAGGGCCATATTCATCCATATGTCCAGGGAGTGCATCTTCAGGACCTATTTTAGACAGCTGTTAATGCTGGTGTGACTTGGACAGGGATGTTAAAAGGCAGTTTCTGCCTTTTCTCTCCCAAAGGACTGACAGGAATACAATTTCTAAGTGTTTTCTTGAACAAGTAACCTTTATCATCCTTAATAATCCTCTCTTCTGTCCCATCCCCTTTGCTGTCAGCACAGCTGCAGCCATCTGATGCCATGCTGGGATCTTCCCATTCAACCAGGATACTTGCATTCTATCTAGAAGGTCTCACTGACCAAAGCTGAACATCTCATCACAGATTCATGTCCAGGGTTTTCTTGACACTTCTGGAAACACCATGAAGCCTAGCACAGAGCTGCCACGTCCTGTAGAGCAGAGAAGAAAACTTTTGCTGATACATTTTCAGGAAGCAAAGCACAAACAGCAAGCCCAAGAATGTAGGATGTATGAGCCGTGGCAGAAGGTTAGTGACAGATACCAAAGGAGTCCAAAATTGCCAGTTGCAACCCACAGGAGGTTCCAGGGAGTTTCCATTTGGGGCTGTGACTCAGCAAAGCTACTGTCACGGGCCAGAGCATATCAATCTCCAGTAGCCACTAAAACCATCTGTGACAATTGGCCTCTTCTCAGGCAAGCAATTGTCTTGCCTCCATGGTTTTTCCTAACTACCATTTTGCTCTCACATCAAATATTGACAAGGCAAGAAACCAGAAAATTCTAGGTTCCAGCAAAGTTAAAGCACAACCCCATGGTCAAACACCCCAGCTTTTTCTGGAGCTGCACATGATTTGTTGATAAAACCTCTGCTCAGGAACAAGCTGGCCTGGAAAGCAGCTGCAAGGTAGGTTAGCTCAGCCTGCTGGAGCCACGTGAGGTTCACCATCAGATGGCAGCCTTCTCCACTGACTTTTCACACCCCGTATGCTGGGAAGAAGATGTGCCAAGCCAAGCTTCAGCACAGAGTAGTTCTGTCTTCCTGGCAGAAAAGGGTTGCCAAGATTTAAACAAAGGGCTCCCTCAACCAAAAAAAAGAAAGAAAAAAAAAGGAAAGAAAGAAAAAAAAGAAAGAAAACAGAAAAATCAGCCTTGCTTTGCAATACATCCAAGGGATTCCTTGGTGAAATCCTTTTTCTTCCTTCAAATAAACTCCAAATCCAATAATTGCACATTTTCAGTGCATGTTCTCCCCACGCAGGGGAGGCATGCAGTTTGTCCGTGCAACTGAAATTGACAGCCTCAGGCTCAGCGTGGCACATGGCCATCTCCCTGCTGCTGCTTTGCACTCGGTCAAGGCCTTTGTGTGCTGCCAGCCACATCACAGCTAGAAGGGCTCCGTTGTGGGGTGAGGAGTAGCAGGAGGTGGGGTGGACAGGCAATATCCCATTCAAAAGTTCCTATAGTATCCTTGCCTTCTGGAAGCACATTCTGATCTCAATTGAAAGCTCTGTCATGACAGTGTAGGAGTCATCATTAGGGGCAAGGAGGCTAGTGAGGAGTCTAGAGCATGTCTTATGAGGAGCAGCTGAGGGAACTGGGTTGGTTAGACTGGAGAAGAGGAGGCTCAGGGGAGACCTTATCACTCTCTACAACTCCCTGAAAGGAGGTTGTAGTGAGATGGGGGTAGGTCTCTTCCCCAGGGTTAACAGTGAGAGGAACAAGAGGAAATGGCTTCAAGTTGTACCAGGGGAGGTATAGATTAGATATAAGGAGAAATTTCTTTACTAAAAGGATTGTTAAGTCTTGGCCTAGGCTGCCAAGGGCAGAGGTGGTAGAGTCACTATCCCTGGAGGTGTTTAAGAAACATTTAGATGTGCTATTTAGTGCCATGGTTTAGTGGTATGGTAGTGATAGGTATGGTTGAACTTGGTTATCTCAGAGGTCTTTTCCAATCTTAATGATTCTATGAGCTGTTGGCTCCTTTGCAATCCATTCAGCCTGTGTGGAGGAGCCTATCTGGACCTGCGCTGTGGAACAACCTGTGCCACCCCTTCCTTTAAGGACATAGAAAGACCAGGCAGAGCTCTACCTCATGATGGTCACACCAGTATGTCTTATCACAGATAGGATCCAGACAGATTTGGAAATACAAAAATATCATCCTACTCTCCTGATAGTTGTGCAAATAGGAGATAAGCCAGGGGACATAGATACCAAAAACCTATGGGGAAACAGAGGGAAAAAGTCAGCTTGACTAAGTAGGGTCACAACAGGGTAGGGATGTGTCAGTTTATCATAGAATCATAGAATGGTTTGGGTTGGAAGAGACCTCTGGAGGTCATCTAGTCCAAACACCCCTGCAGTGGGCAGGGACATCCCCAACTAGATTAGGTTGCTCAGAGCCCCATCAAGCCTCACCTTGAATGCCTCCAGGGATGGGGCCTCAACCACCTCCCTGAGTAACCTGGTCCAGTATTCTACCACCCTCTTGGTGAGGAACTTTTCTCTAATATCAAGTCTAAATCTACTCATCTCCAACTTAAAACCATTGCCCCTNCATCCCCTAGCCTGTATTGATAGTGGGGATTGTTCTGACCCAGGTGCAGGACCCTGCACTTGGTCTTGTTGAAGCTCATGAGGTTCACCTGGGCCCACCTCTCCAGCTTGTCCAGGTCCTTCTGGATGACATCCTGCCCCTCCAACTTATCAACAGCACCCCATAGCTTGGTTGTCATCTGCAAACTTGCTGCTGGTGCACTCAGTGCCGCTGTTGATATCATTTATAAAAATGTTAAATAGAACAGGTCCCAGCACAGAGCCCTGAGGGACACCACTTGTCACTGATCTCCAGCTGGACTTCAAGCCATTGACCACAACTATCTGTTTCGGTGAATCTTGGTTTGAAAGTGCACTGATATTAACCTGGAGAACCAGCATTGCCTTGAATGAGTCAGAGAAACTCTCATGTGTCAGATGCTGACCTCAGTCACACCACTTTGAATCTGGGGTCACACCTCTGCAGGCAGCAGTGTGCTTTCAGTGGGATAATTATGCACCTGTAACCAAAATCTGCCTCTCTTACCCCAAGATATTGTGCTGGCATTATTGACAGCAGGGGCTCACGTCTTGCATCTCCAGCCTTCACTGGCTTTCCACGTGAACAGAGAGTGGCCACCGAGCACACTGCTGACAACAGGAGATGGCAGCATGATAAATGAGCAGGACTTTCTTCCAGTATAAGCCTTGCTTATGTTGCAGTACAGCTGTGTCAGCAGAGGTGTACAGGCTGTGGCACAGGCTGGTTCCCTCTCCAGGATCTCCAACCTTCATTTACAGAGCTAGATCCAGAGCAACTTCATTGCCTTCTACACTGTGCTTCCCTCCCATGAAATGGCTCTGAAACTGTCCCTCTAGTTTTTTCCTTAACACCATGCTTGATGACTTTCCAATGGTGCTAATGAGTCTCTTTATGCATCTCACAGCTTTCTTCTGGCTATAAATACAGGTGGCAATTTGAAAATGACAGCAGCCAAGCTTTTCTACTGAAAACACTCAAATATGGATGACTTTTCACCTTTACTCACCATAGGCCAAATTCTTTCAAACAATGATAAACCTTATTTAACCAGGAAGTCTTCAAAACTCTGGAGTAGGACTAAAGGTCATGAGTTTTGAGATGACCTTGAAAAGGGACTTTTATCTCAGTGGACATCCTGGTGACTCAAGGCTTAAACAAATATGTTCTGATATCTAATTCTCCCCAAAGCAGGTCTTTGGTGCCAAAGGTTATGTACTTAGTGAGGTTTTCTGTGCAGACATAGAGAGATTGGGAGCCATTGTATGTATTTCCTCATAATTACCAGGGATTACTCCTAATTAATAAACACAGACATTAGGAGGAGGAGGATTGGAACCTCAAGGATAGGCAGGATTCCTGCAAAACGCATGGCACTCTATATGAGGAGTACAGAAAATCGGAAGGCACAAGAGGTAGAAGGATGTTCACGAATCTTTCAGTCAGAACATAGAGATCTTGATGTATATATGGCTAGGCTTCGCGAACGAAGNCTTGATATGTTGGAGGAAAGCAAGCAGATAACACGGATGCAATGACACCAAAGGTACTTCTGCACAGAGGGGAAGCCGGCATGAAGTTGCAGCTACTGCTGCTCACCCTCACAGAAATAATACAGGGGCCAAGCAAACAAGGTAGGAGAGGCAGAAGAAAAATGAGCCAGCAGGCTGAGAAGAGACCTGCACTAGGGCTGGAGCTCTGAAACCGCCTAAAAGATGTGGAAAAGAGAGAATCAGCAGCACAGTTAGGAGGCTGCAAGCCTCCAGTGTCTCAAGGCACAGCATGAGTAATGGGGGAAGCATTCAGGGCTGGGTGGAGCACTGCGGGCCCTCACCCAGGCAGGGCAGCCTCACTGCAATTCCATTTGTATAAGAACACTTGCTCCAGGGATTAATTGCAGCAAGAACCACAAAGGTACAAAGGTGCTTTTCAGGTGCCTGGTAGTGCTGGGCAATCCAGAAGGGCTCTGTCTGACCATGGAGGTACTCTGCATTCAGAGATGTTTACTCTCTCCCTCTCCTTTGCTTGCAACTGGAGTATCTCACTCCCTTTGCTTTGACATTGCAGTAGAATATGGAATGTTCTATATTCCTGGTCATAGAGGAGACTCCTGTAGTGCACTCAGCAGCCACTCTGTTTCATATGTATAGGTTGTGGGTATCAATAAAACATCACCAGCATAGATTATAAAGATGTGCAGGTAATAAGCTGGCAAATCAACTTCAGGGCTCCTTCTCTGCAACAATCTTCCCTTTCATTCCTGCTCTTCCTTGCCTACTTTCTCTCCTTCAGTTCAGATCTCTTTGGTTCTAACTCTGGTTTTCTCTCAGCTATCTGTAGACACCTATGTTAGTTACATAAATGAACTAGTATTTCTAATCCCTAATAACATGTCCCTCTCACTGTAACCAGAGTAGGAATTTAGAAGGTGTTTTACTTAATCCTTCCTTGCAAATAATAGGATGCATAGCAGGAACCACAGTTTAGTCTTGGAGAATTTAATCACAAAAGGCTTGCCTTAAGACAGATGCTCTGCTGCTGTAGATCAGTCCCATGCAATCAGTTGGGTATTGAGGTGCCTGTTAAGTGAATGGGGGAAAACAGAAATTGCCAGAAAGCGGCATGGGGAGACACCTTGTCCTCCTATTAGGATATGCCACATAGAAAGCTGGATCTGGAATCCTGTCTCTGTCAAGGACTTGAGTAATTTATTCTTGTCTGGAAGAATATTCTTGTCTTTTACCTAAAACCCACAGCTCTAAATCTTTAATCTCTTTCTAAATCTTTTTCCTGGGCTTGGTCATTTAAGTCCTTTAAAATGTCGTCCACCTGACAATGAAAATGGGGTTTACACCTACCTCAAACGCTTAACATTTAGAGCATAACTAAATCCCTCTCTTCCCCAGCCAGCAAAGGGAACTGAGCTTATTGCTCCTTCAGGTCAACCCTGTTTGCTGTGGGACTGAGTAGGAGGGGAGAGCCAGCCCTCAACACTGAGACTGAAATCGGAGACAAAATCCATACTGCTTGCTTCAGTACTCTCCTGCTTTCTTGTTGCTCTTTTCCCTTTGGCCATATCATTAGACTTCATTCTGTGAGGCAGCTCCTTTCACTGTACACAGGCTCAGACTCAGAGATACCTTGCTCTGTCCCATCTCCTGCAGCTCCACTTCATGTCCCTTCTCCAAGGCCTCTTGCTCGTCTGTCTGAACAAGGTGATCTTGAAATCTGAAGTGCTCCTGTGTGTGGAAGCAGATCCTAAGGTAACTGGGGAACTTTACTGTTGAGCATGAAGGTCTCTGAGGAGAGCAGGTGCCACTAGGGTTCAGTGGCAGCACATCTGTGCATTTGAGAGTCATATTTTTGCATGCAGCATCTAAATTCTTCTGTGGCTCCAGCCAGAAACTTTAAAGCCTCACGCCTCAGACAGCAGAAACCTTGTTCACAGGGATGCTGGCTGTCACATGTATGTTTCCAGGGAATTTGGATGCTTTGCTGATCCTCTGGGAAAATAAAAGGACATCCAAAGTAAAAATTTCTCAACGAAGTACTGTCACCTAACCGGTGAAATCCAAAACCTGGCTGTATTTCTCTGTGCAACCAGACAATCCCACCCTGATACAGATTGAGACTCATAGTCAAGGCATGCAAATAGCAGTGTTCCTCATCTAGAAAAAGGATATCACAGTCTGTTTGCAAGACTGGACTACTTTATCCTCTCTTTTTTTTTTTTTTTTTTTTTTTTTTTTTTTTTTTTCCCTATACATCAGCACAGCACTTCAAACAGCAAAAGCTTCACTTCATTTCATGGCAGAGCTCTTGCAAAACAGGTCATTGTAAGATACTGTATTTGTAAGGCAAGCAGCTTGCCTTGTGATTCACTCATATCACATCATGGTTGGACTTGTAAATTTCTCCTCTAAGTTGACCTGGCATTTCTATGAATTTTATGCCCTCTCAGTTCACCACTCTGTTTGCATACCCCATTATCCTTTCCACATTTAGATTGGTTTTTAGCTCCAAAGAACCATTTAGTCAAAAAGTTCTCTGAATTATGGATAATCAAACACTAAGAAGTCTTTGCACTTGGTAGAATTTCTTGTGGCACTTTGTAACATGGCAGTGTTGCGTCAACAGTTGGACTTGTTGATCTTCAAAGTCTATTCCAACATTTATGACTCCATGATTCTATGATTCTTTTCCTTTGGGCACATATGCACACAGACACATCCTAGTATTAACTGTGTCCGGTCAATCTGAGAATAACTAAGCTAAGCAAAATAAATAGAATGGTACTGATAGGTGAACTTTTCAGTGGTAAGGTCCAGAGCTAAATGACTTCAAATATTTATTATATTCAGCTATAATTCCACTATTGACTTTGTGTACACCAGGTTTTCAAGATTTCTGAGCTGTTCACAGGAAGTAACCAGAAAATCTGGTTGTGTGAGATAGCAAGTGGAACCTCCTGTTCTCAGCGGTTTTATCTAACCTGGGCTTGATGCTACTTCAGAAGTACCCAGGGCACCAGTCATGCTGGAAAGGAGAGGGATTGGTGTGTTCATCTGAGACCTGCTCCAACAGGATGGGAGGACACGGTCATGTGGAGATAGAGTGTTTTGCCACCACAAACATAACTTGTAAGAGGTGCTCCTAGCTGTTTTGTAGAGCATATCTGGGACTCAGTTGACACTGCAAAATCATCTTTTGAAGGGTTAATACATATTCATGCTCATCTTCTCAAGGGAATACTACTAAAAATTGTAAGAAAATAATCACAAAGCAAGACCATTCTTTTGAGAAGTCAAAGAAGTGTCTGGAGAAGACACTGAAGAGATTCATTGCCAGAAGAAAAATGATACTAAATGATGTTGAAATCGATTCTGAGATGAAACATCTCCTTTGCCATTTGTGTATGTGTAAGTGGTTGTGGAAAGTCTGGGCAGGAAGAATAATTGCTAAAGTTGTCCAGTCTTTCTCTTTAAGATATTTTTACCCCTCCCATAAATTTATTTCAATTTTAAAGCTAGACTTAGGAATATCCAGTGTCTGCCTTAAACTGCCTGAAACCCCATCTAGAGAGTGAATAAACCTGTAGTTCATAGTGGATCTAGGAGAAGAAAGGAGGAGGCTATTCAATGCCTCAGAAGCCCTTCTGGGATATCCACATGGTTATTCTGCCCTTAGCTTCTTTACTGGATAACCCCCAAAAGAAACACCACTTAATTGTGGCAATATTTGAGAAACAGGTGCTTATTACCAGGAATTAACTGGACATCTGCTCATTTGATACCTTCAGTCAAACTAGTTCACTACTCCTTGGGAGGATCCTGATTGGACTCAACGATCTTCAAGGTCTTTTCCAACCTAAATGATTCTAAGACCTGCTGGAAGAGAATCTGTTTCTCCCCTGCAGCATTTTGTTAGGTTTGAAATGAAATTGCTCTGCATGACTGTACTCCACTGAGAGCTATGGCAAAGGTACTGTATGCCATAAATTCTGTCCTCTTACTCACCACAGGAAGATTGTACTTTGGTGGCAGCAATGCTAACCTGGGCTGAGGATGGGGATTATCTCTCTATGGCCACTAAGACACACTCTGTGTGCAGCTACTTGTGGAGCCTTGGAGATCACAGATTTCTAATGAATTTTGGGGAGTGTTAAATGTTCTTGTACAAGTGAAAGACAAAAACAGTGACTCACAGACTGAAGAGAAATCCAGGTTATTCTCCCCATATGTGTTTTGTCTCTAATTGGGATGAAAGTTAATGTGTTCACTTTATTGGGGGGATCTCAAGTTCCCCCTGAATTATTTCTTAAATGCAACACAGCAGTGTTTCAGTGTTATAAAAGAAAGTATTTGGTTGTTTCCAAAGCCAAGTGTTTCTTTCCACATATCAATATATTCCACTGGTGGTCAGTTCATCTTAAGTTACACTCAATGCCTCAGCAAGATCTTGGACCTCCACTGACTGTTGTTGTTCTTTTGCCCCATTAGACTGAACTTCCTAGACAAACTATACTTCCTCTAATCTGTCTGCAAGGGCTTTGATAATAGCTACAGCTCTCAGAATGCAGAGGCAGGTTAATGAAACATTGCTAAAAAACCCCAGATATTTGTCTGTAGCTGTATCAGTCTGAGAGCCTAGAGCTCAATTCTGATGCTTGTTTTGCTCTATGGCTAACCACTCTTGTGCTTTCGTTGTCGTCATCGTCGTGGCTAGGCTTCACGAATGAAGATCCAAGGAGGGCTCCATCCATGCTCCTCATCAGCACCTTTTCCAAGCGTGCTGATAAAAAGAGGATAGCAGATAGCACCCTCGAGCCTGCACTAGGGATTTTTTTTAGGTGAGACACAGCATGCGCAGAGCTGGACCCACCCTCTAGTCCTAAGGTTCATCTGCCAGGGTCTAGCAAGCTTGGACGCTGGCAGCGAGGTCCTTAGGACAGAGGTTTAACCTCTTAGATGGAAGGCCTTACAGGGCTAAACGAGCTCCATCTGCCCGGGTTTGGAATCAGAGTTGTCCTTCTCCTAGGATGACTGCCAGAAGGCTAATGAGCTCATCCTACCCATTCAAGGATTATAGGAACATGGGTATCACTCCCCACACTTTCCCATGGGCAATGAGTTTAATGCTCCCTCTGCTGTCGGCACAGTTATTGCACCAGGGGCCACAGAAGACCACAAGTGATTTTCAGACTGTGCCTCACTCTTGTGCTTTACTGCACACCTTAAAAAGTTTCTTTTTTGTCCATTTCTGTGATAACACATTTAAAATTTCTGCTCAGAATCTCCTACAAAGTCTACAGTCCGGGGATTTATTTTCTTATCTTTTACTGTCAATATTACAAATATCTACTTGATTGTAGAACTCTTCTTTCACTAGGAAACAAGGGTAAAAAATGAACAGTTCTCTAAAAACCAACCATATTTCAGTGTGACTTCACAGACTGCATCTTTCCTAACAACTTCCAAAATACGTCTGGGAACACCTCTGAAGAAATCCATGGCATTAGATAGCTGACACTTAGGAGTCATGCTTGCCTGGGCAGAGGTGAGCTGAGCATTTTCTTTTCACAGTGTGTTAGCAGTAAGTGGAGTTTTTCCTTGGGTGTTTTTTTTTTTTCTTTCTTTCTTTTTCCTGGAACAATGAACAGGAGTTATCTCTTACATTCAAATGAACATGGCCCCACAACATTTCCTGCATCAGTTCCCTATGGAGAAGGCAGGATGTTTAGGAATTTTGGTGCTGAGGACAAAGGTTGGGCAAAATCCCACCCAAGCCTGTTGCAGGAGTGCAGTAATGGCTCCAGGGGTGTTTTCCATCAGAGAGAACAAAAAATAATGGTGGTTCGACTTTGTTCAGTGGTGTTGACTGAACATGAGCCAGCAGTGTGCCCAGGTGGCTAAGAAAGCTAAAAGCATCTTGGCCTGGATCAAAAATAGTGTGACCAGTAGAACCAGAGAAGTGATCATCCTCCTGTACTCAGCACTGGTGAGGCCACACCCAGAGTACTGTGTTCAGCTTTGGCCCCTCGGTACAAGAAGGACACAGAGGTGCTGGAGTGTCTCCAGAGAAGGGCAATGAAGCTAGTGACGGATCTGGAGCACAAGTCTGATGAGGAGCAGCTGAGGGCATTGGGGTTAGTTATGCTGGAGAAGAGGAGGCTCAGGGGAGACCTTATCACTCTCTACAACCCCCTGAAAGGAGGTTGGAGCAAGATGGAGGTAGGTTTCTTCTCCAGGGTTAACAGTGAGAGGACAAGAGGAAATAGATTCAAGTTGAAGCAGGAGAGGTTTAGATTAGATATAAAGAGAAATTTCTTTACTGAAAAGGTTAAGTCTTGGCCCAGGCTGCCCAGGGAGGTGGTGGAGTCACCATCCCTGGAGGTGTTTAAGAAACATTTAGATGTGCTATTTAGTGCCATGGTTTAGTGGTATGGTAGTGATAGGCATGGTTGGACTTGATAATCTTAGGGGTCTCTTCCAACCTTAATGATTCTGATTCTGTGATCCAACAAAAATCACTTGTGCCTCTGACAGAAGCCTTTCTCAAGTCCAGGACATGCCCAGACAAGGGTGTATTTCTCACTTCCCTGATTTCCAAGAGGAGGACAATCAATCTTGGACAGATGTGTGCCACAGTCAGTTAGCATAGCTATTGCTCAGTGACAACACAGACTGTTTGATCTCTGCACTGAGGGTAAAGCACCATTTCAGGGTTGCTTGGCAGCTCTGTTTTCCTTCCCTTAGAGAAAGAGATGGATTCATTTCAGATGGTGGGCCACAGGAAAGAGAGCTCAGGTGTGGCAGAAATGGCAGGTGGCCAGAGCTGACTTGACAGCAATTAAATGTACAAATCTTTGATTAGGCTCAAGGGAAAGGAGTCATTAGCTACAGTGAATGGAGCAGCTTGCTTTCAACTGCCTCATTAGCCATAATACTGATACTACTTTAAAAAGCCTGGAAAAAAGTCCTTCCATACAGAGTGAGGAAAGTTGAATTTCCGGAGGAAAAAAAAAAAGCTAGTGTAAGCATTTTCTAGCTGAACAAACAGAGCCTGGCTTTTTTGCATTGTCACTGACCAAAAAAGCCTCGTTTGCTGTACTGTGAGATAGCCCCATACCCAGTGTGTTCACAAAGATGAACAAGTTGCTTTTGGCCACCAAAATTTAGTAACAGCCTCATCAGGCAGCATCCTGCTGTGCTCCAGTTCCAAATAGCAGTGCCTCTAACAACTTCCTACCCTGCAAGCAAAGACCTTTAGGGAGTCGCACAGTGGAATTATCAAGCTGGATAGAAGTTGCATATAAATCTCCAAACTAGCAGGCTGAACCCAGGGTGAGATTTGGCTTGGGCTTTATTTATCTTCCTGGTTGAAGAAGGGCTGCAATAACAACATTTGGCCATAAATCAACCTCCTCCCACCCTCAACTCTAACCTTGCTGTTTTGTGGAAAGTTCTTAGTAAAATAATTTGGACCCATTTGCCTTTCCTTTTTCACTCTTCCTCTGGTTCTCTTTATCCCACCAACTTAATTTCTCAGGCCTGCTAATGCAAGAGTCCTCTGAACAAAGAGAATCAGAAGTGGTTTCCCTCAGGGCTCTCATGTTCAGGCCAACAAGTCAACTGCACAAAAGCAGTTCAGGACACAGTAATTGCTCTCACATTGCTCAAGCAATGTGAGCTGAACATGAGGCAGAGAGAAATCATGTTTGTGAGTCAATGAGAACACTGCTGGGCCAGGACTTCATCCTCTACATCAAGAGTAAGATCAGAAAAAAAGGATGCAACAATTCCTTGGGATGAATATTGTCCTCTCATAATGTGGGACACTGAACTGTTGCACACTCATTACACCCTCCCTTACTTACCTGTGAAGTCTATGTTAATGTGCCTCCCATGGGTCTGTTGTCCTGTCCTGGTGGTCAGACAATATTGCCACTTCCATGACTTACTGCTTCCAAGGTTTCAGAGGGCCAGGAGACTACAAGAGATCTCTTGAGCCACAGAGACTTAGCCATAGATACACTGGGTATAAAATGTCAGTTTTCACACTGTCATAGTTCATACAGCCTCCCTGCAGTCATTACCACACACTTCACCTTCTTTAGGTGCATTTGTTCTTCACATGATTTCTCTGATGCAAAAGCTATGTGTGGAAGAGGAAGTGAGCTGAAAGGAATGCTTTGTCTGAAAAAGGAGTTTCATATAGTTAAAGAAGTCTCAAATATGGGGTAAAATTGCCTGCTGGAGTTACCAGGAGACAGCCAGGTCACTCCACTGAAATAGAACATCCAGCCTAATCTCAATGTCTCGGTGACTGCCAAGGTCAACTGAAACACATCCCACGTTAGCCAATTAGCTCACAAAGTGAAAGTTTCCCATCAGGATGGCCTTTCCCAGGACCATGCAAGCAGAGGACTAACTGGTTCCTCTTGGTCTGAGATGGCATCTAAAGAGCTCAGACATTCAGTAAATACAGAGCAATCTCATCAACTGTTCAGCACTGTTTTTCTTTCCCAAATGGTGATGCTAGAAATACAAGGCAGGATTTGGTCAAGAACATACCTGGGGCATCTTTGTTTTGTTTCAGTGAGCAGGAACTTCCATGCTGAAGCAAAATATGCTCAGGGGACAAAAAAAAAAAAAAAAGGATGTGGTCTTTAAGGGGGGGTTAAATCCCAGGAAAGAGGGCATGAAGAAGTATAAGGATAAACTTAAGAGGAAGGAGAGAATCAGAAAAAGCTGCTGAACAGTTTCTAAATTATTATACTACAGAAAATAGAAGCTGCATTACTCTTGCTCTTTCAGTGTCAGCTTCCTCTGCATTTTAATGACAGTTGAGTGTCTAGGCTTTTGATAAGTCTTCCTTGATTCCTGTCTGCTTATGTATGCACCCAGATTCCTTGGCAGAGCTGGTCTTGAGTGGGTTTGCTCTAGAATCAGAGCTCTGAGGATCCTGCATCACACTTCAAGTCACTCCTCACACAGGAATTAAAGGCTCAGCAAGCTTTGAGAGGCATAGAGGAGAAGGGCAATTCAAGTTTATCCTACTTCTCCGTGCCCCTCTCTCAGTGCTTGCTTCTCCCCAGAGGAGTCAACAGCAGGAGTCTGACTCCACTTTGGCAGTTGCAATGCATTCCCAGATTAATTAAGTGGGGCTCCTAAGGCACAGGTCTTCTTATGCTGAACCTGCTGTGGGGATGCTAAATTCCAGCCAAAGAATGGAAAAGACATTGGTGGACTGTCATAGCTGAAATTGCCACACAGAGTTTCTCTGAAGGTCATTTGTCACAGCAGATGTGGTTTAAACACCTTGGAAATGTTCACCCTCAATGACTTAATATGACTTTTCTATCTCTAACTTCTGTGGCTCTTAAGAAAGTGCAAACAGTGCAAACAATGCAGCAGAAACCCTTTCCAGTCACTTTTTGTTTTCCAGCTTTTCATTCACAGCAATTATTTTGGTAAAAAACCCACTCACCCAGCAGAAGATCAAGCAATAAAGCAACATCCAGAGCTGTGACTGCACCATCCTGCTGCCCCAGCCAAAATCTGTGGCGCAGTCAGGATGGAAACAGGAGGAAAATGTGTTTTTGAACATGTGTTTTGACTCTGCCCTGAGGCTTAGATGACCTGTTGGTAAAAATGGCTATATGCTGTCTCCACAACAGATATATCAGCTGTAAATCATCTGTCCAGTTTGGGCACTACCAGTAGATCCCAGTGGGAATTCATGGTACTGTATGATTGTTGTTCTTGGCAGACAGCCTCCAAAACAAAACACCTTCCCCACCATCAGGCAGGGGAGGAAATTCTGGTGTTGGAAATATTTCTATTTGGGGTAGTTGTGTGTTTTGTGAAGAGGTCAGAGGGGTGGGGGGTGCTGAGCTCTCTGGTGAGGAAGAGAAGCTCCTGCCCATCCCGCTGCCAACTGGCTGCCTGGCTGCTAAGCATCCCCTTCCAGGTAGTGGGAGCCAAGGCTGGGAGAGGGGAAGCAAGGCAATTTGTAGTCAAGTTCCATTTCCTACTCCAAAACTCTTGTTTTTACAACTATTGGCCTTGCCTGCCCCAGGAGCTCTGGCCTCTGCAGTGGGCCATGTTGTTCCATTTCTGTCAGCAGTGGGTCTTTTCTCTTTGCTCTTGTAGGAAGGCTTTTGTTTCCTGTCTTTCCTCCCATGCTGCACACTGTGCTGTCCAGGCAGCCTGCCACGTGCTCAGGAGGCTCCTTTTCACCCCTCTCCTCCAGCTCTGCTCATCATGCAGACACTCCTGAGGTGCTTTGGACACAGATGGTCAGGATCCACTCCCGTGTTTGACCTCAGCGTGTGGTGTGATAAGAGGGTGGACACCTGAGTAGTGGCCAGACCAAGCATGATGGCCCTCTCTCTTAGGCTGTTTACTTTGGTGACAGTTTCTCATTTCAACTCTCCTGTCTGAAATGTTGATCCAGGAGCATGGCCATCTGGATGCCTGCCTGCCTGCCTCCACCGCTAGCTGCAGCTTGGGAGCCACCTCCTCACTTCTTCCTTCCACTGATCCAAACAACTTTGCTTCCAGTTGCCCTCTGTGGCAGGTCTCACCATGGCCAGGGAGACTCAGCTTTCATTTCTTGCCCTTGCTTTTTGGCTCCCTCAAGGAGCACATGGGACTCATCTCAGCTCTGTGCCACAGCCAAATCAAGACTAACCTTCAGCTGATAACAAAGTGAGACCCATCTAACCCTCAGTCCCAATGAGGGGTGGGAAGTGAATGCACAGACTCATTTTGTTAGGAACATTTACATCCTCCAGGAGACTGACTAGGGCTTTCCTGTGGCTTTTCCCTTGGAGCTGCTGCCTCCATCTCCCAATGGGTTTAAGCAGAGCACAGAAGTGTCTGACCTCATCCGGGAACCCAGGGTGTGAGACATTTTCAGAAAGCATCACTGTGAGACAAAAAAAAAAAACAAGTAAAGGCTGCATGACTTTATTTTTTCTTCCAAAAATTTGTCTTAGGAGAAAGAAGCTGCCTGACAGCTCAAGCTAGTCTCCTTAGTCCTCAGCTGGCCTCTCCATGGGTTTTGTTGCAAGGGTCCTGGGAACAACTGGTGGTATGCCTACAGCACAGCATGGATACAAATCAGATATCCTGCCTGGGACGAGGTGAGAGCTGGAACCCACAGAAGTGTAAGCTCTATCAGTGTGGCTCCCTGCCCAGCCTAATTATACCTGCCAAGATGGGCTAATTAGCTAGGCTCAGTGCCACACTGATGTGACTATATTGCTTTCAAGAACCAGCATCGTGTGCAGCTCACTTTAGCACAGAGATCCAACGTGAAGCTGAACAGACGGACTGTATCTTCACAGATCTTCCATCTCCAACATGAGCATGCCAAAGCTGTAAGAGCTGGTGGCACACATTTTGGGTGGTAAGAGACTTTACAGCAGGATCTCCATGAAGGAAACTTCACGGAGTTCACAGTGACCTGAAGCATGGTACATCTTCCCCTTGGCCAGAAAGGAAAAATGTGAGAAGCTTGCTGGTGTTCACAGAGGGAATCCAAGGCCAGGCTCATCTCTCAGCTCAGCCTGCCTACAAAACCACCGTGCCCGCCTGCCTAGCAGCACTTGACTGCTTTTTCCTTCTCTGTGCCACAGCCTTGGCCACTCCTGCAAGACTCACAGAGGACACTCCAGAACGTGCTTTGGACTGCTTCTCAGGCCTTTCCAAGGATCTTTTCCTTGCTTTGATGAACAGTCACACATTGTATTTTTCCCCTGACTTCTGCTGCTGTGTAAAATGCCCTCATCAGCCTCACAGACTTTGGGGGGATGTTGGCTGCCTGCAGGAGGGCACTGGTTCCACTGTGTCTGCAGTTCCCTACAGTCGTAGGAGGCTGGAGAAATTTGCTCCTCAAGTACGTAAGAAGGTAATGAATCATAAGCGCAACAAGCTCTTGTTTACCAACATTTCACTCCATCAAGATTTCTTCAACACAAGTCATTTGTGAGATAGCCAAAGTCTGGCTTCCAGTCGAGACAAGCTCAGCACTGTGCTCAGCTGGGGGAAAGGTTCCTATTGGCTGATGTGGTAGGGACACTGTGCATGGGGCGTGATGGCCCCAGTTCCTCATGTGGATAGGATCCTGTGTGGGATGCACACACACACACACACACACACACACACACACACACACACACACAGAGACTCCTGCTACTAGAGGAAGGGCTCCAAAAATTGTCCCTGTCCTTCCCAGGTTTGGCTGACAGTCTGGCAGAGGGGTAAAATAATGGAACTTAGGGAGGTGGTAATGTTCTTACCATTGGATCACCATGTGGAAGCACAGCAAGAAGAAAGCATAAGCTACACACAGGCAGAAGCACTGTGTGTGCATTACAATCACGGCTTAACACACGCAGGCAGAGCAGCAACTCATTACCGTAACTGAAGGCTATGGTGTAATTAGTTTAATTACAATGCTACTGGCTGAATTCACCTGAGGAGTATGCCATTCTCTGTGCCCTGCAGGGGAATGCATAAACCCAAATGAATGCATAAACCCAAATACTTCATCTGTTGAAAGCCAGCTCAGAGATATCGTTGAGTTTCGGCACAGTCCCATAGCCAGGGTTTTGCTTCATGGTAATTTTCCCCAGTTGGCCAGAGGATTTGGCTACTATTGGTGCCCATGGGTACATTGAATCACTTTATCAACTGCATGGAGAGATTGGGACACTTCCTTACAGGAATTGGATCTGCATTTAACTTCAGCACACCGGCAGAAGCCACAGACTTCTGTACCAATAGATACCGATATGAAAGTGTTAACCTTGCATCTGCTCCTCAGGCCAACTATAACAACTAAGTAATAGAAGTAATATACAGATGTTTCCTCCATAAACTCCACACCCCATAGCTTGCACCCCAAAGGTGCTCTTTGGGGGCCAAAGCCACGTACTCAGGAAGAAAATGTACTCCATTGGATGCAGAGCTGAAGTCAGGAGTGGGTTGGGGACACAGCACAGGTGTTGGTGGCAGCAAGGACAAAAACACCAGCAGCTGCCCACACACAGGGCCCAGCCTCCCCCTTCCCAAAGGGGTTATCACTCAACTGACCTTAGCAAAGCAGCACTCAGCTGGTCCACAGATGGGCTTGTGCAAGACCTCAACCCCATAGCTGCTATCCTACTGCAAAACAATAACTCTTCAGGGTGACTTCAAACCTGGTCAGCCATAATACCACGGTTACATGGTACTTACTCTGCTCACCACCTTCCCCTATGGGACACCTTCCCCTAGGACACAGGAAGTTCCATCTAAACATAAGGAAGAACTTTTTCCTTTGAGGGTGGTGGAGCACTGGTCCAGGCTCCCCAGGGAGGTGATGGAGTCTCCATCTCTGGAGATGTTCCAAACCCAAATGGACACATCCTGTGCAACCTGCTCTAAATTGTCCTCCTCCTGCAGGGGGGTTGGACTAGATGATCTCCAAAGGTCCCTTCTAACCCCTAATATTCTGTGATTCCCCCACACTCATGCTCTGTTCTGTGAAACTTCTCCTTGCTTCCCAGAAAAAATGAATTTGTGAGTCTTTCCTAAAGAGCAAAAGGAATAAGAGACTTCTGAATGCAGCACAGCAAGCCTACAATTAAAAAAAAAATTATATATTTGGGGTTGACAGGAAATAAAACTATTTTCTTGGTAAAACAATAAAATCCCCAAATTCCACTTTGTTTCAACCTGAAACAAAATATTTTTCTGCTTAAACTTTTCACCCTTTTTTATTTATGGCAGGCAAGAAAACCTCAAAACAAAAACAAATGTTTCCAACTGAAAAGCTGAGCTTTTTTGCTTTGAATTGACTGCAATTTCTCAGAATTGCCCTCTTTTAGTTTTGGCTTAAACTGTTTGCTAGATTTCAGGTTTAATTCCCAAAACCTTTTGCACAACGCAAAGGATTTCACCTGGCCCAAATACCTATTTTTGGAACTCACACACCTGAAAGAATACGTAAATAATGATGTTATTTTACCAACAATATTCTTCATACTAATGCCCTTTCCAAACCAGGTCCTTACCAAGAATGTATATTACTGTTCTCTTCACAGCACCTCATGCAGGTGATGAAAGCAAGAGAGGTGGCCTTTGGATTGTTCCTTATGTGGCCTGAAGGCAGGACCAAAAAAGCAAATGTCAACCCCTAATGCACTGCAGGCTGCAAACAGGATCTTGCAGCTGAACTGCCACTTCACACTGGGCATATGGCAAGTGGAATCCAGCTGGGAAGTGCTGGGAACTGGGTGGGTCTGGGAATGATCTGCAGACTTACGTCCAGGAAATAAGGAGCTACTCACCCAGTCTGCTTTTGTCTTTCACTGCTCATCATCCAGTGAGAAAGTTTACCTGTGGATGGGGTTTGTTTGACTTAAATCTGTCTCCAGGTTTTGTCTATTAGAAATAGAGGGAACACAGCCTCTTGAGATGCTTTATTTTTTCCATTTCTAATTTCATATAAAAAAGCAGAACAGAGAATATATGTGGCCTTTGACCCCGAAAGAGTTTTGGGCAAATTTCCCATCTGTTCTGCATTTTAGCTACTCACCATTGCTGGTAACATCTGTATATGTTAATGCTTTGAAGAGTGGAAATAGCCTTCAAAACAGATCTCTATGCCTCTAAGCAAAGATGTGTCTTCCTTATCCATATTCCACTGCAGAATCATAAAACACCCATAAAACTGCCTGGTCATAAGCAGACATGCAACAGAATGAGACGTTAAATAGGAAGAGCAGAAGTGAAAGAGTTAAAAAAAAATGCTCCAGCCTCTCCTAGTGTTTTCTTGGGTGGAGTGTGTAAAGGTTAATGATTTCTAAATATTCAGGAGTAATAAATGATCTAAGTAATTTTCTGGCTGTACCTCATGTTCCCAGAGAAAGAAATGCTCCAAGGATATTCACCAGTTCAGAAGAATGTGACAGGGAGAGAGAGAGATTTATTTTACCAAACTGAGATAGTCTCTCTCATCCTTGCTAAGAAAGGTCAGGCTCTTTGCACCAGCTAACCAATGAAGAACATGGTGCTTTAGGAATTGTGTCTCATCACTGAAGGGCTTCAATATTGCATTAGGTAAGGTTTGCTGTTTTCTTCATGAATGTCTCCACAATTTTCCATTCCCCTCGTAGATCCTTTCTCCTTCAAGTGGCTTTGGCAGCAGCCTGGGTGCTGTTTCACTCAACCCAAATAAAGCAGCTGTAAGGATCGAATGGGAGTGAAAAATCTTGCAGATATTTGAAGTGTGGTCACTCCTGTCCTCATTTATGGGAAGGGTGGTTAGGGATGACTTTGGTGAGAAGTTAGTTGTCTTTGCAGCTGTCCTACTGCCAAGCTTGGATGAAACCAGTCAATCACTGACAAATCTCCTGAAGGAGTGAAACAGAAGACATCTACTGAGCTGTAGCAAATCTTTTTTCTTGCTTCCTTGACAAAAAAAGAGAAGACTCTTGTACACCATTTACCTCAGGAAATGGCCGAGGAGCATGGAAGGACAAATGAAGATCTGGAATGGAGTGTAGTACTGACTGTCCTTCTTCCCCTCCTGTTGGATGTGAGGCTGAAAGGGGGGAAGGGAAAGGGATGTAGTCTGTGGCCAAGATAAGCATTAGTAATATGATTGATAGGTGATGATACAGGAGCAGGAGTGTGGTGGGTTGACCTGGGCCGAGCGCCAGGTACCCACCAAGGTTCTCTATCACGTTCTCACCCCACACCTCCCACAGCACGACAAGGGGAAGAGAACGAGATGGAAACAGCCCGTGGGTTTTAGTAAAGGCAGTTTAATAAGCAAAATAAAGAAAGGCAAGGCCACGCACGTGAAGCAAAGCAAAGCAAAATTGAGCTTTAGTCTCTACTTCCCATAATAGGCAATGTCTGGCCCTTTCCCGGGAAGCAGGGCGCCACAACGCATAGTGGTTGCTTGGGGGGCAGACGTCTTCTTCCCGACGCCTTCCCTCGCCCCCCCTCTGCCTTTTATCCCTGAGCTGATGTCATATGGTATGGAATAGCTCTTTGGTCAGTTTGGGTCAGCTGTCTTGGTTGTGTCCCCTCCCAGGATCTCATCCACCCCATCGCCTTGGTGCTGTGCCAGCCTTGAAATAGTCACAACACACAGGTTATCTTCAACCCAAGGCACAGCGTTTCTGAAAACTGTATGGGTACATTAACTCCATCTCAGCCAAACCCAATACAAGGAGGAAGCAGGACACACTGGTAAAGCAGCTCCTCAGGGAAAGGGCAGAGCAAGGTTTACCTCCCAGGAAATGCATGCAGGAGGAATGCAATAGGAAGCTCAGGATCTGGTTGAGATTGTAGGAAAGGTTCAAGCGAGTATATATATTTATTTCTTCTAATCTCTCTGAAACCTGGGCATTTGACTACTGGAAAACCCCTAGCCAGACAGCAACACATACCCTTGTTGAGTGAGCAGGAGCTGTTGACCATGCTTGCACTAGATGCAGGGATACTACCTGACAACAAGCCCTTCGCAACCATGACCAAGCAAGTGGACTAATGAGGAACCTTCCTCTTCTATTTCAACTGGGACAAGGGGTAAGTGTTTAAAAAGCATAGAGACAGCTGAGATGGGCCTGGTAGGAAACAAGGCACACACACACAAAATGGTGTTGGGGTCACTGGCCAATCTGAAGTGCATCTATGCCAATGCACACAGTATGAGCACCAAACAGGAGGAGCTTGTAGCCATGATGCAGCACGAAAACTATGACATAGTGGCCATCACAGAAAAGTGGTGGGATGCCTCACATGACTGGAGTGCCACAATCAATGGTTACAAGCTCTTCCAGAGGGACAGGCAGGGAAGGAGAGGTGGTGGGGTGGCCCTGTATGTTGAGGAATGTTATGAAAGCTCTGAATTTGAGCACAGTGATGATGAGATTGAGAGTGTTTGGATTAGGTTAAGGGTCAACAAAGATGATATTGCTGTGGGGGTCTGCTACAGACCTCCCAATCAGAGCAGTGAGGTAGACGAAACCTTCTGTAAGCAATTGGGAGAGATCTCATGGTCAGTTGCAGTTGTTCTTGTGGGAGACCTTAACCTGCCAGGTATCTGCTGGAACTTACAACACAGAAGAGAAGGAACAATCCAGGAGGTTCCTGGAACATGTAGAGGATAACTTCCTCACACAGCTGGTAAATGAATCGACCAGGGAGGGTGCCCTGCTGGACCTGCTGTTTGTGAACAGAGAAGGTCTTGTGGATGATGTGGCAGTTGGAGGTCGTCTAGGCAACAGTGATCATGAAATTATCAAGTT
>VWZO01015723.1:0-50461 GCA_013396975.1 Bucco capensis
TCCTGAGGGGAAACACCACCTTTTTCTTGAGAGAACTTGTCCTCCTGAGAGGGAAAATTGCACTTCTGAGGAGAAGCCCGCCCTTTTCTAGCCCCTCTAGTGTGGTCAGTGCTACGCTGAGCTTGACGGAGCCACTAGGACCCTCAGCCACTAGGTGGCTCGAAGCCATCTTTTTGTGTGCTTTACTCCTTAAACTTCATGTATTTGTAGTGTTTTGGTGTATGTGGGGCTTGGAGCAGTCAGTGTGGAACCACCGTGGTTTATTGGGTGGTGCTCAGGGTGGTCTGGGTGGTGAAGGTAGAATGTTCCAGGCTGTGGTGGAGATAGACAAAATGGCGGCAGGGGGTGAGGGGCTTAGCTCTGCTCATCATCACTCAGCTAGTTCTTGTACTGAGAGCCAGAATCTGTTTACTCTGGTCTAAGACTGAAGCCAAAGATTGCTAATCTAAATAATAGAGTAAATGGGGGAGCATATCTGTGATCTAATTTCTCTTTTAGGAAAGACTGATAAAGTGATGCTCTTTGTCTTTTTTGGCAGGAATGTCACTTGAATTAAAGCACTTGTTAAGAGTGGAGCCACCACTGGTAGTTTTTTAAATGGGTATACACACTCATCAGGCTGCAGCCTTCTCAAAACCAGACATGATAGTGAAATGGTGACAGACTATTCATAATTCTCCAACAGCCGATAGAAGGATCAGAAAGAAAGTCTGCTGATTAAATTCTTCACAATCAATGTGAGGAGGAAATTAAAAATTCTGTTTGATAGCAGATGTTTATGAGAGAGTGGGTACAGAGTGCTTTTTCATCTAACCAAGTTATTACTGGTAAAGGATGAATCCAAGTTCACATTCCTTTACAACCTGAGTCTGTATCTGTAGTGAGGTAATGGTTTTTACTCTGTGTAGTAACTGATTTTTTTAATATTAAAACAGCATTAATAGGTTTAATAGTTTTTATAAATAATATAATTTTTTCATTTATAATTTTTATAAATAGCATTAATAATTTTTGTGTAGGAGTGAGGATAAAAGTCTTAGAAGTGTAAAGTGTTTAGTTACTAGTGGGAACTGTGTAAATTTCTAAGATAGTCACGCTGAAAAAGAAAAATGATAAAAAACAGTAGTCATTTCTGGTAGGTGATAGGCAGACTAAAATGAGAGGGAAATTCTGGAGGAAAGAAATGACAATGGAAAAGCCAGTTGGTATCATGCAGGCTAACAGTTTTCCCATATTAACATTTGTTACAGCTACTGCAGTATCCAAGAAATACCAGGACAGTTACAAACAGTGTTCTAGCTTTCTTTTTTATTGTAATTTAGAAGCTGCTTCCCAGTGGCATGAAATGGAATTCCAGGAAACAGGTTCTCCTTGCCCTTTTTGGTGGGAAAGGCTTTCTCCCCAAAGTTCCAGGTAGAACAACATAAGCTGAATATTGGCAAAGGGTGAATTGGAATCTAAATATTCTAGGTCTCCTGTGGAAAGAAAGATGGTGATGGCAGCAGATAGAGAGCAAAGAATTGCCAGAGGAAGTGTAAACAAAAGGTGTAGGTTGAAAGAGGACCAGCCATGTAAGTGGTTGAAAATGAGATGACAGAAGAGGGATAGAAGTTTGGTTTCACGTCTCTTCAATGCAAGTTGAAGAGGACAACCCAGTCTTTCATTTGAGCACAGTACTGATTATTGCCACTTGGCGGCAGCAAACAATATCAAAATCTGCTTTAAAAATACTTAAGGGGCACTGAAAGCATCGGATTGAGCTAACGGCTGCAGGCCCTCTACATGACTTCTAGGTGTATCTGTGCTAATAATTGTTTATGGCACAGGGCTCCTGTGATGTTTGGGTTAGTGTTTTATATGTATTATGACTCCTTGGATACTACTTTGACAATCCTTTGCTTCCTGTTTGTGCATTGTACCAACAGATTTGTTTTGTTTGATGCAACTTCTCCCGAAACAGCAATCAGAAGAGGAGTCTGCTTTTCATGCTGAAGGTGTTGCTGTGTAGTACTGTTAGGATTGTGACTCATGCATTATAGCATTTGCAAAAGCTTTATTATGGGTGAGCATAAAAATGGTTATTGTGCACTAACGACCACAAATGAAAGAATACAATAAAAAGAATAGTGAAATTATTACTGCAGCTGCTGGTTGTAAAAGGCAAAAGGGAAAAACCTTGCTTCTGTAGCAACTATGGCTTGTAGATGAATTTGTATTTTGTGGATTTAACAGAGAACTGGATGTTATAAGTTTTTTTTCATTATTATCTGTTTATTGCATGCCCACTATAACCTTTGAGGGCAGGCATGTCAGTGAATGTTTTCATTCTTGCCCTATCTGCTTCTGTAACCATCTGCAGATTTGAAACTAGCATTCTAGAAATGTTTGTCCATTATATGTACTCAGTGTTTTTCATCTGCATCTTTCCGGAATGAATAATGTAATAGCATGAAGGTGAAGTGTGGAATAGGACCTGTTCTTAGCTCTGCTACATTGCACAAGATCATATCTGCTGTTTCCTCCACTGACATGGAAATCCTATTATTTCTTGCCTGACTTTAGGTCTTGCATAATTTAATTGTTAGAATGTTTTGTGATCTTAGAAAAAAGGTCTTACAGAAATGCAAAGAGAGTCTTTATCATCATCAGTCTTGACTGGATTTGAGCCAGTGGTCAAGGGATTTGAGCTTTGGGAAGTTAGAATGCTTCCCCAGATTATCTTTAGGGATTTTTCTTGTAAATGGAGTGCCAGCATGTGTAGTTATCTATTCCCTGTAGAGTCTCATCAAGCTGCACACACTTAATCTTTACTTACATGGTCCCTGATTCTTGCTGTGTAAAGTGGGCCTCAGTTTTAACTTTTGCTCTCAGGAAGAAGGGGCTATTATAACAAATTCTAATCCTATTGCAATTCCACAATCACTAAAGCCTATAAATTGCCTGCCAAACAAACCAAGTGAGCTGTTCCTAGGCTGAGGGAAAGAGGAGAGTGTAAAGCGCAGGTGCCAGCATTTGCTGGGGAAGAACTGGTACATTATCAACTAATCCTCCTTCTGCTATTTCTGATTTCCTACCCAACAGCTGCAACACTGAATGAGAGCTGCTGCATTTGGGAAGAATTAGAGAGCCTGGTAATGCAGGGGCTCCATTACAGATACAACAGCTCACAGACAGGGAGGAGATTTCTGCTGCCGGTGTAGAATTTGGAGTGCTAGGCATTTTATAGCCTGGAAAAATTGTGATTTTCAGCTGTTGTTATGGAGTAATCGATGGAGAAGAGATGCCATAGTTTCTGCTAGGTTTCTCTCAGAGCCTGAAGTAATTGCCTGCAGGAGCTATTATTTTTTTTAATATACCATTCTGAGGCTAAAGCATATGCAGTTTTTTATCGGAGCTTTTTTTTTTATGGTGACTGATGCTCACAGAGAATTTTAGTCCTTCTGAAATATCTTTGGGTCTGTAGTGATAACTCTTGTATCAGGCAAAAAAGTTTTTAATTAATTGTGCCTTGCTAGAAAATTGAAACATTGGTATTTTATAATTCATAGAATGTCCTGAGTTGGAAGGGACCCACAAGGAGCATTGAGTCCAACTCCTGTCTATGAACAGGACAATCTCAAGAATTACATCATGTGCTTGAGGATGTTGTCTAAATGCTTCTTGAATTCTAATTATTTTCTCTTATCAGTACTTGGTTTAGGGGAGTATATGTTGATAACTCTTTGTCAGAGAATCTGTGACTTTACTCAGGGATCAGCATGTCCATCCTGCTAAGTGTCATAAAGGAGAGTGTCCCCAAAGATACCACAGGGCACAGATGTATGCAAGCGCATCAAAGCTTCTGCAGCGAATGGACTTTACAGTGTGCCTCCTCTAAAGCCTAATGGCAGCAAACCTAGCACTGGAAAGAGTAACTCAGTCTTACTGGCTCACTCAGCATAGTGCTAATCACTGTCTGTAGTGAAACGGGAAACTGACTATTTTCATCAACATGATATCTTACAATTCAAGCCACAAAATTATGAATACTGTGTAAGACTTCCTTTAGCAGAGTCAGGAGAATAAAGATGACATGCAGTTTCAGTTTGAGAAGTGCAGCTCATTGCTATTTCCAGAGAAAGCCAGATTAGTGGATATGGTGGTGTAGGCTCTCCCTAGTTGTAGTTGTAGGTGACATAGTCGTTTCAGTTAAAAGACATTGCCTTTGAAACCTGCTTCCTCTGGTAGCTTACCAGAGCCTGAATCTGTTAAATGTGCAGAGTCCAGTGCACAACTCATCTTTCCAGTTCATCCTTCCCTTCTCTAGTGTGAGGACAGAACAGTATCTGTGTGGCTGGGTGTAGAAAAGCAAGCCTTGTGACATTTATATGCCAAGATGGGAAGACCTAAAAAGAGGAGCAGGGAGCCTGGCATGGCATTTGTGGGTACCAGGTTGCCAAGGAGGCATATTGTATTGAACCAGTTGCCTGGGAAACATTTAAAAATACACTGAATGGAAAAGCATATGTGATGTGCCCACAAGTGTTCTGTGTGAATGAAATGCCAGGGCTGATGATGGCACCAAGAGGCTGTTACTATTACGTGTAAAGATGCTGAAAGATGTGGTATTTTTTTGTCTTTTGTGTTTATTTTATTTCTTCTCATGTCCTATTTGTAGGAGGTGCACCAAAGGAAGATTGGTTTGCTCTTGGCTGATGGATTGCAGTAAATGTAGAGAAGGTGGTTACATGCAGACAGCAGCTGGAGATGGTAAGAGCAATTTGCCTTTGTTTAGGCAACCTAAACCGATTGACAAGAAGCCTGCACAGTTCCCCTCAAAAGTCACAACAGCACTGCTGGAACTCCTACAGTATAAAGAACATTACCACCTCAACTTGTGTTAAAATTGTATTGGGAGGCTCTGACATCATTACAATAGGACTTATATGTAAACATCATACAAAATGCAAAGGCTTGATGATCAAAGCAGGTTGGACAGCATATATGAAAAAGTCTCTCACTGACCTAATTTTTTGTTTGGGGTACTGAAAACAGAGGGAGATAAAAGAAGAACTTTTCAGAAGATAGCCCAACTGCTCTAGTTCTTCCGCAGATGAGAATCAGTTATTGAGAGATGATACTGATAAAAAAAAATTGAAGGCAACAATGTAACTGGAACTAAACCAAACAATTATATCCAATATCGTTTTACAGAAAGGAAACTTTTTTCTATGCAGCCAAGAAACAAGGGAGCTAGCAACTGTAATCTTAAAATGTCCTACCTGGGACAAATAGATTTATCTGCTAGTATTTTCCAGATATTAAAATGCCTCGTTGTGGTGCAGACTGACACAGTTGCCCTGCAGGGAGAAGGCCCCAGGGCCTAAGCTTCTGGTGTTGCCTGTTCAAAGCTGTGAAGTTGCTATTGATTTGGTAATGTGTGTGCTTTTCCCCAGTGAGGAACCATTTGGACTGACAGAGACTGCTGACTTTGCTGTTATTTTGGCCAGTGAGGGGCTGCTTTTTGACTGGCTATCTAATTTGGGCACAAACTGCTCAAGGGTCTGAGGTGATCCAAGGATTGTGTTGGAAAACCATGAATCAGATGAAGTCTTCTGGGTGTCATTCGAGTCCTGCTATCATTCATCATTTTTCTGGCCCAGTGTGTGTTTGGTTAAATCAAGTCCTGATGTTTCTAGGCCCTGGGGTTAGTGTGTGAGAGGCAGTGAGAATCTGCCTTTCATCTTCCTCTCACAATTTTGCAATATGACTGAAAACTGTTGGAGAGAATGTTTCAGATCTCAAACAAAGATTAGGTTTGATGGCATGAAGCCGTGGGTTCTGTGGCCCAGCCTAGAATTCTGCTGAGATAGTTGTATCATCTCCCCACACTTTAAAGGATTTCAACTCTGAATTTAGGATCAAATATGGCTTGAGGTCTTCACATTTCTTGCTTGCTTGGTGTTTTGTTTTTATTTTAAGTGTGTCTTACTTAGAGCCTCTAGCAGTTTGGGTTCTTCCTGTTCACTGTGTATCATTCCTTCATTTGAAATCCACATGCTAAAGAGCTCCAGAAATAAAAAAAAAATCCATAAATAATAGCTGTAATAATTACAGAAGATCTTTTCTTGTTTGTGGGCATGAAACCACAGAACAGTGGGGCAAAGTTACCAGCACTAGCTAATGTGGTGTGATGTTAGCCATAACTAGAATGGTGTATAAAATCAACTTAAAATAGAATGCAGTTCAGCAGATGAGTAGTTATTTAATGCTTCTACAAATGTGGATAGTAGGTTTAATTTGTTTTGCAGGTTTTTTAAGGGCTAGCTATTGTTTTAGAGAAAATCTGGTTAATCTGAAGCTTAACTTGATAAAATTATATCAGATAGAGGCTGTTTTGTTTATTTACATTGTCTTACAGGCACTGAACTGAAACTGTCTTGAGACACTGTCAATGTGCAAAGTTGTTCTGGCTGGAATAGATCTTTTTATGGCAGAACTGCAACACCTAGTTAGAGATATTAAAGTAGGTGTTTGCCTTCCTTTACTGTCACTTCACAGCTCCCAGCATCTGTAAATCAAATCCATTTAGACTACTTCAGGAAAAAAAATCTGTTGCCTTCCTGCCACATCTCAACAGTACTGCAATCAAATGGTAAATTCATACTGCTGCTCCTTTCATAAGTCAATTTAAAATTGGGCTGATTTGGAGTAATTTTCCCAGCTGACCTCTTGTGTTCCCCAAATCCATTTTGCCTTTCCTTCACTTTGTCTGTGCTGCTCTTGTAGAAATTGGATTGCTCCCTTTTAATCAGTGGAAGGTGCTCTGAAAGAGAAGTGTAGTGGCTGAAACAACATGTTGTAATGATGATTTAGGACAGGAAGTATGTTTAGTTAGCTAAAATAGTTACTCTGTTTTATAACACAGACTAGTTCCATTATTAGCCTATTTTTTAATTACAATGTCCTGGAATCAGATGCTTTACCAGAAAGTGGCAGCTTCACACTCTCTGTGGCTGTTCCGTACCCTGCATAAAGTGAGTTGGTTAGCTTCTAGCCAGATCCCACTGGGCAGGAGTCAACATCACAAAGAGCTGCAAAAAAATCAGCACTGTTAAACCCTAGTGACAAAGGAAGAGATGAATCCACGTCCTTCCTTAGAAGAAGCTGTTTTGGCCTAATTGGATTGGCTGGACATGATGAGATAGAATCTATGATCAATGCAGCTTTGTAGGCAGAAATGTCAAATATAGATGCATTTAAGTGATAGCTGCCTCCTATTCCCTTTAAAACCAAATGAGATTTAGAGGGGCCTGCTTGCTGTAGTCTGCTGCACAAGGTTCAAAAGACGGGAGTGATCAACAGGAAATTAGCATCAGTTCTTTGGGGAGCAGGTTTTGTTTTTTGTAATTACAGAGAAACTAGAATTGACATCCCCATTTGGCAGTCATGTTGTTTTGTAAGGGATGGTTGTTTTTCTGAAGAATTTATCTCTTCTGTGATGATATAATTTAGGAATTAATTCAGGGAATTTCTACTACCTGTAGTGTGATGCAGTAAGTCAGAATGCTCAACTACAAGGGTCCCTTCTGGCCTTAAAGTGACCCTTTCTTATCTCATTTAATGCTTACACCTGGTTATGGGATGGAACACAGGTGCACAAAAATTAAGGGTGTTGCCTGAGATAATGCAAGACCTGGGAGCTGAACTCTGCTCTTTGCATAGGCATAAGACTAATCTTCCTTTCAAGCAGCTTTTTACTCCCAAGGGCTTTCAACACAGTGTCTTTCATCAGCTTTGAATTCACATAGGGAAAAAAAAAAGATGGCCTATCTTTATGAAAGTTTTTGCCTAATAGCTTGTGTCATATCCAGAGTATTGATAAACATGAATACAAAATACACAGTCTCATTTGCCCCAGAGATGTGCTCTGGCTTTAGTACCACCCTTTTAATGACAAACATTCACCTAGTTTACCATATGCATTCTTTTCTCTTAGCTGTTCTCTGTGCATGTTATACCCATAATGTATCTCATGTGTGTTAGCTGTAAATATATTGTGCTCATAAATCAGCCTGGACCATCCCATCCCAAGGATGGAGACAGCTTACAAAAGGTCTGTCTGCTTCAGATTGTGAGACTCTGCTAGTTCTGTTTTTTCCATTGCCTGGCTCTGTTCGTGGCATGTTGCCAGTCTCCTGTCTCACATTAACAGGAATATTATATATAACTGAATTTAAAGTGTTTTTCCTTCAAGACTAGAAGAACATAATGGAGCATGCATCTGGCAGCACAACATTATTGCTGTGGTGTGCAGTGTGCCCTCCATGCAGAGAATCATCACCGTGGGTTTCTGCTGCAGTCATCTAAGCATGAGGAGTTTTACTGTGTGCCCTGGGGTAGGTCTTAGACCAGGTTGGAGACATGTTATGGCAGGGATTGAATGCATATATACAGAATGTGTCATGAATATCTGATTCTTCTCCCTTCCCTTCACCAAGTTATCTAAATCAAATGCCACAAAAGCATCAAGTCTGGAGTGTAATCCCAGAACTCCTTGTTCTTTTCATCCCACTTCTAGAACCATTGTCAGGTAGTTTCATTTAGACTCCTCTCCATTTGTCCTCCTGTTGGAATGCTCTTATGCTTGATGGGAACGGCAAGTATTTTCTGCAGTGCTCCTGTTAAATTATTGGCCGTTTTGCTGATTTTAAGGATCTTGTGCTCTCAAAATTCCTGTGTTTGTGTGAAACAGGGTTGCATTAAATTTCATGGGCTAAAGCAATCAATATTCAAGAAGTTTCTGGTATTTTAATTGGCTTCTTTTTAGAAGTCTGAAATGGGCTGAGCTGCAGAGCTAAATGAAACAGAGTCTGTCATACCAAAAATACTCTGAAGGAGTATATTTCTCCATGGTAGTGCAGCTGGAAACACCACATTTACTGTAATTAGTGCATATCACACTTGGGCCTATGCTTCCTATCTTATTTATATACACTTAAATATGTTTCTAGGTATCTGATTCTCGGAGTCCGTGTTAAACGAGTGTCTTCTATTGTTTATCCTGATCTAATGAACAGACTCTCTTGATTTGCCTAACACAAGCTGTTCTAAAGCTGTAGCTACATATACATTACATATAGAAGTTCCCCAGCACAGTCTGTGACCCAGAGCACATGATGCCTTTCAGGAGAGCCGGAGAGTGGTGTCATCACCTGAGGGGAAACAAGAATCAGAAAGAAACGAGGAAGGGAAATTTTGGTGCTTATTTTTAGACTCTGTGGGTGGGTATTCTTTTCAGCTTTGTCTGTATTAGTTTCTGCAGAAATGTGTTAATGTGTGGTTAGGCTATCTATGAATACAGTGTCATAATTTCTAGCTAAGGCTGAAGTAATCACTCACTAGAAATCCCTGAAGACTCAATATACCCATTTGTAGCAGGACAAGGTAACAGTCAAAGACATGATTACAGACAGTGTAGATATGTCTGAGACAGCTATAAACTAGATAGTTCAGAAATAATCCTCACGCTTAATAAGTTCAGAAAAATAGGTCCTTGACACTAGGCCAATCCTCCATGTATCTGGAGATAACTCTGTTGCTGGTCAGTATGCCTGTGTGGAGCAGTTCTCATCCTTGTGATCATGTACCTTCAGCAACTTCTCTGTTTAGCACAAGACTATGCACTCGTAAGTTTCATTGAAGAACATGCTGCTTGTTAATCAGCACTTTATTGTCTCAGTATGCTTAAAATAAGCATTTTGTCACATTCAAGAAGAAGAAACTTTATTGGTTTGCATTCTGGCACCATGCTTCATGTTGTCAAGTGCTGTCAGTTGGCTGCTTTCTAACTTATTCACAGAGAGGGAGCTTGAGATTGAAACATTCTGGTAACAATTTTCACCGGATCCATGTTGGATGTTTTGAAGAAGCATCTCTGATGTTGCAAAGAACAATAGACTGAGGGGGTGATAGTCTGATCTGATGTGCCAGGGCAGTCACCTTTAGAACTTTGGGTTGCTGTATAGGACAGGGAACACAAAGCTAGAATTCCTCTGTTGCTCAGTGAATATAGTGAGAGGAAGGAAAGAAGATAGCATCTTATCAAAGGGTTTTACCACTTCCCTCACTCAGTATTAAGCAGAGGACCTGTGAGAGGACAATAGATGTTAGTTCTACCAAAATTCTCTTTGACTGTCTTAAAATGTGTCTGTAGTCTAAGTAGCAATAAGAGCTAATACTGTATGAAAGCCAGATGTTTCTAGTTAGTCTGCAATGTTGTCTTTTAATTTGATGTGGAGGCAGGAAAGTACAGTGGAGTCTGATCTTTGCTTTGAGAAGCCTGCTTTTGTCACTGGTCCTGAAGCTTTTGGCTAACTCCCCGTGAGTCATTTCATCTCTGCATCGCTTCCATACCTTGCAAACTCCCCAGCAGAAGGACTGCTTACTGGTAGTGTTGTACCTTACACAATAAAGACCAGATCCTGTTTGAGATTATTAGATATCACTGCATTAAATGTAACAATTCACAGTCAGAATGTTCTAAATAAGGATTGAGTGCAACAGACATGTTAAAGGTATTTTGCTAGCTTATATCAGAAATGGCAGCAGAGGCAGTTTGATTTTTGCCTCAGTATAGACAGGAGGAGCTAAACTCTGAAGTGACAAACTGGTAGTTCCCAAACCAGTCTGTGGAACCATAAAGTACATTAATTCTTAAGTTCCAGTAATCTGTGAGAAGGTTTGAGGCTCTGCTATGGCAGAACAGCACAGACATTTGGGAAGAGCTGAGCTGAACAATAGCTCTTCTCTGTGGAAGACCATGTGTAGCTTTTGAAAAAGACTTCTGTAAGCCTATTCAATTGTGCTTAGGGTCTTTGGTAGTTTACTGGTGTAAATAGGTATGGTTGAATACATATTTTTAACCTCTCACAGACCACATCCCATTGCAGCCTTTTTTAAGGGAAAAAACAAAACTAAGAAAGTTTTCCTAGGGCAGATGTACACAATATATATGCATGAGATTTTTGTCTTGGCAGGAGGTTACAGCTAATCTTGAACTCTGTAATTAGAAAAGAAAGTTGAGAATGAACAAAATGCTATGCAGATTTATCCATGTTTCCAGTGTTTTTTGGGTTATTTATTGAGTTCTGTTGTGTAGCACCTTTTTGAGAAAAATGTGTGGCCCAGGAATGTACAAGGAAGTCTTGTTTTGAATTGGCCAACTGAGAACAAAATCTAGGAAAAAAAATGATTTGGATTACAAAATGTTAGAAGCATATTGATATAATTATCCTTAAAAGGAGATACTGTCGGAAATAGGATGGATTAAGTTATTACAAACATTCATGGAGTAAAAACACTATTAAAGCATTACAAGAGTTATACAACCAGTGAACCAAAAGTGTAAAAACAACGCTTTGGAAATGAATATTTTCCCAAGAAAACTTTCCAGTAAGAACCTGGGAAACTGCACTTTTTCTTGTGGGTGAAAGAAGTCACATACCAACTTTAAAGAGACAGTGCTTCTGGAGAACTTACACATTCAGAATGTACTCTATCTCCTTAAAAACTAAGGAAAAAAAAAAAAGAAGCTTAAGGACTTAATCTAGAGGGATTTTTTTCCCCCAGCGTATGCCTGTTATTCTTTTTGTGTGTTTTTCCATTGGATGGTCGATGGGATGATTTCACAATTGCTCCCATTTCTTTTTCTGATTCCTGTGTGCTTGTGGAATTGCTGGTAGTGGAAAAATAAGGAAATCACTCTTGGGAAGAGAGCACGCAGCATGCTTCATTGACATTTTAACATATATGTTGGTGACTCTTCCTATCCTAGCTTTTGTAAGCTCACTTTTGGTGAGGCCTAGTGTGCTTTGCTAACAGACTGCTTTGCTAATGAAATGAGAAACTTTAATTGCTGTTTCAAATCCACTATGTGCCAGTAGCAACTTAATGGTTGTTTTCTGTAGGGTTATTTTTAAGTGACCCATAAATAAACAGTTACATGGTCTCAGCTGTGCTCCAGCCTAAATGGCAACTGCAATTGGTCTTAATTGGTTTCCTTGGTAGTTCTCAGAAAGAGTTCTCAGAACCTTGACTAGTTAGTCTTAATATTGTTCATTCCCTTGACTTTTGCTGGTGTGTCTTAGAAGTTTCTCAAGGCATTGTTGATTGAAACATACTGCTGAAATAGGGCAAAAGTGAGGTCCCACTCTCTTGCTGACAGAACTGGACTTTTTGTGTAGACAAAGGACTTCAGTCTCCAGGGCTGTCATGTCTTATACCCTTCACTGGTAATAAATGCACAGACAAACAGAGAGAGCGCAGAAGTGGACCCTTCCTGCCTCACCTCCCTTTCTGTCATGGCCATCCTCCTCCCCATCTTTTTTCTTTGGTTTTGGTTGGGATTTTGGGTTTTTTTGGCCTAGTTAACTGAGCAAATTACTCCATTTTCCTGTGTAGAATTTCAGTGAGAAAATCATCCAATCCCTGGGTTTGTAAATTCAAGTTGCTTTTAAATCAGAAATAGTTTTAAAGCAAGAAAAGTAATCTTTCTGGTAGTGGGTGGCATAAGAAGACTGTTTTTTCCATTCAAGGCTTTTTCTTTTAAATGTATTTGATTTAGATTGATTTAACTTGGTGTGGGAATTTAAAGCCTGACTATGAAATTTCCTGTTCTGAGTTGTGGCTTAAGTGAGTTGCTGGGAGAATTTGTCTTACCACTCTTGTATCCTCTTTCTTGCATAATGATCCTTGATTCTGATGAGTTTCCATCACGTGGGTGGGTTTGTTGAGGCAGTGCACTCACCACTGCTTAAAAGCACAGGAAATCTGTACCCTTTTGCCTCAGTTTGTCAGTACAGGGTAACTTTTCTAAGTGCTTTGAAACCCTGATGGAGGACTTGGTAAAATGTCTAACCTCCATCTAAGGATTTCAACAAGTGCTTCTTTCCTGAGCTGGTAAATAACCTCAGTACTTGGAAGTGGAAATAATTCTATTTGCCTTTCATTCTTAGAACCCACTTCATTGTTCTTTCAGTAAATCAGAATTTTTTCTAATTCCAGTACTACTTTGAAGATTCTGTGAAATGTTGTAAGATATCTATGATGGTAGGTGATGACAAAGCTGGCCCCTTATTTCTAATGCTATATCTGATCCAGTAAACTGTTTTGTAATACACTGTTCTGTATGTAACCCCATGTAAAGCTCTAAGAAAGGAAGTCATATCATGCATTTCTATTTTATGGAGGAAGGAAGGGGGAATGGACTTGCTGAAAGTGGTCTTGCCGACCTGAGGAAGAATCAGAGACTTAGTTCTGGAGTTCAAGTCCGTCTTGTCTTGTGTCTTTGTTAGCAACTGATAAAAGTGTCGATGATCTGAGCCTAGTAAGGGGAAGGGAGGCATGAAAAAGATTAAATCTGTATAAATTGCAGGTGAATCCTGAACACAGAGCACTCCAATGTGGGTAAGACTGAACAGTTCAAAGAAAGCGTTATTGGTATCGTTAGTAATTGAGCTTTTTTTGTAGGTAATAACAAAAAATGAAAGGCAGTATAAATCTGTATCGTGTACCTGTTCTGCATGCTTTCTTTAACCTGCATTTGCTCCCCATGGAGCTTCAGCAGGCCAGCACAAAATCTGCATTGATACAAACAGACTGTTCATTTCCTGTGTGTATGACTAAACTTGGCATTTCTGTATTTTGCTAAGCTTTTCTTTTTAGGCTTAAACATGGGGAAGACTTCAAACCTAATTTCTTAGCCTATCATAGAAATTTGTGATCCTGCAAGATTCAGGATATTTTTTTTTTTATAAAGCTTTCCAGCTGTATTCTGTTGATAAAAGACTTAGCTGGGCACTGAGAGATAAGACTGTAGGACTGAGAAACTGCTGACTTAGTCCTGTAATCTTCCTGCACTGCATTCCCATAGGGAAGCTATGGATAGGTGTAACTGTACAAGTTAATGTTCTAATCCTTGAATCCCATTGGATGGCTCAGCCATTGAATTTGGTGAAAATTTTGGGCACCTGACACATTACAGTGTTCAGTTTTATATCCAGAAAACCTGGCAGATTGTCAGTGTAGAGCTCATATTCATTAACTGGTGCTGTTACTCTGAGTCTGTCTGTTCTGGGAGCAAACCTGATGGGACATTGAAGTAATGCCTTTTAGAAGGACTCTGAGCTGTCAGGATTCAGATCAGGAAAAAGTGTCAGGATCAAACATGGTTTTATAGAACCAAGAACTTTCTTTAGTATTGTCAGCCTAGAGCATGTATTCTTTGCTTCTGAGCAAATATGCTATCCATGCTCCTACTGAGATAAAGGCTTGTCTTGGTGTTCCAGATAACTAATTATATAGACAAAGAGGTAAAATAAAGACAAATCAATTAAAAATGGAAAGTTAGTTAGAGAAATGGAAAAAACACATACAGATGCTTAGAAGCACCCTAAAATCCCATGTGGTGCAGTGACTGCTAAGCCAGCTAGTGATTTTTTTATGAATGAGAAGTCTTATAAGGAAGTGAAACCAGTTAAAATTTGCCCTAGAGCAATTGTAACTTCTACACCTCTTTTTTTGGTTCATAAACACCTCTGTCTCCTGCAAAAATACTTGTGAGGATACTTTTTAATATGGTTTGATAAGTTTTGTTACTTAACTTCATTGTTCCTGCAAATCGGCAAATGAATTCCATTTGCAGTTCAGGTTTTTTTTCTTAGACAAGGAATGTTTATGCCAGATTGCTGTTCCTGCCTTTACCCTTAAAACTCACCTACCAGAGGAACTCTGTCTGGCAGAAATACACAGCTGGAGTGAAGTGCCTATGCATGTGGAAAGATCTGGTAGGGCCACACTGACACACGTTTTGCTAGTGCTAAGCCACTAAGTAACTTCAGATACACATTGTATAGCACTTTTCTATCACATTTAATTGTTAAATATAATCAGTGATGTTAGATACGTGTCATGGTCCCATTGCCTCAACTTCCCACGACAATCATTCTATTCATTTCCCTATAGCTGTCCTATAGGTGATTTATACCAAAGATGGCAGATAAGACTCTCATAGTGATTAGAGTCAAATCATTCCAGTTTCATGCTGATGTAAGACAAAACTGAAGTCAGATTTTTCCACAGAGTAGGGAAGAAGAGGTGTTCTCCTTAGCTGAGGCAGTCAGTGGGTTTCTTCGGTTTGCTTCTTTATGCAGAAATTTGTGACTTCTTAACCTTCCTCACTGTAGAGAGAAGGCCAGTGCTGCTGCAAAGTACATCAGGCAAATAAGAAGCCTAGAGTAGAAAAAGTCTAAAAATCAGAGAAGACTGGTGAGAAAATGAGAGGTGACACGAGAACAGGAAGGAAAGGGGAAGGTTATGTCATTAGAGACTGGAATTCAATGTTTTGATGAAACTCCATGGATACAGGAAGGAGCAGGGTGGGTAAAAATAGCTAAATGAAAATGGTATGAGTTCCAAGAATTCAATTCTCTGGAAAGAAAGAAATACATGTTCTTGCTTAAAAACAGGCAGAAAAAGTGTGTTTTTCTAAAGCATTAGGAAGAATAAAGGAGAAAGGAAAGAGGCAAAATTTGCTGATTGCGATTTCTTGGTGGTTTTTTTTCTTTTTCTCCAACCCAAACTTGAAATTTTGTCTTGTTATACACACTTCACCCCTCAGGGGCTTGGTTCCCAAGAGAGAACACATTTTCACTGAAGTTGTCTCATCAGAAGACCTTGGAAGCTGTTCTAATTAGAGGGGTTTTTTTGGCTTAGCACAGCTTATAGACACCCAAGTTCTCTCACTCCCTGACTGATGCAAAACGTTACTGATCATTGTATGAGAAAATTGCCATAATGTATGGAATAGTTTACTTTTCAAGACTTCAGTTTGTCCGAAGCCAGCGAGCAATTCAATTGAGGTATCTTATTTTTTCTGTACTCTATATGCTCACATCCTCCCTCACTGAGATTCATATCGTATCTATAAAACAAGAAGCCCTTACTAAAAGAGAAAGAAGGAAAGAAAGAAAATCGACCAGTTTACTTACTTGGATTGTAGTTTTGTTAATTTCTGAACAGATGGTAACGTATCACAATGGAAGTTGTATAAAAATTTCCATCTTTTAACTGAATGCAGGCCTGAAATTTTTCCCTGGTGAAAAAGTAGTGTGAGTCATTAACCATACCAAGTGCTATCTGCATGGGATTTTCACTGACTGGATTCAGAAGAAGCAGAAAGCCCTTCCATTACAGGAACTACTTTTCTTTTTCTCCTTCCACCTAAGCAAGTGGCCAAGTCCATCTTCTGAGGCTCAGCAGTCTGAACAAGGAAGGTACAGTCTGAAGAGGGGCTGCAATGCCCAGACAAGGGGAGAGGCATTGCTCCACAGGCCAAGAGCAAGAGGCAATTTCTATAGCTCCAACGATTGTTGAAAGAAGTGGCCTGAGTTATGATTTCTCCAGTCCAAGCTGAATTCACTAATTGAAAAATTATGGCCTGATTTTACAAGTGAGAGGTTATATTGCCTGCAGAGTGTTCAGCACCTACTGCATCTTGGCCCTAAATTATCATCATGGAGATAGTCTAAACTTAATCTTTGTTTGGACTCCCCTTGAAGTTTGGCACTGACTGCTGTGGGACAAATAAAGGCCAAAGATGCTGAGTGTGATTTTCTGCAGGTCTACTGCTCTGACCTTGGAGAGCTAGTGGAGTTCAAGCTCTCTGGGCTTTAGTACTATTAATCTTAGTGAAGTTATAGAACTTTGTTGGGGTGGGAGTAAAAGGGATTTTTACACTGAGGCCTCAAGGCATTTGTAAAAATTTTTGTTCCCTCTAGGGCCCTGGCTTCAGTCTGTGATGCCTAGCTCTCAATACAGTGATCATCAGTTGTGTCAGCTTGCTGTTTCTTGTATTAGTCTTTGTAACACATGTGGATCAAAATGACCTCAGAGAAAACAAATCAGGATCTGACATTTGCAGCTTAGAATTTCCTTTATATCATCCCAAGGTGGTATCTACAACCACTTCAGAGCAGAGATGTGAAAAAGGCATGAGGTGTATTGTCCCTTAGTTACCTTAATGGTATGTTAGAAGTGTAGAAAGATGGATGCAGACATCATCTTCCAAGGTCTCTGTCACTCACGAAAAGATTAGTTAATTATCCTTGATCTGTATGATTCTTAATGACACCTTGTTGTATGGCAAGGACAATACAGAACACTGTTTCCCCTGAAGAAATAGCTCACATACCTTATATAATGAATGAGCTCATTTTGCCTGTGTTTGCCAGAAACAATAAAAGTTAGAAAATGTCCCAGTAATTAAAATAAAGTGTTACGCAGATTTATGGTCAGAAATGTGAAATGTTAGGCAATTGAGTGCAGCTCCACACTCACAAATAAGCTTCACATTCATTAGAACAGGTTGCATTCATTACTAAGAACAGTGTGGGTCCAGTGCTAGCCCCAGAAGGCAGTGAATGGTTTCTCCTGCTCAGGGAAAGAAAGCAGAGGGGAGGGAAATGTGCCAGCTGGCAAGTTAGCTGATGGATCTCAGGTCCTAGAGGTAATGCTGCAGTGTGCACAGCACAGATGTGATCATTGCTTCAGTTTGGGCTTTGGATTACACAATGGAGAGGAGGAGAAAGGGGGAGTGAGTACCATTCTCAGGCATGCTACGAGCAGAAAAGAAATCCAGGAGAAATTTTTTAAAGGATGGAGATGAAAAAGGGGATGTAAGCAAGGCCTTTCCTGTAGTCCTGACTCTCACAGGCACTGTTTATTTGTTTGGGTTTTTTTAAAATACAGTACCTATTCATAAGCTTCTATCAAGTCCATCACCTGCTTAAACTAATCCTAAATGCTAACTATTCCAGAGACCATTTATTTTGTCAGAGGGCCACGTAAGACAAGTGAAGTGGGTCTAATCTGTATAAGTACTGTTCATATAGACATAGGGAATATTGGAAGTGTAGGACTGCTGGAAACAGTAGTGAAACCTACTGCAGGTCTCTGGTGTAAGCTCATCTGAGCAGTACCTGTGCAAGAAATGCCGAAAGCTTGCAACTGCCTTTCTGCTCTTGTAGGCTGCTGAAATATCCTTCTGCTGTGACACCAGGGTTGTGATAGTGAGAACCTGCTGCTCTAACATCTCTTGTTTTTGCACTCCTCTTTTCTGACATAGCTAATTAAAAATTGAAGAAACTTGAAAATGCCTGCCATAAAATCTAATCTGACAATTTAAGCTGTCTAGGAACTAAAATGTTGCGTCTTCCTGAAAAAGAGAATAGGGCAGTGTCAAGTCAGACACTTCAGTGAATACTATTCTTTTAGAGAACTTCCATTACCTGATTCCACCAGAGTGAAGATGTCTGAAGTGTGCGATTCCAAAACCTACCTGTCTTGCCCATTGCAATGTAAAAAGGTCTCATGGAGAGAACAGAAAAACCTCCCAAAGCCTCTGTCTTTTAGCATTGGATTCTCACATTAATTTCATTGGGGAATAGTTCTAGGAATATCAGTGGAGTTTTGTTAGAAAAAAAGGTAATTAAAGCAGTTATTTTAACTTGGAGAAAGATCTGGATCCTGACAAAGATCTGCAAGGTGGCCTTAAACCAGTTGTATATCCTCTCTATTCCACAGTTCAACGTCTGTAAAAAGACAGTATGAATTTGTTTCTTTTTCATTAAATGCTTGCAAGAAAAATCCCGTGCTGATGAGGTGGGCATATGCTTTAATTGCAGGTTCATTCAGAAAGGCCATAAATAAAATAAATCTGAGATCAACCCATAAGAGTTTGTGAGAAAGGAGTAGAAATTCCAGATTTTTAGGACAGCATGTTCTGAATTACTGAAGGGATGATGCAAGCGCTTATCTCCATAGAGTGCCTAGTGCTCTCTGTGTTATTTATAGGAGACACAGACCTTTAAAATAAATTGCAGGTTCATATATCAGAGCAGCAGACAGGATCACTTTACAAGAAGGGGTAGATATCATAAATTTCAAGCAGGCCATGGGGTTCATTCCCCACCCTGATTTTGGATCTTTAACTATTGTAAAGTATGTACCAAAAAACTTTTTCTGACACTGGAATCAGAAGTCTTGGTGATAACCCAACTAGCAGTTAAGGTCTTACAGTCTTTCTAGCAAAGGTGCAATTAAGCATATCAATATTATTTGCAAAATACCATGATGATGAGAAACTATCTCAAAGATGGAAGAGGTTACTGTCAGGTTAAGTGAACTCCTTGAAGTCTGTGAGAGGTTATTGAGGGGAATGTTTGGCCCTAAAGTTGCCCATGGGTTTCAGGTGAAATGGAAGTGAGGCAGTATTAATCGTACCGTTGTGCAAGTTGATACATGCTCGTTGTAGAGCCCAGCTCTGTTGCCCTTCTACTCACCACAGCAGCTGCAGCAGATCAAATCAGTATTCCCACAGCTTCTCTGCATGATAGAGTGTGTGTGGGAGGGCAAGGGAGGGGAGTTAACCCACTTTGTTTTGGTGAAGCTCAAAGCTGAGGTTTTGCTAATCAGTAACTCCTGTAGTGCAAAGTTGGCACACTCATTTCCTTTGATACAGATTGCTTTGGGACACACTAGGTGGATATAAACCCTGAACTAGGGGAGATACTTGGCTAAAGTCTTAGGTTTAACTTTAAATGTCTTGATTTTTCTTCGCTAGAATGGTGATAGAGTATTTGGTGATAGCCTGTGTAAGAACTATGCTGGAAGGAAATGCTGAGGGTGGACAGCAACAGTTCACCTAACAGGACTGCCCTGTAAGCTGCTTTGGGAGTCCCAAGAGTTCCAGCTTGTATTCCCCTCTCTGACTTTTTCAAGTAAATTATTTTTTTTTTACTGGCAGTAGAAAACATGTCTCTCTTTTTTTTTTTTTTGTAGTGAGGTGTTTGGCAGCGTCCACTGGGGCATGTAGGTACAGAGTGTGTGGGTGGGAGAGGCAGCCCTGAGCAACATACCAGGCAACTTGGGACAAAAAAAACTCCAAAAGATGGAGAGCTCTTTCATATGCTTTTAACAACCCCTCACCTCCTATATTTCCTAGGACACTTGCTGATTTCTTGCAGTTTAAATATGAATTTTAGGTGTGACAGCAAGTCCTGTTTTAAGCAGGTCATATATTTATTACGTATATTAGTCATGGATGTGTGCCCATTAGTCAAACTCTGTGAGGGTTCAAGCCAGTTCTGAAGTTCACTAGCCTGACATCTGTTGTTCTGAAGAGCCTGCTGAATTGTGTTAGCATGATAGCTGCTCTGCTGGCCAGTGCTAGGGACTTCTGGAGTAAAATGTTGCTGTAACTTGAACTTTAAAGGCTGAATCTTATCCTAGATGATTATCCTCTCAGGAGCAGAAATAGAGAGAAATATGAGATGTATATTGATCAAGAGGTTCTGTACTTTGGAAAGGCAGAAGAGATATAACAGGAGACAGGCTGTGGAGCTGAGCTGGACAGGAACAAGGAATTGGGAATGGGATTAAGAAAGTAAAGATGACTTCTGAATCCATGGGATACTCTTCTTAGTGGTGGCAGAAGCTGCTATGAACATGGTAAAATATAACCTGTTAGCTGAGCCAACCCATACAGAATAGCTTGAGTATTATTGAAACCACATAGCATGGGTGGATTGGGAATAACCTGTGAAAGGGGAGCTCTGCTTTTCTGTCCATGCTCTGGATTTGGCTTTCTCAGTCTTCTTTTTCACTTCCTTTCCTTCTTCACATCAGGTTCTTCCCAAGCATTTTGTCAAGTAGCTGCAATATGCAGTACAGTCCTAAAGAATCCCCAGTTCCTCCTGGTTAAGCGGGCATCTAAAACCAGAGGGGGACTGTGGTGAATTGGTTTAGAGTGCACTTTTCATGTGATATGCATAAAGATGATAGCCTCCACTTGAGGAATGTGTAAAAGGTGGGACACCATGCTTGAGAGACACCAGGTTCTGCAAATGAAGGTGATGGGGAGGGAAATGAACTGCCTGTTAAATATAGAAAATGGAGTCTGCTTTTTGTTCTGGGCCTTTGGAATCTGTGGGTGGGTTGGAACTGGCAGGCAGGGAGCAAACACCCACCCACCATAGGGCTGTGTAGTTCAGAAGTTTACAAGAGTGTTTGTGTTCCAGGAGCCTTGAAGCCAATGGAGAGGGGGAGGAGAAAAAGGGAGAGAGTGAGAAAAACACTGTGGTGTTAGGGCCCTTCCTCTGAGATATTTTTCTCCTTTCTCCAGCTAGAAGGCTTTGGAACTGGAGCAAGACAAACAGTTACTGGGGGAAAGAGCAATATGATTTTAAGATGCGCAGCACTTGCAGTCCATCATTGGGGGAGGCAGAGACTTCAGAAGCCACTGCCACCTTAATCCCAGATGACAGCTCTCATCACTCCCCCTTCTTCTGCTCTGCTGCTGGTCTAATTCTGCAGAGTCTGTGGGATATAAATTAATGGAAGTTTTACTGTATTGTTACTGCAGGAGTTGAAATTTGGTTTCTGTCCTGTCATGAATTTCAGTTCAGAAGCTCCCACTCTAATTGGTCGCCATCTGGATATTGCAGATACAGAAACTGAGGCACAGAGAGACTAAACAACTTGCCCAAGGCAACAGGAAGTCTGCAGGAGATCTGGGAATAGACCCCAGATGTCCTGAGTTTTCTGTCTTAACCACAAGACCATCCTTCCTGTCTTTTTGGTAGTCCCCTCTGCTTCAGGAATTCCGTTTATGAATACCCATAAACCATCTGTTGCGTGATCCAGTGATTTATTTGCAGGAGAGGCACTTGGAAGAGAAAATGGCATCTCTCTTAAAATGAACTGCAGTTAGTACTGACTGCCCTTTCTAAGGGGTGAAGGACAGGGAGTGTAAAATCCAGCTTCCAGAGCTAAATAGCTTCTCTGCTGCTATCCAAACTTCCTGCAAGCACTGATTTTGTTCTTTAAAAGAATCAGGAACTCCATATATGATGTTTATCTGGACATTTATATTTCAGTGAATTAAAAATAACAACTGAAACTGGACTAAATCAATCTGGGGAGTTATTCTGCTGCTGCTCACCACTGTAGCTGAGTATTTTTCTTGACAGTTGGTTTGATTGTTGTATCCCTAATGGACTTCACTTTGTACCCAGTACTTGCCCCTTGTCATAGTCAGAAGTTCTCTAAGATGAGGCTGAATTTCTTTCTAATGAAGCACACCCTTTGGTTTGGAGATGATGGAATGATGGAATGTCCTAATGTTCTTAATATGATCAAAAGGTGCCATATGTAGTTTCTGAAGAATGTTATTGACAATTATTCTTAACTTAGACTTTTCATACCCTGTTACCCAGTGAAGAATATTCCTGCTCTGCTTTCTCTTGATGTGGTAACATCTCTAGCATCAGCAATCATCAAGGTCTGTATGGCCTAGATTGTTAGATCACGTCTTTAGACCTTGGTGGTGTGGTCATATCTGAATATTCCACTCATGGATCAGTAAATCCATGTGTGATGTGTTGCATAAACAAACTTAAGGGTACTTCTTGCCATCAGTGGCTTTCTATAACAAAGCACTTTGGTAAGGATTCTCTAAGTGTCTTCTCTCAGGACATGAGAACACAACTGATGACTTCCACCAACCAGTTCTGGTTCTTGCCTGCTCTGAACTTCTCTTTAATACTTTTAAGGCTTTGATGGCTAAGTTGGGTTTGTGAGAGCGGGTTCCTCTCTGGAGAAATGCTGATGTAGTTGCAAGATCAAAGCTCTTTTGCAACCCTGACACCTCCTTCCTTTACTGGGATTTCAGAATATAAAAATACCAATAAAATTGGAGAGCTTGCTGCGTTCCCTGCCCCATGACAGTGATTTCAAGTAAATCACAACCTCTTGTTTTCTGCTTGCTCTTTTAAACGGCTTTTGGATATTTGTCCGTCTGTTCCTCTTTTGTTCTGATCTACCTGTTTTTTCTGTGGTTACACTGTAATGGTGAACTCTTGCAGAGGAGCATCTCTGAGTGCTCAGTCCCTGCGTCAGTTAGCACAGCGGGATTCTCTAGTGTGAGCAGTGCTTCCAGACACTGTTGGCTAACAGATAAGAGTTTAGCATTGTGCTGGTGTGAAGCTGCTCTCCAGCCTCTCCTTGGCACACACAACTGACGGAGTTCACAGATAACACACAGAACCTTTCAACCTTGGGTCTTACGTTGGTCCTGAGTGCTGCTTCAACTCTGTGGGTTGTTGGGTTTTGGTTTGTTTTTTTTAAATTCCAGTTACGCAGCCCATGGAAAAAAGGGAGAAGCCACATTTTTTTTCCTTTGAAATTTGGTATTAATGGAGGCAGGAGAGCATCTCATTCTCCATCACAATAATAAAATCGTAATTAGCCTCGCTGCGCCGATGGGTGCCAGCGCTGTGTCCGCCGCTCGGGCCGGCCACTCGGAGCTGGTACCGGGACTGCCCGGCTCGGCTCAGCTCGGGTCTGGTACCGGGGACTGCTCGGTTCGGGGCCGGCGGCGCTCCTCGCTCGGCAGAGGGCGCTCGTCTCTGTCTCGGCGGCGCCGCGCGGTCCTTATGCCCGCCCGGCCGCAGGTCCCCGTCGCTCTATGTTGAAGCGGAGCTATCGACTCGCCCGCGTTTGCGAAAAATACGTGTCTCCTCGCCTGACTCCGCGTTACCACCTCAGCGAGGGCTTGGGTAGCTCACCGACGTCCTGGTGTGTGCTCCTTCCGTGCATTAAGCGCGCACGGGCCTCGCCTGCGAGCTGGGCATGCGGCCTGTGTACCGAGGAGCGCTGGGTGAGCTCGCTGCGCCCAAGCCCACCCGAGGGTGTGCTGTTTTCGGCCATAAGTGGTGCTTGTAGTCCTGCGATTTCTGCTGGGAGAGAGGCGTGTGCTCAAAGTCGAGTCGAGGCAAGGGTGTTGTGGTTTTGGTGTTTTTTGGTGATGGGCTCGCCCTCCCAGTCAGACGCGTTTTCGCCTGTTCCTTTTTTTTTCCCGTTGCGAGGACGAATCCCTAGCCCTACCGCTCCTCTCCGGCGGCGCGGCGGTCCGTGAACCCAGCAGTTTAGTTTAGCCTGTTCGACGCTGCCGCCCGGGGCCGCGCTCCCGCTGGCCTGTGGCGGGGCTGAGCGCGGGGAGGGAGGCGGGCGCTGTTCCTGGAAGAGCCCGGCCTGGGGAGTTGGTCACATTCTTGGCTGGGATTCAATGACTGAGGCAGACACCAACAAACAGAGGGGAGGAGAAGGAGGAGGAGGAGGAGTGAGGGAGGCTGAACCAGCCTGCATTAGCTCAGCTCTCAAGCACTCTCAGTCTCTGCTGGAAAGAGGAGCTAGGAGGATGTGCGCTCTGTTAGCGCGGCTTCCCACGGCACACCGAGAAGACCGAGAGAAATAAGGGAAGAAAGGCGAGCTGAGAGACGAGGAGTCCTCCCAGATCAAGCTGAGGGACCACGAGGGGGAAGGGAGCCTGCTTATTGCCCGTCCGGAGCCCCCCCGCGCCGTTTTGGAAGTGCCAGAGATTTGGGCCTTTTCTTCTGCGTTGTTCCCTTCCACAGACGAAGCTTTCCTTCCTCCTGCTTTTTTGCTTTCCTCCCCCACGCCTTCCTTTCGGTGGATATGGACAGAAGGGTGATTACTGCAGAGAAGCAGCAGCCGCCAGAACATATTTGAGCCCGGGGTGCTCGGAGCGTGGCACAGACTTTTTGTATTTCTGTGGGTGGCGTGTGTGTGAGTGAGTGTGTGTGTGGTGGAGGTGTGGGAGGCGGGATTGGTTTGCCTGGGGGGGTTGGCTGAAGGGGTGAGTGCTCGGATGAAGACTTCTTTTTGCCGAGACTCTGTGCTCCATCGGGGCAGCTTGGAGACTTGGAGGGTTTGAGATTGCGACGAACCAAGAGAAGAGAAAGAAGAGAGAGACACGCATACAAAAGGATTTATTTCCTATTCGTTAGTGGATTGTTAAACCTGAGTGGGAAGGAGAAAACAAAACAAGGGTGGGTCGGTTTATTTTGCTCATAATTTTTTTCTTTAAAAAAAAAAAATCCCTTAAGTGGATTTGTACCAGGGTGGAAGATAACTGGGGATTTTTGTTGTTTGTTTTGGAAATAGAAACTAAAAAATGGAGACTGTAAGTAGAAGCAGCTTCCAGCCTCATCCAGGACTGCAGAAGACCTTGGAACAGTTTCATCTGAGCTCTATGAGCTCCCTGGGTGGCCCTGCTGCTTTCTCAGCACGATGGGCACAGGAGATGTACAAGAAAGACAATGGCAAAGACCCAGCAGAACCTGTACTGCATCTGCCCCCTATCCAGCCCCCTCCGGTGATGCCTGGTCCCTTCTTCATGCCCTCGGACAGATCCACGGAGAGGTGCGAGACCATCCTGGAAGGGGAAACCATCTCTTGCTTCGTGGTGGGTGGAGAAAAGCGGCTTTGCTTGCCCCAGATCCTGAACTCGGTGCTCAGGGACTTCTCCCTGCAGCAGATTAATTCGGTGTGTGATGAGCTACATATTTACTGCTCCAGATGCACTGCTGACCAGCTGGAAATCCTCAAAGTCATGGGCATCCTGCCCTTCTCTGCTCCTTCCTGCGGGCTCATCACTAAAACTGATGCCGAGAGGCTTTGCAATGCCTTGCTTTATGGTGGCACCTATCCTCCCCACTGCAAGAAGGAATTCTCTAGCACAATTGAGCTGGAGCTTACAGAGAAGAGCTTCAAGGTGTATCACGAGTGCTTTGGAAAGTGTAAGGGACTCTTGGTGCCAGAGCTTTACAGTAACCCCAGCGCAGCCTGCATCCAGTGCTTGGACTGCAGGCTCATGTACCCACCTCACAAATTTGTGGTCCACTCTCACAAATCGCTGGAAAACAGGACTTGCCACTGGGGCTTTGACTCTGCAAACTGGAGATCCTATATCCTCCTCAGCCAGGATTACACTGGGAAAGAGGAGAAAGCTAGACTGGGCCAGCTCTTAGATGAAATGAAAGAAAAATTTGACTATAACAACAAATACAAGAGGAAAGCCCCCAGGGTAAGTGATGCCTTTAATTTTAAAGGGGGTGGGAGGGGGGAAGAGAAAAGGAATGTTCTATAATTTCGATAAAATCCATTGCTAGACCAAATCTGTTAACAGCTGCTTTTCCTTTGAGTCATTTAGCAATCTAATCGTGTTCTTAATTCTCACCACGTGTGTCTCTATATTGATGAGCAGTGTTTGAGGTGCACCTTTTTTTCCTGTGGTTGTGTTCAGAACACAGTAGTTGGGGTTTGTTTAAATTACATATGTGCTTGCATATCTCACTATACATACAATGTGATCTTTGAAACCCATCGCAGTACCCCAGAATTCAGCAACAAGGATTTGATTTAGGGTGCTCAGAGCTTCACTTAGGGGTCAAGACAAGGAAGAAGCCGGCAAAAAATGAGTTACTGATTACTCCAGACACAAATAGGAACAATTTTCTGATCAGCATGCTGCCGGGGATGGAGGTGGAAGCTGAATTGCCCAAATGCTTGTACTGAAGTAAAATGTGGCTGCTAAGAAAAAATTCTGACAGCAGTGCAGGTTTCTGGTGTTCAGATAAAGTGTGTGGAACGTGAATGAAGAAGTCCCTGCTTTTAGAGTGTCCCTGTGGAGCCTGAATTTTTCCTACCAGACAGGCTTTTGTATATTGGATTATGTATACATTCAGTAAATGAATCTGTCTAGGGCCAACTGCAGCAGCTTCCTAAGGTATGCCATGCCATGCCGAGCCAGACAGCCAAAGCACATTTTTTTTAGGCGTCTTTTGTTTTTCTTTCAGTCTAAGCTGCCTTTAGATCCCAGAATCCCTGGTGTGTGGGTGGGAGGCTGCCTTGGCATCTGGCACCAGTCCCGATCAATGGGCAGCAGTGCCACAAGGCCTCGAGGACTTGCTTACAGACACCAGGATGTCTGCCTAGCTGGCGATGGAGCAATTGGCTGTGGGATGAGCAATTCGCTTCTCTCTCCTTCCCTCCACCCCAGTGTAAGGTTAACGCAAACTCCAGCCTACTGAGTTTTACCCTGCGGCTTTGTTGGTTGGATTCTTCTTCGTCTGCCAGAGATTTCCGAACTTTTCGTTGGTTTTATGTGTCTGGAGTGGAAGGGCAATGGCACAAGCCTCAAAGAGAAGCAACGTTTAAAGGCCACTGAGAGTGTTAAGTAAAATCCTTAATTAACATACCAAAATACCTGTTTAAAGGGGCAGACGCACACTCAGACGTAAATAGAACTTTTATTTATAAGAAAAGCAACATAATACCCAAACAAACCCCAGAGTTTTAAAATAGCCCTGCGCAGACAATGCAGTAGTTGTACTGCTTGCCAAAGAGGCCTAGGTAACCCACTTGACTGGCCTCCACCTTTTCGAATAATGAGTAGAGCATCTCTCGTTCAAGTTCCAGTTTCTCTCCTGGTCTTGTGCTCAGCCCGTGTTCAGTCCTTGTCCTCGCCCCTCCCTTTCCTCCCGCCTGAGTGTCAGAACTGCTGTGACAAAGCTGGGCTGTAATGAGCCACATTATCTCCGTGGTTGGAGGTGGATGTGTTTTTAATGGCTTGTCTATTCTCCGTCAGTCATGTGCTGAGATGGAATGGTGGGATACATGTATATGAATGTCTGTGAGAGGAGAATACGCCTCCGAAAGTGGAGGCATTTGTCAGGTTGGGAAATTAATTTTCTAGGGCATGCTTCGTTTGGGAAGCAAAATTAAGAAATCTCTGCATTCTTACTCCAGACAGGTACAGTGTTCCTAGCTTGGTCACTTCCAGAGTTTAAAATTAATGTTACTAGAGGTGTGCTTTCCTTTTCTTGCAAGGCTTTTACAGTATTCTGTTGGGTTATATGATTTATCCAATGCCCCAGGTGAGGTTGCAGGTGGAGAATAAGAAAAGACTACTGAATGTTGGCTTTGCCCGACTTTTTTGGTGAGCCTTAAATAGGTCCTAGTTCAGAGCATGGCATATGCTCTTCCTTCACCAAAATCTGCATGCAGTGCAGCACTTCTTGCAGAGTGAATTCAAGATTCTGAATAGTGAATGCAGAAAATTATGTAAGGAAGCCATGGCTATCTATTTCTTAGTAAACTTTGCCAAAAACCTGTCGTTATAAAATGTTAAGTCCCCTGCATAGGTTAATTTGGGAGGTTGTGAGGAGTTTGATGGGGAAGAACAGAGTGGTGTGTGCGCAGATGGTGGGGTATAGAAAAAAGAATGCTTTATGATGCAACCTGTGTAGGACTGGGCTGAAGTTTCAAGGCTTTTGAGCTGTCTTCAGGGCTGTCCTGTTAAGGTCAGACTCTGACAGTGCTGGCAGAGTTTTGTACGCTTACCCTTCCTTTTTCTGAAGTCTTCTTCCACTGGGCTTAGCCAACGGATATCATATGCTAAGGTCATTTGGTCATTTGTAGCAGTGTGTGCAGATAATTACGGAGAGATTTAATCAGGCTCTAAGTTTGGTAGACTGTGGCCAGGGGCAAGTAACATTGGAGTAAAGTTTAGATGCCTACTAAGGAAATGAAAGGCTGGTCCCATGTCTGCGTGTGTGTGTTAATTACTACCAGTCTGTGTGGGGTTTGTGTGTCTGTTGGGCTCTGTGTCTGTCTGTCTCTGTGGATGAAAGGGTGAAACATATGTCTTTGTGGTGGTCTTCCTTTTTGATGTAGATCGTTGCGTTGCTTTGTTCTGTTTTATACAGAGGTGTTTGTGTGTTGTGTGCCATAATCTGCTGTGTCAGATATTTGGTCTTCCACTTTCCAGAATGGGCTTTTAATGTTTCCCAAAATATTTATTTGTGTGTGTGTGTACATGTTGCTTTGTGTGTTGTTTCCCTGGGGCTCTGTTAGTATGTTGGTAGCGTGGGATGCATATGACCATTTTTCTGGCTGTTTAAGAAGCAGTGAGGTTTTTGACCTTTTTCTGTGTTTTCATGAGGTTTACATGATGAGGAATGTAGATTTCTGCCAGCACAGCTCTGCCTTTTAAGGGTCTGACTTAAATGGAGGAGCTGGCTTGGCACAAGCCACTGTTGCAGATTCAGTGTACTGGCAAAACTGCCTTTTCTTCCTCCTTTTTCCATTGGTGTGGTTTTAAACCATTGCTACAAGGCATGGCTTTACCTAGGTGCTTCATTCCCAACATACATTTCACTATGCATCAAGTATCCATTGTGCATATTTATCTGTCTGTGTGGAGAGATGGATGTGTAGATGCAGAGATAGTGTCTCTCAGTCAGTGTGGTTGGTTGAACAAGATGCATGTTGCCTGGTCTTGCCGCTTGCAAAGGAAGCTTTTGTCTAGATCTGTTCAGCAAAGGGTCTTAACCAAAAACTGGAGGGAGCTGTGACAGTTGGAGCCCCCACTACAGCAGGAGCCACAACAGGCCTCAGCCACTTGCTATTACCCTCTACTAAAATTTTGATTTGTATCAATCAAATCAATTGATTTTTACCAATTTTTGATTTTTAACTCTCTGATGCTTGCATGAGCAGCTGACCTCCTGTAAGCTCCTTCAACTGGATTTTCACCTTCTTGTGTGCTCTTTCAGGCTTTTCCATGCTGTTTTCTCTCTGGTGTCTCAGAGTCTTACAGAATCATTTAAGTTTGGAAGAGACATCTAAGATGATCAAGTCCTACCATCTACCTATCACCACCTTGCCACTAAACTGTATCTCCATGTGCCAGCACAGCTTTTACTTAAGTGGGTCTCCTGTTTCCCTACTTGCCCTGACTTCTTTCACCATTACTGGCATGAAGCACAACCATTACATTTTGGGGTATTTCTAGAAATTTAAAATGTGGATAACCTGAGTAGGTTGCAAAACAGGGTTCTGGAGATCTGTCATCAGTGCCAAAGCCTTTTTCTTGAGCTCAGCAGCTGGTGCATATTGAATGTTCATGTGGTGGTGCAGATAGGGCATTGGTGTGTCTCACACACTCTCTTTCCACCTCTCTGTAGCAGAGCTCTCTGCTTCCTGAATGGCAGTGTGCCTCCACTGGGATTGTATTGATTCAAAAAGGAGGCCTTGAAGGCTTTGTTGGTTGCTATTTCCAGTGAAGGAGGGTGGGTTCCACAAGCTTTCTTTGGAGCTCTTTTTTTGGAATACTGAGCCAAGCAAGGTTTGTCGGTGCTTTCCTATTTCCTACCTGTGAGCCAGCCATATGTACTCTTAGCAAAGCTGTGTGTGCTGAGACACTCGGAACACCAGCACTTTCCTTGCACACGTGTGAGCACACCCACACACACCAGCACCGCAGTGTTCCCACGGTTCAAGTCCCAGCAGCACTTCGATGAAGTAGCTGGAAGCTAGAAGCAGCATTCTGGGTACTGACACACAAATGAGCACGAGGCCTCCCACTTTATTTCACAATGCCTACCAACCCAGTGCTGCCACAACATGCAGCTTTCTCAGCTGGAGTGAGGTTTAGCCAGGTCAAGTGTGGAGCTAAATCAAAGAGCAAAAAGGTGCTGGAAGTGGAATGGCACAGTACTGGTGGAGTTATGGGGTAGCTGTGGACTTGGAGGTGCTGCACAATGGTTGCTGTGCTGTGCTTTGTGTATGCCTGCAGTAGTAGAGCTAGAATGCATTATCTTTCTGTATCCTGAAGTCCTGCCTCCTGGCAGTAGTAACCTTACTTAGTTGTTAATCGTATATATTCTATGGTAGGTAGAGCAGAGAGATTCTGCTTTTATTCACAGGCAGAGTGTTCAGCCCACTGGATGGATTTATTTCTTTTGGTACGAAGTGAATGGATATATACTCTTGGAAAATCTTGCCTAAGAATGAGGGTTCACTTGTGTTTTCATGGAGCAGTGAAGTAATTTGTTTTTTTACGTGACGTTCGAGAACTCTGTTAGAGAGTCTCCATTAAAAATTCTGAAGTCCCTAGGGAGTCTTGAGGCAGTGGTTTAGCTCAGAATCTTTTTACAGCTTAACAGCTGAACTTCAAAAATGATAACCATGCTTAAACAAACTCCTGTGTACCTGAGGAGATGTCAGTGTTTAAGCAGACCTCAGCATTTTTCCCAAGCGTGCAAACAGTTTTATAGCTGTTATAGATGGAGAACAAAGAAGCAGGTACGTGCATGTATGGTAGACAAAGAATATGCTGCAAATAATGATCTAATGATGTTGAGTCAACTATGGCTCTCTGTTGCCCCAGAAAAGTTCTTGAATTCCTGAATTCAGCCCTCTTGACTTAGGGAGGGAATTACATGCAATCTCTTCTTTTGAAAATCACAGCCCAAAAGACTGAAACATCTGCCTCTCCCTTCATTGTCTGGGCTCTCTGGCTTGCCTCTCCATTTCTGTGGTTTCGGGCTTGGGCGTATGTTCTGCCCAAACAGTAGCATGCTTTGAAGATGCCTGTAAACAGGGTTTATTACTTGGATGTGTTAGGAGGTGAACACCTGGTCTCTCTGCCAGGATATGAAGGTGGTTATCAGTAGCTGAGTGGACTGGCCAAGGAGGGTGTGTTTTTACTTGCTGAGAGGTGCGTTTAGCTCCATGTTGTAAAAGCATCTGGAGGTGTCTGTGTGAGACTGTTCCAAGCATGTCTAGACAACACAGCGGTTAAAATCCTGGCAACCACTTGTACCTTATCGACACCTTCCTTGATTCTCAGCACTGCTAGAGCAGAGGGAACTTTTGGGGCTACATCCAGGTGGTTGAGTGCAAGCAAGATTTTGGCATCTGAAGAGATGCATTGTCCATTTTGTTGAAAACTTGTATTATTTTTGTCTATTGGCAAAGTTACTTTGCCGAAGGTAAGGGGTTTGGGTTGTACTGACTACAGTAAGGAGTGGGACAGCTGTCTGTTACTGATGATAACTGATGATTGGAACTCACATTGCTGGCTTAGCTGGCCAGACTGCTTTGTCATCACACAAAGAACTGTGTCTCAGTGTGCAGTAGTTGGACCCAGAAAATGTTTCAATTCTCTTGTGTTGTGTTGGTGGTTTGTGTGTTGGGTTTTTTTAAGTGTAAACTTCAAACTTGACACTCCAACTCTTACTTAGAGGGAACTATCATGGAGCAGTTACATGAAAATCCAACAGGAGGTTCTTGGAAAGAAATTAGAGTGTCGACAGAAGTAACTTTGAATCATAGAGGGTCTGTCGATAGAATACTCTCAATTACTAGACTAATCTATTTTAGCTGAGTGGCCTTAGAGCACTTAATTCAAATTGATCTCCATGTACAGGAAGCATTACTTTAAAATGTAGTAATACAGTGTGGGTTTGTTTTAAATTTTATCAATTACAATATGTGTGTTAATGATACATTTTAATAGATAGTATCTAATTTGTTTGCATATGATTTCTGCATCTGGGTAATATACATTAATAAATCTGCACTGCTTTTTAGTGCTGTCTCTACTACAGTCAGTATGTGTGCCTGGAAAATAAGTAGAGAAACAAGTTTGCTCTGAGAAGTTGTGCTCCGGTCCCTTACCTTCCTCACTTACACCTTGTGTAGCCTTGTTTATCTTTTACATTTCTTTGTCAGTGTAGAGATTCAAACTCAAATTATTACTAAAATCACCTGTTCCCATATCTCCTGGAACATACGAGGTTAATTTGAAGGTTGGGGCTAGTTCTACAGTTCTCACTCAAGCAATCAGCCAGCATAGTAATTGGAACCAGTTCACCCACAAACCACAGAAGACTTGTATATGTATCCAACTTCTTCCTGTGTGTTGACTGACAGTACTTGCAGTCAGAGAATAGAGGGACAGATCCTGAACCAGAAGTGCTGATGTTGAGACAAGGCAGCTTCACTAGTTTTGTGACCTTACCTGGCACTTATAGGAGGACTGTGCTGAAGCCAAGAGCAGAACCTGTAGTTCTGCTACTGCAGTATGTTTGTTTTGCTTATTAATGAGGTTTTGGTTTCATAGATGTTTGATAGTGCTCTGATCCTGAGGGATCTTACTGAACGGGACAGTAGTTTCTACAGCTAGGACCTGGTAGGACCTGGCTTCAGACTGAAAGGTATCTTTATACTGGTTGCTCCATGCAAGGTTGGGTTTTAAGGTTGCAGTAGATAGCTAACAGGGTGAGATTTGTTGTTCCTGTATTTAGAATTTGTCAGTGGGTTTTTAAAAATTATTCTATTTTATTGATGAGGAAATATGTCTAAAGTTGGGATAAGAGCCAGCCTTTTCTCATGCAAATTCAAGGACCGTAAACTTGGCCTCAAAACTGTACAAGGTGCAGGTGCAGTTCTTTGAGCCTGTTCTGTCAGTATTGGGCAAGCCTGCTTTGACTTCTGGTTGGTTGCGGGAACAGAAGCACTGCTACAGATTCAAGCTCTGTGTTTCATGGACAGAGCTCTTCCGGAAGCCAGTGGGAATTCCCATGTGTGGAGAGCTCCTGTCATTGGCTCCATGTGTGGTTTGGTTGCTATCATAAAATTCTCCAGGCAGTGGATGCATATTAGAACAACCTGATAAGCTGCATAGTCATATATTCTGTTAGGTGAGACAGTCCTGCAACCCTTACTCACGTTAAGTAGTCTTTACTTAACAGTCTGATTGAAAAAGCCAGGGAAAATGTACCTGAGGATGGAGATTCTTTGTGTATATAAAAATTGCAGCATCATTCTGTATACTGGAGATAAACAGCAAAGGAGCTAATCAATAACTTGGTTTCTGGCTTTGTTGTTTATTGATTTATGTACAGTTACCTTTGCACATGCTTTGTAGAAAGTGGGACTTTTATGTTTGGCTCTCTGTTTGTTAGTGTTGTGTGTTGGTTTGGTTTTTTAATGGAAGCTGTTTCTGTTTTGTATGAGAATCAGTTGCACTAGAAGCACAAGAATTGCTTGGGCTTTAAGGATTAAAAGACAGCAGCAAGATTAACAAAATAAGATACAGCTTAGTGCTTGTCTTCCTAAGAAGATTTCAGTGATGCGTTCAGAAGACACATACCCCTGTGCTTTGTTCTTCATCCTCTGTACAGTCAATGGTATCGTTTTATAGAATAAGGTCATTGACTTGGATTGCTTCTTGGTTTCTCAACCCTTTTCACCAGCCAGTTTGTGTAATGTCTGTCTGAAACATTGAGTAAGGGCATTGAAATAGCAGACAGGATATCAAGTGTTCGGAAGTCTGGGTTAAGTGTAACAGACAGTTCTGGCTGGTGAAAGGGGAGCAGCCCCTTGAGCTTGGTTACAGCTCAGTCTCTGTGGAAACAGCAGACTCTGGTCTCTGCTTCCCTCTTTACAGCTTTTCCCCTCCATTCCCTCCACACCCATATAATTAATTGTGTGTGGGTGCTCTTTTCTAGAGATGCGTCTTCCTTCTTAGTGGCACAGAATTATATGTAATAATGTCTCTTTCTAAGGATTACATAAGTTGAAGATGATTTCTCCACTGGGAGAATTATGCAAGTTTAAGCTGAAATGTATTTAGAAAGCTTTTATGTATGTGTTTTCTGACTCGCAATGCAGAGGGTGATTTATTTGCATCCTTAATTGGACAACATCTGTTAGAGTTGGAAGAAAAACCATTTCATATCTTTTCGCTGTCTTATCCTGCATTTTTATGAAGTCCCCTACCCCTTCCACTTCCTCCATTGCTTGTGTTCTGTGCCCTGGTTCATCATGCCCAAGTAGAATCAGCCAGACACTCAAGTTGGACCCTCTTTTGGGGAGGGGGGCTGCAGGGTTTTTAATGCATATCTGCATTAGTGTTATGTGGCAGTGGTACTGTTAAAATCAGCAGTAATACCACCTGTTTTCCTTCAACCTTTAGATTTTCTCCTATAAACTGTTACCTTTTTTACCATTAAATGGAAGATTGTGATAGTGAGGCTTTCCCATTCTGTCAGTGAAGAGAGTCTAAAATGTTTCTATAATGTTGCTCTTAAGTCATCTTTGACCAATCTTTGGCTTTCCTGCTGATTTTTCAGCAAAATTAAGGTGTTTTGTGTCACCTAACACAGGAGAAAAAGCTTACTGCAGTCAAGTGCATTTATTGAACTTGAAGAGGCCAAAGTAACTTCTTGCTTAGATGTGACCTTCTGCATTAGGCTGTTTGTGTGACTGTATCCTGCATTCTGAAACATGGCAGCTCACCTAGGCACACAACCCTTACCAGTGTCAGCGAGGGAGCTGCACAGATCTCAAGAACTATCCATGCTGTTCAGATAGCAGAAATGGGATCATGATAGTAATTTTCTCTATTTTGTGTAACACTGGAGTGATCTGTATCTTGGACTGCATACATAATGCTTGTAGGGACTGATTTCAGGATTAATTCTGCTAGGTAGCAAAAACCCCAGTTTGTGTAGAGAATCTACTTACCAAAGTAGCATCAATTAGAAACAGTGAATTACTTAAATAAGTAAAGTCCCCTGTAAGTATTAAGAATTTGTCTAGATCCTGTATCTTTTGACATATATCTTTAAAAAAAATGAAACCAGAAATCCTCACCATCATTCAGGTTTATGTATTTAAGCAGTAAAATAAGTTTTATACGAAGTAATGGGCTAGAAAGACATAAAATAGGCAATATTAAGGCTGCAGTGTAGTCGGATTTCAGTAACCTTCCCTGATGTAATGGATTTTGGATTTACACTCTTTTTAAGAATTTCTCATGGAATTATCAGTTAAGCATGCTTGAAAGTACCATCATTCCACAGCTGAGAAACTTCCATCTGAGATGAAAGATAATGGAGTGTCATTCAGGAAAAAAAAGGAGAATTTGCCATTCTTAACTCTCCACTAGCAGTTTCAGTTTATTCAGTGGGTGTGAATTATCTCACCCATGCTGGTATCATTTAGAAATATTCCTTTGAAATCAGTGTATTTAGAGTGGTGCAGAGCTGCTGTGAGAAGGAAATCAGATGGGTAAGAGTACAGACTGCAGCATTAGGTCCATTATTAGTATTTCTTTGTTCCCTTTCATTCACTAATAAAAATGTGTCATGAAATGAGTGCTTGCACTAATATCTCCACAGAGTTCATTTTGTTTGACTGTTGCCCCCCCCTTTTTTTTTAACCACAACAGTGTTGGTTTTTGCAAAACCAGTGAGGCCAATTATTGTTTGGGACATACTCAGCAGCATAGTGGTAGAAGTGGTATAAAGTGCTCTACTCTGCTATAAAGTGGATAGGCAGAACTACTGCTCAAATGCCCTCACAGCACAGCATATTGGGAGGGTTTGTTTTTTTTTGGTAAAAATTGTGTTTTTAGAAAGATGATTATGTGAAAATCCTTTCTATAATGGATTCATTGATCTTTTATTAGCCCTGTTCAATCTAGAGCAAAGGTTGTGTGTATAGTATTACTAACTTATAAAGAAAATGATATTTTATTATGTTTTTATAAGTTACATAGTTTTATTATATAAAATTGCCTGAATACAAAGAAAAAAAGAAATATTAGCGATTTGGAGGGAAAAAGAGATAGAAGGAGTTGGCAGTGCTGTAACTACTATTCACTTATATTTACCATATGGCTTGCGTCATTATTTATAGCATTGTTTAACTTATCCTTGTGTCTTTTTAAGTAAATTTGGTCTTTTTTGCAGCTTTTTTAACAATGAAGGTAGCCGGGGTGAGGCTGGAATGAATATCATCTACACACCTGTTTAATATTAAAGATGAGGCATTCAGTGCTTTGTGGCTTTAGCTTGAAATTCAAGTTGCTTTGAGTCATCTCTTTCGTCTTTTGTTTGGGTGGAAAGAAAGGAGTGGCAGTAAACGGCCCGCAGCTAAGAAATGAAAGAGTTGAATTAGGTTTTAGAAACGTTAGTCTTGGCATTTGGGCCATTTGCATTTGTAGAGATCGTCACGCTTCCCTTTAGTTGGAGTTCAGCAGTTCAGTGCTCGGGATGAGAAATGTTCCATATCTTTTTGCGAGTGAGGTGACTCAGGCATACTGCGCTGGAGGAGTGAGAAGGAGCTGGAGGATGAGCTGTGGGTCCGCGTTTTGACCAGCTTACCGATAACACCTGTAGATTCCATGCTCTGCTGTACAACTGACTGCCTTTTTTCTGACAGCAGCTTCTAATTCTAGGAACCAGAGGACAGCCCAGTCTTCAAAAACCAAAATGAGTCAAATGAGGCAGAAATCGCTAAGAATTGCAGTGTTCGTTTCACTTGATTTTGGTTTAGTTTGCAAAGCTTCATCAGTGCAGCAAGTATAGGAGAAGCTACTCTAATGCCAACAGAGGGGACAATGTGTGGGGACATTAAGAGCAGGAATGTTTCCCTGGTATCAGTGCAGAGCACTGTGTAAAGAGCCACAGCTTGTGTTGCATTACTGAATTGCTTTAGTCTATAGAGTTCTACTTATGTATTTCTAGATGCATCGATGAGGTTTAACTTTTACCATTATTGAAAAGAGATAATATTTTAAATGACTCTGTGGTCTAGACCTTGAGGGTCTTCAGTCAGTTTATTTTGCCTGGTATGCAGTAAGAATAATCCACTTGACATCAGTTGTGCTGTCATGCAAACCATGCCAGGAGCTGATCCAAGTAAATGGAAGAAATAGGAGCTTCTTCGAAAAAGACCCTGAAGTATAGTCATAATTGCACTTAATGCCTTGCTTAATTCAGGGAAGGTTGTTCAGGCAATGGTTTGCTCTGTGATTAGACTCCAGTGAAGTCAATGGACTTGACCCAAGTTTATCAAAGTGTATCTTAGAGCAGAAATCACTTGTCAGAGCTTCTGAATGTAGCTAGTTTTTCCTCACTCTTACAGGATTAACATGCAAATTCATAATTTAGGTTTATAAAAAGTTACTGCATTTGCCTTTGTTAGCTGGACTAATTTATTGGGGCAGTTTTCTTACTGTAACTTGATTTCAGTAGCTTTACACTAAACTTTGTATAATTCTTTGTTTCTAAGAGGGATATTCACTAGTTCTCCTTAAAGAGCAGCTGGATCCCATCTTGACCAGTGTGAAAACTCTTACATTGAAGCTGCTGTATTACTCTTTTTGTGTGTTTTTTTGATGAAAAAAACACCTTATTAATTAGACTCCCCTCCTCAGTCAAAATCAATCCTCTATGACATCAGAATTAATCTGTGACATCAGAATGAATTGCTGTAGACAGTTTTGATGTCACAAAGTGAGCGTTAGGTCTCAAGGAAGAGAAATGTGGAGACACAGGGATCCCGTTTCAAACAAATTTCTTAACTAAGACAAGATTACCTCATTTTTGGTTTAATTTTAAAAACAAATGGCTCTAGCTTATAATTGCAAGTAACAATTGAAATTTTCCAAATTCACCTCACTGCACCTACCTCGGTAATCATCTAAAAGATTCTCCAAATTGGCTTTCTGTAATTTCTCTTTGGGCAGGGGAGAACTGCAGTTCTGTGGCTTATGTTACTCTAAGGCCAAAACTGAATTGCTGTCCTGGAAAAAGATTTTAAATGACTGGCATGGCAGATCCATGTCCTAAAGTAGTAGTTTGCAGAAGTAAGTTGGTAATTACCATCTCAGTTGCTCCTCTTCCTGCTGTTTTGGACACACTGGTAGCTTTTTTTGTGTGGGAAGGGGTGGTGGTGTTTTTGTTTTTTGGTTTGTTGGTGGTTGTTGTATTTTCTTCCAAGCTCCTTCTGTAGGCTTCTTGCCCAAGTGCATCTTGGGATTTCCCTTTTGCTGAATGAGCTGCTTGTTTGAGAGGGAGGAAGTAAGGTCCCTTCTGGATTAGGAGGGAATGGGGGTGGAGGGTGGGGAAATGTCCTGTTTCATATGCAAAGCACACTGAACTGAAAAAAAAAAACCCACATGAAAACCTTTTAACAAAACCATCCATGTCACAGACTGGCAGAGCAGCTGCTGGCTTTGTTAGGGAGAATATTAATGTTTCAAAGACTTGGAGAACCTTTTAAAAATGAGATAAAAGATGGATTTTTATTTTATTTGTTTAAAATGCAAGCTGAGGTAAAAAAAATTCCTTATCAATATGTGTGAATGGAATATGCTATGAACAGAGTCATGAGCTCGGGGAGATCTGTTGTTATGATCTATTCTCTTCTGCTTGCATCTGTTAGCCAGCCTGAAACAGTAAGTCCATGTTAGGTTGTGGAGAGGTTGTGTTCTTGACTCTGAATCCTTATCCACTTAAAATCAATCTGCCATCCCTAGAGCAGGGCTTCTGACAGACTGGTTTCTTCCTGCACACTTTGGGTCATTTGTGTACAATGTAGCTGGCAGATAATCGCATGTTTTCCTTGACTCCAGTTGGTCTTGGAGTCTAAGGGCTTTTTTCCTGCTACAGGTCTGAAAGATTTCTCAAACCTTTCTTTAAATTCACCCTGAGTTTGGAGGCAGAGAGGGCAGGCATTGATACTGTTTGTCCCACAGTTACTGAAATGAAGGTATTTTGAGTTATTTAAGCAGAAATGGATTCTCTTGGATGTAAAACCATTTTTTAGAGTAATTGAGTACTGTATATGTGAGCAGACAGTGGTGATCACAGGTTGAAGAAGGGGAATAGTTGGCATGGCTATAAAACATTGGCTGTAGTTCTGAATATTACTATTGGGATAGTAACTGATTGGAGTCAGTTATGTTCTAATATTCTTAACAAAAAATGTTGAAATGTCTGTTTCATTCAGAAACTCTTACTGTTTGTTCTTATCACTCTTGATTTATTTTACTCAGCAGCCTTCAGCTCAAGGAATGCTTGTATAATGCCCAAGCCATTCCCATTCCTCACTGAATGATGTGCAAATCTAGTCAATTAAGCAGGGGGGATTTAATTAGCAGTTTAAGTTCATGTGTGAAGTGTCTTGCCTTAATTACTTAACAGTTTTGTTGCAAATTTGCTAAGTTTTTTTTCCCCACAGAACTATCAAAACTGTGATTTTTTTTCCGATTTATTTTATTTTATTTTTTTGCTACCATTTTCCCACCCTGAGTATTGCCCAGTGCAGCTGACCTTTGTACTGCTGCTCTGTATATGCATCCCTCTATTTATAAAGCTCTTTTCAAAATGGTGGGGGCAAAGCAAAACTATGCATATTGTCATAGAGTAGAACAATATATTAAAAAAAGAAAATAAGGAGTTTTGTACTTAAAATTTTGCAGTGAAAGCCCATTTATTTGTTGTAGCTAGATGACACCATTATAGTAGGATGTGTGTAACTGCCTAATATGGTTGTCATGCATCATATTAAATAGTTGCTTTTGTTTCTGTCTGGACAAGTTGCTCTCCTACTCTGCTGCAGAATGTGAGTGTGTTTCTGTGTCAGTGGGGTTGCAGTGATGCAAGTAACTCAGCACTAACAAGAATACTTCATGCTGGTGTAGAATGTATTCTTTGTATTCTTGGTCTAGTAGCCAAAGCTGGAGAACTGTTGTTTAGAAAGGACTTGGAGTTCAAGTGGATCCCTCAGTGGTCTGGCCCAGGATCATCTCAATAGAAACATCTAGACTCCAGCTAATGTTGGTTCCTCTCTTCCTCCCTTTCTCTCTAATTCCCCCTTCTCCCAGCCCCTGGTGTGAGAATCTCTGGGAATGGCAGAATTAAGGCAAAAACCTAGGAGACAGCGGAAAACACGATTAATTTCTAAAAATTCCTCCTGAAAAAGAAACCAGATCACATTTGAACATATCCCAGGACAGATAGGAGTGTGTGACCCTCCCTCCCTCTGGCCCAGCACAGCAGATGGTCTAGCTACTAAGATTCCTGGCACATTGCAGTTTCTGGTATAACTGGGTGCAGTTCTGCTGTTTTGATACCCGTTTTCATCAACAAATAGTATTTATCCCTATGGTAGCAGATAGAGCAAAGCCAGATATGAATTGCAAAGCAAAGTTTATCATCTGTTGTCATTCAGGCAGACTGGCTCCAGAGAAGAACCTGGCTTGCTTTCATGCACTTAGCCTGTAGGTATTTTTCTCTTCCTCACTCCCCACCTCCTCTCTTGAAGCTGCCAAATACCAGTATGCCACTATAAATGCCTGTGAGCAAACAGGAGTGATAACTGATGGAAGGTCTGTGGATATTTAGCCATGAAGCACTGCACTCTAATGCAGTGTTTGGTTTGGAAGGTGCTGGTTTGGTACAGAGAGCTTCCCCTGACCTCCAGTCTGCCTTAGTACAAATGCCCCCTGTTTCTGGAAGTGTCTCTAGACAGTAGTCAGGTGGCAAGGGAAGGGGTTTTAAGAGTTTGTATAGTCTGCTTTACCTTGCATGCTGACATTATATGTGCCAATCTGCCATTATTAACTGGAAATGAAGCTTGGTCCTCAGAGCAACTGCAGCATGTGGTCAGTGATCTGTTGGTTTGTCAGAGGACCCCATTCCCCATTCGGGCAACCTCTGCTCATTCCTGCTCCTTGAAGATGATCCAACAGGAATACTTTGGAAGTCAGGGAAGAGGAGTGTTGGGTGGCAGGATGCTCAGCAGAGTTTTCCTAATGGACACTCAAGAGTGCATCTGGTGCTCTGTGACTTCCCCAGTAGTTTCTTAGGATGATAGGTTGTGGCAGAAGGGCTTTTATTGCAGCCTGACTCCATTGCTGTAGGACTGAGCCATTGTGAACTCTGATACACTGAAGAGCCTTTTTCTGATGGACTGAAAGTGTCCATCTGTTTGTGTCTCATAGCAATATGCTGATTGTGATTCCTTTTACTGCTTATTGGCTCCAGTTTTGGATTGGTGCATGTACATACATGGAGGAAAAGCTGGTGAGGAACAAGAACAACATTTTCTCTTGCAGTCCAGTGCACCACAGATCTACAGGTATTGTCCAGTGATTGTTTTAAAGGATCTGTTCTTTTGGATCTGACATAGCTTTGTGATCTTTCCATTAGTGCAGTTGGAAATTTTGCTGATTTGTCTTCCACAAGGCACAGATTGCCTTTAACTTGATATAGTTGATGATGTGGTAGTGACATCCTGAGTTTAAAGCTTTTAGACTTGAAAATGGAGTTTCTACCAACCAGGAGTTTGAGGCTTGTGGATAACAAAGTACTGTATTAGTTCTAGTGACTAGGTCTTGCATCTGTGCATCTTGTAGAGTATGGATTTGAAATAATTTAACACAGATTACTGTCTGGAGTTGCAGTTTTGTTAGAATCACTTCAGTCAGCAGACATCCAGTCTGGGCAAAAGGCTGGGATGCTCATGTTTCCTTCAAGTCTTTTGATTAAAGGATCCTGATTGAAGGTTTACTGTATTGCTGTATGATGGGAAATTCACCCTATTAGTAATACCTTTTATGAAAACAGAAGAAACATTTCTAAACCAGAAATCCTCATTTTGTATAATGGCTTTTGTAAATTGCTTTTGTGAAACAAAGCTACGTTAGGAAGAAAGGAAAAAAGCTCTGGACTTCTTACAGTCAGGATTTAAATCCTTGCTGTATTCTCCACCATCCCAACCCCCAATATTAGTGGAAATGTCAGAGAGTTCTGTAATACAAAGTACTTTTTCCTTTCCACAGAGTTGCAGTACATTTTATATAAGCCTGTTGAGGTCTTACTTCCTAATCACAATGCAAGGGATCAAGAAAGCTAAAGTTAACAAAAACCATGGAGTGAAGTGACCTTTTTGGTTTCCAGATAGAAGTGTAAATGCTGTGATTCAGAATTTTTATTTTACTTTTAAGTATCATACCACTTCGAAAAATGTAATAATAACTAACATCCACCTTGTAATTAGATGTGTTCATTCCTTCATTTTCCCCATGTTTTTCCATGCTAGATTCTGGAGGCACTTTCTTCACTTTCATTGTGAATCTTACTAAGATCCTGCACTGATGCCAGGATATTTTTAAATAGAATTTCTTTCCAGTTCAGGCAGGGCAAGCCTTTTGTTGAACCTCCTTTTGGATAGTGTTCCCATGTGCTGCAAAGGCCCTGACACATGACCTCGTTACACATAGAAAATCCTAAATGTCCTGCCCCTTGCCAGACCTATCACAAATCTACCCATCACCCCCTTTTCAGGAGCCCAGATGGTAAATAGCAGCAGGAGGTGAAAGGGGAGCTTTGTCTCCATTCTGAGTCCTGTTTTAAGTATTCTGTGTCTGTCTGTATCCCTCTGCTTTTCCCACTCTGCCCATAAATTAGCAAGCCAGCTTTTCTGACAAGGGAAGGCAAAATGTCCATAAGCTGCAGTAACATCACCTACTCAGGAGAACGCTGCTGAGTGGTTTACAGTTTCATTTCATCTGATTGTGATCTCTCTTCGTTTGGGCAGAAATTTTGTCTGGCCTATTTGCTGCAGTATTCAGGGAAATGCAGCTTTTACAGGCTGCAAGTTATCATTTCTGTGGCACCTTCAAAAAAGAAAATATCTTTATGTTGAAGTTTACCTGCACCCTGGGTGGTTGAACTCTAGTTATTAAACAAAAACTCCAAACAAACAAACAAAGCCCAACCCCCTAACCTCTCCACTACAAAGATAGCCTTGTCTTGTTCTACTGCTTTTGTAAAGCCAAGGTTGCAAGAGGAGCAGCAATTTCTGCTAGATGGGTGCTCTGGGAGCAGCTGGCTTTGTGAGTGCATAAAGGGATTTATCAGCCAGGCAGTGAAAGGAGCAGGGATATGGTCAGTGGATACAGCAACACAGATGGAGTTGCCATGCAAATCTGTGACCATTTTTAGAAGCTGTGCTTGGCTCCTAGGATTCACCAAGCAGGATATTGTCTCTGCACGCGCTTCCCATGGAGTTCCCCGGAGTGGCAACAATTTCCTCACTTTGTGCAGGAAAGATGATGTGGGTTTTTGTGCAGGGGAGAGTATGAATTAGGCTAGTTTTGCTTCTGGAATAGTCTTGGCAGTATCTATTTGCGTTGAGATGATAGCTAGGTGTTTGAGTGGTTTTTGGGTGGTAGGTGTGAAGGATATGTAAAATTTATACACTGATCGTCTCTCAAAACGAGGTCTCAAATAATGCAAGAATAGGAAACTTGGTCATCTTTTTTGCCATGCTGTTTACAGTTTTCATATTGTATTTTGTGCTAGCTGAGCATATATCCTTGTTTGTTGAGGACAGGTTGTTTGGGATTCTTTAATTAAGATACTTCATTCTCCTTAGCCCCTTGTAAATCCAACTCACCCTGCATTCATCCTGAACCTGAAATCTGGCACCGTTGTGAGTGTGCAATTAGTCTTTCCTCTGACCTGGGCTGCAGCTGAAGTAATGACTTTCCAGTTTCAGCTGACTGGAAGTCAGAGACTGGTGAACAGCAATACTGAAGAGTTAATGAATTCCCTGAATTCCCTGGTGTTTTTTTTGGTACATCTTTATTTTAAACTGTTGAATATTAATAAGGAAAGGGGAGTGGGAGTGCAAGGCCTGTTTACTGTCTAGTACTTGAAAGGGGTATTCTTTATTTGTTTGTTTGTTTCATTTTAGGTTGCAAATATTGTAGAAATCCTGTATGATTGCCAAGTTCCTACCTAGCCTTTGGATGCCAAGTGGCTGTCAGCTGGGAAGCTGCTGGGAGGGCTTTAAAGCAATATTGCCTCCTTTGCAAATGCTGTGGCTCTCAAAAGTAGAGTGAATGTGTTTTTGACCAATTTTTAATGAGCCTTCATTTTGAAATAGTGAGAGGATTAAGGAAAGGAGCTCGTGTGTCTTTTGCTCTGTTTTCTGGGTAAGAATAGTCTGCTTTCCACATTGTAAGTTAATTAGCAAAGGTTTTTTCCTCCTATGGGATTTCCTATGTTTCTCCTGACCTGTAATTCTATGTATAGTCACGAAGTAAGATAGATCTGATGTGTTCAGTTCTGACACGTTGTGTTTTGACAGCACATTTTGTTCATACTGAGTCAATACTTTTGAAGCCCTAGTTGCTTGGTCACTTTAATTTGACATACACCTAGCTGCTGCCAAAACTCCTTTTGGCTTCTGCCCTAACACCAGCTTACTGTTCCTGTCACCTTCTTTGATTGTCACTAGTGCTTTATGGCTGCACAATGTGCAACAACTCACCAGGGAATCAATCTGCTTGAAAATTAGTCATTATATAAGGGAGAGCCACAAAAATTAACTGAACAAATGTGCTACAAATGTGTTGTTGAGTGTACAGAAAAAGCAGGTTGGGGTTGGTTGGTTGGTTTCCTCACTGCCATTATGAATTATTATTTGAGATTGCCAAAGGTGTGGAAATTTCAGTTAAAGGTATAGTTTACACGTTGGTACTCTTTCCTGGATCCTAAAACCAAACAATATAAGGGGCAGACCAGCAGTGTTGATAGTGTAAATTAGATAGAGTCAAATAGTACTTCTTCAGCCCCAGCTTCTGTAAGTTGTTAAACTTCTGTGTAGTAGATGTGGCTGCTAAGGATTAGGTCAGTGTCTTTAACACCTTATTAGGCTGTTGCTCTGAACCGTGAGCTTCTGGGAATGCATTTTTCAGTTTTTTTCCTTTTTTTTTTTTTTTTTTTTTAAAGAGAGGCTTTTGATGGATGAAGCTGTAAAATGAATAGAAATAGTGTCTCCCTCTTCCTTTTTCCTCCTACTCAGCGCTCACACACAGTCAGCCCTGGGGTCTTTTCTTTCTGTGTGGTTGGCAGAACAGAGAAAAAGAGAGAGAGAGAAGGAGACTGTCTGGGCCCCTAGTGCTGTCATGAGAAGAATAGCAGTGCTGTTACCACTAAATCTAAAGGGACAAGCTTGTGTATGTATGCTGCAGCAGCCAGTGGGCTGAATTAGTGGCATTTAGGCACTGCTAAGAGGCTAATTGAGTCACTGGTACTTGCTGATTAAACCAGCAAATCCAATAATGTATGGATGTGCATGTTTGTGTTTGGTTCCATGCTCTCTGAAAAATAAGCATGCTAGGTTTTCTTTAACCCTTTCCAATTTGGTCTAGCTTAAGGAATATCAAAACATCTAAATAAATGTATTGGGGAGTTTCATCTTACTTTGATCCATTCTCTTCCTTCTGCTCTGTGTAGTGAGTTTGGATGAGAAGACATTAAATCAGTTCTATAACTTACTGCTGAACTCTACCAGTTAAAAGAACCCCAACATACTAAGTGAGCCCTTTGGTTTCATGTGAGATAATCTGAACTGTGAGGTGACAGAAGGTAAAGCACTGAAGCCATCCATGATGGATGATACAGCCATGCCACATAGGTATGACAGATGAAGCCTGCGTTGGAATTTTGGTTGGCATCCATCTCAAACCACTCCACCTTCCTCAGAATTGTGTTAGTAATGCACAGGTGGTGATTGCACCACTGTTTCTGAATATCTAATCTAGTCAATGCATAAACAACTCATAAATAATGATGAGGATTAAAATGTAGGTAAAGAAAATTCTAGTTTTAAGTGGGTTGTGAGGGGTGTATGTAGAGAATCTGTAAAGATGACCTAAACTTTAATCACCCTTGCAACATATTTTCTAATCCATTGTCATTTCTGAAATCTGCCCACAGGCAGGCCCTGGTTTGCTTTTGCTCGCAGTGGTTGTTATAATGATTGTGGCTTGATTGACTTCAGTAGAATTATTCCTGATTTAGAGCACTCTAACTGGAGAGCAGAATTAGATTTTTGTGTTTTTCTTTGAAGTATGCAGTGCTCTCAGGGAGGCTGTTGTGCTGAGGGCATACTGCTTTCAGGGATTGTTTTTAATTTGGTTGTTGAGGTTGAAGAAGAATAAGATGCCTCTCAATCTAAACCAGAAGGACATGTATGAAAAAATAGTAAGGCTCATAGAGGCGAATGGTGGGTTCAGAACCTTGTGAGTCATTGCAGGGAGATTGACAGTTTGGGAGCAGAAACGCGGAGGAGTGAGGATGGGATGCTCAGGGGCTGATGAGATAAGGGAGTCTATAGAATGTCAGCAGAGGGGTCAGCAGCAGCGTGCATCTCATTCCAGAGTTAAACTCAGGCATTGGAAAATGGCATTCCTTGATGGCAAACACAATCTGACAGTTCTCAGCTAGCTACAGTATTCACCGCCTCCTCCTCCTGCCCCCACCCCCCAACTGCATATCAGTGGATGCTTTGGAGATCATGTCTGTTCTTGCCTTCAAAGCAGCAACAAGAAAATATTTAAAGCCATAAGCACACCTTGGAGGCTTTGCAGGGTAAGTGAGGCTAGCAAGAATTTGATGTACTTTAAAAACTGTGTCCCTGTTTGGGCAGCTCAGTTCTGGGGGTGGTCAATCTGCTTTATCTCCTATTGAAAGACTATAAAGCTTTACTCTGCATGAAGCACTTCACTTTTGTCGTTCTTCCTCTTCTCTTTTTCTTTCTTCTTCTTCCTGTGTATGTGAAAGAATTTCCTTCTGTTCGTGGGCAGGTCTGGACTGGATTGACTCCTGGAATTAACTACATAGGAGTTCATTCATTCCTCCTCTGAAATTACTTGGTGTTTGCTAGGTATAACTTGCTCATGGGTGGTGGGGAAGGAACCGTCCTTCCCTTGTTATTACTGAAGGTGCAGGGAGGTAATACTACTATAGTGGGTAGGGCAGAAGGTTGAGTTGAGAACTTTTTTATAGTCCCAGCTCTTGACACCATTTAACTGGCTGACCTTGGGCAAGTTACTTCACTTCTCTGTGACACAGGACTATTGGTGTTTACCTCCCTGCCTAGCAGGGGTGTTAAGAGGATTTTTGTGAAGCATTTAAAATATATACAGGATTGGTTTTATTGCTGAGAATTGTTGTTTCTTTATAAATATGTATGAAAGGTACTAAGACGTTACCTCACCTTGGCTTTCACACGCAATTCATTACAGGCTTGTGGTTGCTCTGAATTTAGGTAGTGGAAGAGACACAAGGTGTGTTGTCCTCAGAAACTGCTGACATCTGCAGAAGAGAAAGTGGCAAACCCAATTTCTCCTTCTCTAATTAGCACTATGCTAAAATAAAAATACATTTCTTCTGAGTATGCAGTCCTTCTGGTAGTGTTTTGGGGATGGGGCCTAGGAAGGCTCCTGTCAAACTAAGTATGTACTATATTTTTCTGTAGACATTTTTGTGAGATTATACAATACAGCTCTTCTTGCTGAGGGGAGAAATAATGATGAATCATTGTGCCGTAGTTTTATTTTTGAATCCCTGACAACTGAGTTTTGACAGGGGAATCAACAGCACAGAGGCTCACAAGAAGGTTGCACAAGCTCTGTCTCCAGGGTGTCACTCTGGTGGTGTCAAGGAAAACTTCCTCTTTTAATCGATACCACAGTGCAGCTGTGCTGCTTTGAACGAGTATTCAGAGCTGGGAGGGTTTCCAGTTTGAAAAGGAAAGAAGGATGTGGTCCTCATCTTATTTGATCTTTTATACAGAGTAGGGAAAGGGAAAGGAGACCAGAGCAGACCTGTGTGGTGGAGGGAGAATTTTCTTTGGCAGAAACTGAGGACTGTGGCTATATGCTTGCCTTATATGCTCTTGTTTCAAACTGCAGTGGACTGAGGCTGGAAACGTGACTTAGAGTGATTGGCTATGGCCATGAGCTTAGTTTGAACTACTGCACTGATTTGCAGTGATGCTGGTGCCCATACAGCCAAACCCTGGTTATTTTATCATGGATATGTGTTTCCAGGTGCCATGTGAAGAACTAGTGAAATTTTTTTGTAAGGCTTTATGGCTGTTGCTCTTGAGTTCTGCCAGTATTTGATTGTCTATTTAAAGAGGGCGGGGGGGGGGGGGGGAAGGCTCCTTCTGCATTGAGTTGTCATAGGACTTCATGTTTGGGTTGAAGTTGTTGAGTGACAGACGTATGTGAGTACCAAGTGCTTTACAGTAAATGTTCCAGCCGTGTAGGTTGCAGGTCTTCTCAGGTGATATGAGTCAACTGTATGATGACAGGTATCAGATAACATCTTCAGTCCCTGCTCAGAGCCAGCAGTCTTAGTCTACTGTGTTGGCAAGGCAGGTTTGGGTCGGATAGAAACCTGTCAGAAGCTCTGTTCTGAATAAACAACTGTGCTTCCTCCTACTCTGACATCTTTTTAGTTTGTGCTTTTTGGCCAGGGTGTTAACACTCATTTCTGAAATCTCATGGTATTCATGGCACACATTGTGGGTATAATGAATTAAAAAGTGAATTTGTGACATGAGGAAACCGAAACTAGTGTGGAATGGATTAAACATCACTGTTGCTTTTATCAGTTTATAAGTAATTTTTAGAGAGCTACAGCCCTGTCTCTTTCCAAGTCCTGTCAAGTTGAATGGTTTAAGAGATGCAGTGGATAGATTTGAAAACTCTGTATGTAGCAATTAATTTTAAAATTGCATCATTGGTAGGCCTCAGATGGAGGATTTGTGTAAATCAGAACTTTTCCCCAATGGTAAAAAAGCTTCACTTAAAGCAAAGACTTTGTTTCCTTGTTTTAAACACAAGTGCAGTGATAAGCACTTCCTCTCTGTATTTGTGGCTGACTTTCCAACGCTGTCATATTGGTACTTGCAGTGAGATATGTATGTCACTTAGCACCTGATTCTCCTATGCAAAGGTCTTGTCAGACAGCTTTCATCAAAGGCATCTTTTTGTGAAGTACAAAAGATACTGTCCAATACACTTAGATGCATTTCATGGCACTTCTGCATTACCTTTCTACTCCAGTAACAAACAGAATTTAGTGTAAATAAGGGATAATTTGTACATTCCTTACGAGGAGTAATATTGCCTTGAAAGTGCTGCTCCTGACAGTGCAGATGGTTACTGGAAAGGTCTTCCTTTGGTTTGAGGTTGGAATTCTTACCTTTAAAAGCAAGAGAGGAATTTGAATATGGGCAATTATTCTACATTAAATGTGCTTTCTCAATTTGTAAAGCACTTGAAGATACACTGGCATGAATGGTGCTATAAAAGGGTGAGTCTGTGGCAGTAAAAAAGGAATTGTGCAAATGTCTCTTCTGTGAGAGGACTGCTTGATGGAATTGAATTGTTTAATTGAAACTGTTCTTCTTTGAGAAAATTAGAAAGTCTCCATTCCTGTTGTAACAGAATTGGGTCACTGTCTTTTTTTAACTGGGTCATAGGAGTTTCCAGCATGGGAGGCCTCTTAGCATGTTTGATGAGGATAGACTATTAGAACAGCCCAGTCCTGTTAACTCTTACTGCAAGGCTTTATGCTTTCTGCCTGTAGTAGTCATGAGGAGACTACCTGCTCTCATAAATGCAAGTTACTGCCTCTTACAAATGTTTTCTGATACATAACTGATCCAGTTGGCCTTTCCTGGTATACATCTGACCTGGGCTGGAGACATGGAGGTCAAGTCTTTCCATGTTATCCCTGTGTTTTAGCTTCTGTAGTGGCCAGAGGCTGTCCTGTGTTTCACAGGAGGAGAGGAAAAATGGAAATATATGAAACTGTGGCTTGACTGCTGTGGGCTCTTTCAGCTCACTTACCTGTTTCAATGAATCCTGCTTTAAAAATCCTGTGCTACTGTACTGCTGTGTGAGGGTGACTCCTGCCCTCTGATCGCAGTCTGGGAAGGCTTTGAGAGTTACAGAGTAAACCTCCTCTCATTAGGAAAAGAAAGTCTCCCCTTTTTGTCTGCTTTATGTGAAAAGAGGCAGTGTCTAAAAACCAAAACACACACC
>VWZO01015723.1:50501-88343 GCA_013396975.1 Bucco capensis
CCATAGCACAACGACTGGCCTCCTTCCATGAGCTAGCCTTACTTCCAGCCTGGCTGCCACTGTACCAGGGGCACAGCCTGTTATTGAGAGGCTGCTCTTGTATGTACATAAAGCCTTGTGATTTGTTTTTGGAGCTGAGAGTCTCCTAGAGTTCAGCTCTGCTGGAACAAAATGTTCAAGACAATACTGTGGGATCCAGCTGGAGGTTTAGCATTAATGCAGTGTCAGCCAGATGGAAATGAGGTAGAGAGGGTTGCTGAGGGGTGGGGGATGGGGAATCTCTTCCTTTTAGAGGGGAAAAAACCCACAAGAGTAACTCTGCAATACATATTCACCTGTATCTATAGTGTTAAATGCTCGCTATGATAGGTATGTTCTCATTCAGCTTGGTGCCAGGAAGATGTCATTTGTGCTTTGTGCGTGCTTGATACAGTAAATAGGGCAGAGAGTGCTCTCAGTGAAAAGCCCATGTAACTCCACTGTTTTGGGATGTACACTGACATAACTAGAGCATAATTTGCTCATTGCCTATGATTTTCAAGAGACTCTGGTGAGTTTGTGTGTGCATCTGGACATGCCTGGTATTGGCCTGCTTCTCAGTACCAAATGTCTACATTCTAAAATTACCAATATTGAAGGTACAGGGAGCAGGGTCATCCAGAGCAGATTGCCCAGGACCACGTCCAAGTGAGTCTGGAAGCTCTCCAGAGAAGGAGACTCCACAGCCTCTCTGGGCAGCCTGGCCCAGTCCTCTGCACCCTCAAAGGAAATAATTTTTTCCTTATCTTTAAGTGGAACTGCTTATGTTCCAGTTTGTGCCCATTGCCCCTTGTCCTGTCACTGGACACTACTGAAAAGAGGCTGGACCCATCCTCTTGACCCTCACCCTTTAGATACTGATAAGATCACCTCTCAATCTTATTTTCAAAACTTCAGAATTGTTTCTAGATGCAACATGCAGCTGGTAAGCAGTGACAGCCCAAATTTGTCCCTTCCGACACCTTTTATTTCTGCTGATGTGAATAGACATGCTAAGGGTAGAGCAAGGTCCATCAGGTTTTTCAGCCTCTTTGAAGTGGCTATGATGGGGTAAGGCCTCATCTGTTTGGATAAGATGATAGTGAAATGAAGCTTTCAACTCTTATTTGTCTATGTCAATGCAGTTGAAGTTTTAGATATCTCTTTGCACTTGATGCCAGAATTGGATATGATGAAAGTAATTTCACATTAGTACTTTCTTTGAAGAAAAATCTGTTGTGTCTCATCTTTTGCTTGCGTACAAGACTGGAAATTGTGAACTCCACCCTGGAAAATCTGTAGCCGTGTGACCATGGAGAAGCAGAGAACATTAAATTCATGGATTTTTTGTAGCTGGGTTGTGGTGGTTCTGTCCATGAGTGTTAGAAGGGAAGTGTGTAGGAATCTTACCTTTTACTTGTTGGAGAAGACAAGGTAACTTTCTTCTGTTCCATGTTTCTCAGCCATACAGCCTTCTGCTGCTCTCCTGAGATAAAGCAAAATATTCAGCATCCTGCTCTTCACATCTTGCTTTAAACGAGCCAAAATCCTGAGTGTTCATCTCAGGATATTTGAAGGAGCTTGGTAGGTGGATCTTCTGTGATGCTACATAGGCTTTCATACTGTTTGTGTGTCTCTTTTTCTATTGGTTTCCCATTTGAACAGAACAAAAGCAGAACTACCTGAATGCAGATTCAAAGAGCCAGTTCTGCTTTTGCAGAAAAAGGATTTAGCAAGGAAGGATCTCTCCTCCCCCTCTTTTATTGCCATATTTTGCTCTTTCCCCTCTAAGAGGAGAGGTCAGCAGGTTCTAGTGAAGCCTATTTGAAGAGATTGGAGAAATACTTCATGGTCCATTGCTGTAAGCAGTCTTGGTTCAGCAATAACTTTCAGAACATCTCTGAAGTGTTGTGGTGTTCTAAACCATGTTTCAAGGCCCCCTTGTTGGATGGGCAGTGGTATGGTGTTGCTTTCAGTCCTCTAAGGAATATCTCTGGGGAGAGGAAAAACTTTTAATGCAAGAAGAAGGAGAACAGAAAGCACAGTGGTATTTTCCTTAATGACCTTGTCTAGGAACAGTCAGTAAGCTAGAGGAGATGTCTTCTGGAATATTCATAGGTCATTCTCCAAGGGACTGAAGACTTGCAGTGTTAAAGTTGGCTGAGGTCTTGTGCTGGATGCTGAACTGTTAACTAAATCACCCACAGTACAGGTCCCTGGCTAAACCCTTTAAAAGTGTTTAGCACTCCTTTATCTGTGCCCTAGTATCTTCTGGGAGCAGCTTGCAATTAAAGTCAAATATTGATGAAAACTGTTGAGGCTCTCAAAAAGAGCACTACCAGCAGTAGTAAAAAGCCAGCAAACTCTTGTGATTTACTGGTGGCAGGTCAGTGCTGGGGAAGCCTGTGCCCCTTCTTTAAAAGTCTCTTTTAAAGTTCTCCCAAACATGCAGTTCCCAGGCTCCCATTCACTACTCGTTTAGAGAATGAATGTTCCTCTTTTCTCCTCTTCTCTATATTCCTGTGGTCTGTCTGATCCTAAGTTGCATTGCTGTGCTCCATTTTCCACTGCCTGTGGCTTCTGGGCTTTTGTGTGGCTTCTTTAGAATTTCACAAGTACATCACAAGATGCTATTTTGAGTCGCTACAGGATAAAAGAGTGTTTAAGATCTTCAGAATGCCCTTTGCCACTTTCCTTTAAGACTGTGGAAATACTTGGAGAACAAAATGAAGAAACCAAAACTCTGGGTAAACCTTAGTCCAGCCTGTTCACTTTTACTCCCAGAGATGAGTTCAAAAGGTGTTTGGTTTGGGGATTTCCCCCCCCCCCTCAGAGTTTGTTTTGATCCCAACATACAGTTTTTCCAGCTAGATATCTCTTTTACTCCCTGGGTCAGGAGCATGTGCTTAATCAGCCACAGAACCTAAGTGTGTGTCTCAGTCCCTTAGACAACATTTCCTAAACTGTGTCCTTGGGCAGAGGATCCAGGCCAAGGAGGAGTAAATGTGCTGTGGGTATTTTTGCCTGTGTGGAGGCTTCTCAGTGACTGAAACAAAGGATATTTGTGATGTGTCTGAACACTTAAATGAGCTGCGTTTTGGTATGGTATAACTTCTCAGGTATTATATACAGAAGAGGCTGTACTGTACTCTGTGAACTGTGTCCCTTCTTCCATCTGTGGACTTTTTTGGAGTGGTGTGACCAGTTGATAATTCACATTACTTTGAAAGGGCAGGCCCATTACATTAGGGTGTCCTGGAGAAGAACCTGCCTGCAGTCAGCTAAAAGGAACCTGCTGGCAAGAGCTTTCCCATTCTGTCCTGCTGCATTCCTGTTGGTTCCCACTCTTGCACAGAGCTTATGTAACTGTCTCTGAAGCAGCAGAGGGGTCACTTCAGGTGGCTGTTTTGCTCTGGCAGTGTCTCCTCTCTAATGCTGTCTGGAAGGATTTGTTAGATTCTTTTTTCAGAGGAGAGGCCACACGTGCATGCACTCACACACACTCTCACAGACACACACACGGTGCTGCCACACTGGGATTTAAGGGCAAATGGAAGGTAGGGCCACATGTGACAGGAGGCGTGATCAGGAATACAGTCCTTTCACAGGGCTTTGCTTTTGCATTTAAAGAAACTTCTGTGTGCTCAGCATTCAGATTTGCTGCCCCAGTGACATCACAGGCTGTCAGGACTGCAGTTACAGCAATACCACCAGCAGCGCTTTGCCTTTCCTGCTTGGTTTGCCTGAGACTATTAGAATCATTTACATATGTTAAACAGCCATTGTGTGACCCTGTGACAAAGAGTTTTATTTTATCTGCTCCTTCGAGGAGTAAACTGAGATAGAGAACGACCTGATGACTTGTCTGTGGCCACACAAGAAGTAGCTGGTGGACCTGCCATTAGAACCCTAGAGTCCAGGCTCTTCTGTGTTCTAATGACTTGATAAGTTCTTGCTCCTGGCATGCAGCCTAGGACCAGCAAGTCTTCACCTCCAGCATGGTGTATGGACCTCCCTATTTTATCTCCAGACCTGAGAGTAAAAGCTGGATGTCATGACTACGAGTCTCTTACTTTAAGCAGCAAGCTGCAACGTGAGTGCCCAGAGCAAACAGTGTAGTCAATGAGGAGGTTGACAGGCCAACTTCATTGAACTAATACAGCCTTAGACTAACTGAGTTTAGATTTGGTAGCTGCCCCACGACCTAGACATTGCTAGAATTGTTTGGGTTTCTTTCTGAAGTTATTTTATGTCCACCCCACTTAGATTTACCCGATAAATTATTAAATATAAAGAAAACCATGTTGATGGCATTACATAGTCTGACCAGCTCTATTGGATATCCAGCTGAGCCTTCATGGATGTGATGACTAACTTGAGAGAGACTGTGCAGTGCGGGGAATATCACTATGGGTATGGATTAGGAGAGCTGTACAGCAGTCATCACTGTGGCTAGGAGGATGATGAGATGCTTAAAGCAGGTGAGAAAGGCACTAATACCAGGCTTAGGTCAAAAAGCTTTTCCTGTAAAATCATTTCACTTTGGAGATCCTGATTAACAAGGGTGTAAAGGAGGCTTTGTGGCTCAGATCTGGTCTGCTGGGATGTAGTTTTTTCTCCTAATAGGCCACAAGCTTTTATGTTACTCGCCTTCCTTAAAGGCTATAGGGACAGGTCAAAAGTGAGGATGAAATACCATTAGTAATAATAAAATTAATGATTTTGTGTTATATATGACCAGTGTAAGAAATCTGCTCTGCAAGCTCTTTTATAGTTCCTTGCCATAAAAATTTGCATATGAAAGTCCAACTGATGTCAGCTAACTCAAAATTTGGGAATTTTTTTATAGCTGATACTGTTAATACAACTCCAGGAATACCTAGGCTGTAGTTAGAAAGGTTTAATCAATGTACTCCCTTAGCATGCCTTTGCATTGTCTGCCATGCCACTATATCCAGCAAACTATTAAACAGACAGCAAAGTTCTGAAGAAATCCAGAATTTTATGAAATCACAAACAAAAAAAGATGAGTGCTAATGTGTATGTGATCAGTTTCAGGCAAAGTACAGCTCTGGGTTTGTGTGAAGTGATCATTTCTCTCCCTCTGTGGCACATTCGATGTCTTGCCTCTGAGGCTGCCTCACTTTCTCCCGTAAGTGTCTGACCTGTGTGCTGCTCTCAGTGGTGGTTTGCTTGTTTGTTTTTCATCTGCCCACCCAAATGGATGCATATGGACTTCAGCGATGTTGTACTGTCTTTGCAAGCAAGAGAGCAAATGTAGTGTTCAGAGTTTTCCTTTCCCCAACACTTCAGCAGATAGCTGGAACAAGAGGTTACAGCCTACTTGAGTGGAGCTGTTAGTCTGTAGCAGAAGAAAGATGTACCTTAAAGAAAATCCATATGCTGCTTTTGGCCTGGTGAGATCTTGGAAAGCCTTATTGTTGCTCCTTGTACACACAAGAAAGTTAAGCAGGATCCTGGTTGGTAACATGGTGCCTCTTTGAAGAAGCAGAAAACCCAGAAACCAACCTCAGTGTTGGAGAAGCAAGATAAGAATTTGGATGACTGTCAAAATGCCCTGATCTGCATTCAAAGTAGAGTTTCTTAGGAGCATAAATTACAGGGGGGGAGATTAAACAGCACTAGATTGACACATCACAATACTTCTTCCATCAACAGCATTGCTGTGTGAAACGGAAATTGTGTTTAGCTCTGGTTCTCTCCCCAAACTGCATTCCACATTTGTGTGGGAGGAGTATCTCCATGGCTTTACAAGTTAGGAGAGCTTTCTGCAGAAACAGGCTTTGCAAATCAGTATTTATTTTAATGAAAGATGCTTATGCCATGTTACTTTATAGAGAAGATGCTGAAGAAGATACATAATTATTCACCTGAACCTCTTAATTACAGCAAGAATTGGCTGTAAATAAACAGAAACTTTTGCTTTATAGTAAGACTTGAATTCATGTTCCTTTCCTCTGGTTGAGCTGTACATAGTTTGACTGGCTAGTGTTCATTCCAGGTGGGACTGGTTCCTGGATGATCTGTCACTTTGCTGAAGAAAAATTAGGGGTGATCTGTAAATTCCTGGGTTTTTTTAAGATAAGGAGTCCAGTTGTGTTCAGACACCACTATAGGAGATCCACGTTCCACATAACCCCTTTATCCAAATGTTTCCCAGCACAGTGTTAACTAATAAAACCCCCTCTTTATTTTTTCCTTCCCCACCTTCCTTGGTGTTAACTTATAAATAAGCAAAGTGCATGTTAAATTCAATAAGTAACTTCCTCCATTTTTTAGAAGTATTTTAAAAGTATCAGACTCTTTGGCAGTATTGGAAGGGTTCATGTGGTCTTTGTTTAGTGTTGGGATGTAACTTCCATGCATGCAGTAAATAAGAGGGATGGCTCAGCCCTTCTGCTGACCAGATGTTAGATGAAAAGAAAAACAAAACACAAAATCCTGAATCAAAAACAGCAGAAAAAAAGGTGTGCTAAGAATTTACTTTTCAGCTCAAAGTTTTACAATGAATAGCAAGAGAACTCAGTAGGGCCAAAATAAGGTATCCTTTGTCATAGGAGTGTGAATAAGGAGAATTTCATCATGGGAACAGAACTGGAAACCCTTCAATTTTTCTGGAAGTAGGAAAAGGGAAAACGCCAACAAAGATGAAGCAGAATTTCCCAGAGAACTCAAAGCGCATTTATGAGGCAAAGAAATTTCCTCTTCTAGAACAATGTTTACCTCTAAGGGAAGAGATTAGCAAAGTGTATTTATCCCCAAGTGGGACAATTGAGAAACAATGTTCATATTCCTTGGTTCTGGCCACGACTGAGTATTGGACTAGGTTGACCATTAAACTGATTTCTTTTAGTGATTCAGTCGTGAGTTATTAAGATTTTTAATTCTCTTGTATCAAACCTACAGAAATATGTGTGTAGTTGTCTAATCTAACATCCTATCCACCTGTATGGGTTTGGTTTTGCAAAGGACTCTGTGTTGTCTTGAAGCCTGCTAACATTTGGGCTTGTAATTTAGCAGGAGTAAGATCTGGATCACAAGGAAAAGAGAAGCAATGAATATTGCAAAGTCTTCTGGACTGTGTCATATGTAAAAAATTATATCAGACCAAGATGAATCCATACAAGAAAAAACATAAGTGATGATTGAACCTGAACAAATCTGCATGTAAATAAGAAATTCTACCTCAACCAACCACAGGTTCTCATACTGCATGTGTAACTGTGGCTTCCTGCTAGCATTGGTGAGTCTGTGCTACTGTGTTACAGTCGCATACTGTACCACACTGAACACTTAAGGGAGAGGAGGGAGCAATAAAATCCAACTGAAGTATCTGAGAGGAGAAGCAATCCCCTAATTAAATTTAGGTGGTAAAAATTAAGATACCTTCTGAGCTCCTGTCTGTGCATTTCCTTGTAAAGTTCATGAGAAGTTAAAGATGTAATCGAGAGAAGCATGGAGTTGAGGCTTTCTCTGGTTTTGAAAGGCTGAATTCTTTTCTTTTTCACTTTCTTTCTCCTCTTTCTCTGCTCATTAAAAAGGTGCTATTTGTGGTCATTAGGAGGCACCCAGAGCAATTAGGCCCAACTGACCTTCGTGATAGCTATTCAAGACAGAAGCTAAAGCAGGGTTGTATTGTAAACAACAACAGAAAGGGGGTCACATTAAACTTTATGGCTTGTTGGTATGTCGAGGGGGGAGATTAGAGGATGATGCAGTCAGCATCCCTGTAAATCTTATTTATCACTGATGTGGGGGAGGATACCATATCTGAGGGGAATCCTAGGACAGTGAGGTTGTGAACTTTGGGGTTTTATCAGTTAAAATGGCAGAGGAAGTAATGGAAGAAGGAGGGAACAAAATAACAGAATAAGGCCAAGTGACTCAGCTCTGAGTGTGAACTGCTTGTGCACCAGAGTTAGAGGGAAAATAAAAACAACCAACCAATCAACTTCTCGAATTGTGGTGTGTAAGAGTGACCATTCTGCACATCCATCTAACCCAGTATCTTATCTCAGAAAGTGGACAACAGTAAATGCTGAAGGAAAGGGAAGAGCCTGGGCTAAGCATACAGAGCTGCTTTCCCCAGTGTATGCTCAGTCATGTGTGGCTTAAGGGCTGCCTGAGTTGGAAGTTATGTCTTTGTGCTTAGTGCTTAATAGCCTTAAGGGGCTTTCCTTCCTTGAGCTTGTCAGTTCTCCATTTTATCAATATTGTTGTCTCAAGTGAAGGGCTAATTGAGTACTGGAAAAGTCAAGTTATACACAAACAGTCAGTGGCATTTGAATTGCCATACCTCATCATCAGCTGAGCCTGATAGGCAAGTGGGTCTGCATAGTCTTAGCCTATTATAAGGGGATCTTAAAAAGACATAATTGCTTGTGTCACCCTGGTGGCATTTGCAGTGGGATAGTGGTGTTCCCACCCGCGTCAGTGCAGATTAACTGGTGAGAGTAGTTCCTTTAGTTTCATAATCCTGTCTGTCCCTGTAGGAAGAACCTTTGGTGTCCATGCTTTTCTAGCACTAAAGATCAATGCAGCTGCATTAATTGAAAGAAGCTGTGTTGATTTACAGCAGCCCTTGAAGTAGAAAGCAGCATATGACTCTGTTTAGGCAAAGAAGCATCCAGGGGAGCATGGTTAGGATGTATCAATAACCAGATTTGCTGAAGTGGAGTCATGGATGGATCTGCTGCTTCCCTAGTGGCAAATCTTACCTCTGTGGAAAAAAGAGTCCATGAGCTTTTGGTGGGAGGTTTTCTGATTTATTTTTTTTTTTAGTCTCTTCTTGGGAGAGATGAAAATGATCATCATGAAAATGATGTGAGCATGTATTCCCAAGTTGAGTGATTGTGGCGATGGGTTACAGCAAGAGGAAAGAAGGGCTCAGGGAGAAGAATCTGGACAGTTATGGCAAAACGAGGTGTGAGAGTTGTATTCAGCTGAAGTAGAACTAGGAGTAGCTTCCTACCCTGCCTTGGGCCCTGCAGTGTTGCTTAGCCGTAGTACAGGCAGGTACAGTTGGAAGTCTGGAGCCTGACTGTGCGGGAAAACAGTGCAATGGGAAGAAGGGTCCAGTCTCTTCCATAACAGCTCCCTGCCTGGGCTTTCTGTTCTGGAATGAAAAGGACTGTATTCCAGACCTCTCAATACTGGAGCCATTCTCGAATAAGTGTTGCAATTTTCGGTGTGTCCAGAAGTTGGTATCTTTAAAACTGTAGTTTTGCTTGACCTATGGTGATGGTGTTCACTCACTGAACAGAGAAATAGTCTCAAAATGGTCCCTAAGAAAGAGTGTCTCTAGCCCTTTTTTATGTGGCAATGTCAGAGTTTAAATCCACTGCTCAGGGCAAGGAGAAGCTCATCTTGTGTTTGCCTCTTACCTTATACGTGAAGTATATAACATGTTCGAATATTTTGTGAATAGCTAACCTGCTGCTGAGTCTGAATCTGGGTGTGAATTCCTCGCATGGAATTTGAAACACATTGGTACAATCAGCTTCTTTAAGGTTTGACAGTCTCTGCATCCTCCTGCGGTGGGATGGGTGGAAAAAGATTCAACCCCTTCCAGTTTTATGTGGGGTCAGGCAGTCACGGGATGGAAGAAAGTTCTCAGTGGAGTCCACCATCTGGCAATCATAAAACAAGTAATCAACATTTTTTTGAGGAGGATGGTGAGGAAACAAGCTGCAGACGATTGTAGTGAGATCAGGGCCCTGCACAGACACCTTTATGACTCTTCTCTGTGCTGGTTGGGTGTCTGTGCTACGGGTCAAAAGTTCAGGCCGTCCTCTCCCCCTTCTTTTTTCTTCCAAAGATGGGAATTAGGCCGGGGACTGGAATGCCGAGAGACTGTAAAATGGCTTGTCCTCGCTGGCCCCTCCCACCCCTTTTTTTCCTTCTCCGTCTGTTGCTGCCCGTGTTGGGGGTGGAGGCTGAGCAGCGCAGGCTCAGAGTGCTGGAGCTCCTGGAGAACAGAGAAATTAAACACAGCTTGAACTTTGTAAAATGCTGTAGTTAGATGAAGCGGCCAGGCAGCCTCCCAAACAATGAACTGGCAAGTTCAGCCTTTTGGGTTACCTTTTTTGTTTCTGAACACAATTAGTAACTTCTAAAAGGTTGTTATGCTGCTGTACCAGACCTTGGAGGAAAGCAAGGAGATGAAGATTTCAGAGACTGCTGTTTTATAGAGTAGCATGCAAAATCTCTCTGAAAGATACAATGCATTGTCAGTAGAGCACTTCTGGGCAATACTAACCCAGAAGCAGATGACATTAAAGGGGAAAACAGGTCAATGATTCAGCAGATCTGATACTTCTGTGAATTATATCAAAAGAGAGGAAAAGTTGGAAGTATAACTATATAAGGTTTCTCTTCTGATGACTTGCATGTTGTGTAAGTTTATAGCTCCTCCCACTCAGCTACTTACCCAGTGGTGTAGCCATCCTCACTTTAAGGGTGAAAATTCCAGGAGTAACATCTGACAGATAGGCTTTGTGCATGAAATGAATGCCATAAACATTCGACCTGATTCTCCTTCTCATAATGAAAATAAAGAGCATGAGTAACTGCATCACTGCATGCAGCTACACCCACTGCAGAATCAGTGGGCAGGCAGGATGAGGCTTTTAGGGTATTAAAACAACAACAGGATTCAGAGAGAAATGGCTGAAACTGGGAGCAAGTATAAAATACAAGGGAGGTTAAACCCTAAATATGGATGGTTTTGAGTGATAGGTGAGCTTTTCCTAAACAAGGGAATTAAGGTAATTTCTTTCTCTTTATAATGAAGACCATTTTAAACCAGCCATACCTGGTTAATGTGAATCATTCTGCAAACTGTTTCCCCCTCCCTGCACAACTCAGAACCTCTGGATTAACAAATATGCTGGAATGCAGCATGCACATCTGGTCTGCATTACTGTGGGCCAGGCTGTAATCACCCAGAGAAAGCTACCTTGGGTTTTATGGAGAAATGTTTGTATTATACAAACCCCTGTTGCCAGGCAATTTTTATTAAAATGGCCAGTTTATGCTCAATATAATGTCCTGCTGAGGAGCTCAGCATTCCATGAAAAGCTGTGCACAGCTTCACTCCCATTGTTGAAGTCGCAGGGGCTGAGAGTAACCAGTGTAGTAGGTGACTGGTTTTTTGTCTACACTAACACTTCTCTTTTTGGAGTATCCAGTTGTTGCTGCCATCTTGAGAGCCTTGCTGGTCATACTCCCAGTGGCTTGCTAAGAAACCTGGTATTATAACCAGAATTTTGCCTGAATGCTGCAGCAGATCTGAATGGCATGGAAATTAAAATATCACTCCCTAGACTAAGCTAGTACTCCTGGTGGACCTCTGGTCTAGAAGTGGGGAATTAAACCAAAATGTATAGTAGCCAAGGGGAGCATGGCAGGGGTTAGTTTAGAGGGCTGGAGGGTTTCTAATGATGCATGGAAGATTAGAAATGCTTACTTTGAAATCCCAATTCTCAGGACATAATTTTAGAAGTTGCTTAGGATAATTCTCTTAGGGACTTAAAATGATTAAGATTTACCATGTGCTTTAGAGATGCTTCACATTGGAATACTAATCTGACCTGACTAGCACTGCTTTCCAGAACTCGAGTCTAAAAGCATTACTATAAATCCACAAGTTTGAATCAGTGAAATTTGGGTTAATAAATATCCATGTAGCTTCTCATACAATGCATATTCATTGAGATGTACTGGGAAGGTGACTAGTAGTAGAAAGTTAGAAATAAATGCTAGAAACCCTCTCTACTTTTGTTACCATCCTGAAAGTGTTAGTAGAGTTGCTATTCTTGGCAGATCAGGAAAACTTCCACAGCATTTTTTCAAGAACTATGACTCTTGAGGTGAAATTAAGGATGTTATTTTGCATTTCTAACTAAAAGCATGCTTCATGAATTCTTCGATACAGTAAACCTTAAGGAGAGGCACTGAAGGTCATAAGACAGGAAGGGGAAGAAGGAGAGCTGATTTCTTAGTGTTGTGTCAGTCAACTGTCTACCGGAAAACCACAGAACCCTACCTTAATCTGCCGAGACGTCCAGTCACAACATACTTTGTTGGCCAAGTGGTGTTTTCCTGTCCAGCAATTCTGCATGTCCTCATACAAAGTACTTCTCTTACCCAGCATGTCCAGTGGGAGATCTAGAAGCTGTTGCAGAATGTGTGCAAGTTTATATGCTGCTCTGACGTAAATGGTCTTGTTTTGTTTTGGAATACTGTTACAGAGAGAAGCAAAGACTGATGGATAGAGAGGCTACAGGTAGCTGTTCTTTTTCCAGTGCCATTTCCTTCATTTCACAATAGAGATGCGACCATCCTTGAAGAGTTTTTGTCACTCTTGTAAATTTTGTGACTATTTCCTTCAGTTTCAGTAGGCAAAGCTTTGGTCTACCCTGGAAATCAGTTTGATCTCCAGGTGTTCTTTGCTTATGGGTGTGCAGAGGTAGGGAGGTGGCACAGGTCATGCAAGATGGGACTGCACAGCTGGAAGTGCATGAATTGCATGCTGGTTGCTTGGCAGAAGTATCTGTGGTTGACCAACACTGGAATATGGCTTGTGAAGTGTCTGGAGGGCAGCACTGGAGTGCTACGCCTGCTGTATGCTTAGAACAAGCTTACCCTGCTGTTACTCAGCTGTGCCTTAGGGAAAACGCGTGCTATGCTGTCTGTGGCAATATAGTAAGTCACAGTCCTCTAAATATGGAAACACGTGCTTTGATACAGAAGCCATCTTCTTTCAGCAATGATGACTTAAGAACTGGCCTCAAAGTGGCCTCTGGATGTACATAAAGTAGTAAGCAGTTTGTAGGATCAGGTCCTAAGATGTTACACATCTGGGATCCACGATACGCTGTGTCCACATGGAAAATCTATGTAGTATTTAACCTGATGGGTGAATTTAAAGTCATGCAGCTAAGTCAGTACAGCTGTACTTGGTATGTGTGCAAAAAGACCTGATACAAATGGTCTTTTTGTTTTGATTTATCAGTGAGGAACATCTTAAAATGAAGTATAACTAACACAAAATGTGAATCCATTGCTGTTGACATGAGTGTAGTTTGAAACTCGTGCAGCTTTTCAGTGTAGAAATGATGCTGCTGTTCCTTTCCTCATGCATAGTTTAATTGCTCTCCTTTAAAGAGGAAGTTTAAATCTCCAACTGAGTGTATGCCAGACTCCTGACATGCATGACAATTGAACTGTGTCTTTTTCTGCCAGCTATTTAACAACACTATTGGCATATGAAAATCACTTAAATTGAATGAGTTGGCCTAGCTGAAAGCGATGTTATGTGAAAGACAAAAGTAAGGTAGAATAAGTTGCCTTGTTAGCATAAGGCTGAATTTTGGCCTGATACTCCGTTACAGTGATGATTTAAAAAGAATACATATATATATTAAAAATTCTCCCTGCCCTGTAACAGTGCTGTGTACAGCTTATTAAATCCATACCCATCCATGCAGTGAGGTGTTGCATTCCCTTTATTTATACTGAACTTGCTCATTATATTTAAATTTTCTTGTTGTTATTGCAGGAGCCCTGCTAAAGCTTTAGATGTCCCACCTTTTTTGAACACATTTTCTTGGCACAAATTGGTGTGTTTCATTGGTCTGTCACATCAAGCAATATCCTTGTCACTGCCAACTAATTGCTATCAATCAAGCACTGAGCATGAAAGGCTGGTCTGAACATTTACTAAAGCATGGTAAAAAGCACAGGACACATGATTGCTTGTAAAATATGAGGCTAGGAGGTGGTTCTGTAGGAAATAGGCTGACACATCTCCATTTTACATTTAGGAGCTGCCATGCAGGTGGGTAGATGAAGCAGGCGTGAGTGATTTATGTCAGGATTTAGTGCCTGTCACTTGGGAGTGAGTGTGAAAGTGGTCAGGAAGAAACCATTTCTCCTTGATTGCTGCAGGGACCATCAGGGACCATCTGCTTGCTTGCAAACTCGGCTGGTGGAGTTGTTACTAATAGGAGGATAGTATAGGGCAACATAGGAATGCAGGTGATGCTTCACATAATATAGCTAAAATAATCCACTAGCATCCTACTTAGATAATTGAGGGGATAATTGACTTGCATGTAGAATGTCTCCCTCTTGTTAGTTAATTTGTTTGCAGGCTGTTCAGTTTAGTGTATGCATGCCTCTTCAATTGTCTTGCCATCCAACTTGACATTTAAATCACATATAGTTTATTAAAATAACAGTAGTTTGTAGCTGAGTTGTCTGAGGCAGTTGTTCTTTCTGCTTGCCTTTCTCCCTCATTGGCTCAAACACAGGATCTCTTCAAACGCTAGCACTAGCCCTAAGGAGATGCAGCCGCTGCAACTACCAGGTCCATTTCCTCCATGGAACTGTTGTGCCTAGTAACTTTGTGTAGATCCAGAGCTCCAAAGGTCATAGCTTGTGTGTGTGTGTTTATTTATTACCTTCCCTTTAGTTCTCAGGAGTCGCATTTCATGACCATCATCAGTCCTGTCCAGGACATCAGGCAGGTCAGGGGTGTTATCTCTTTCTTTATGACTCTTGGATGTTTTTTTAGGAGTAGTCATCATTCCTTCTCTTTCTTACAAGCTCACTTTAAAGTGCTAGAAATAACAGTGGCTATCAACATTTGGAACAGTTGTATTCTTCAAGAGAAGCTGAGTGTTTTAATTTTAACACAAGACAAAAAACTTGAAAACCCAAAGCAATTGCAAGACTTCATAGCTGCCTAGAGTAACAGCCTAAGTGTAGGAGAAAATAGCCAGCTGGGAAATAGGGGAGAAACAGCTAGGCATCATTTTTGCCTCTTTCCAACAACAGGAAAGCTTCTTTTACCCAGTGAAGCACTTGTATACTACTGCTTACTGCTGCCTAGTACATTCATAAACCATTTCAAAGTCCCTCAGTATTTCTTTTTCACTTCCTCGCTGTTCTTGCTCTGTCTGTGCTGAATGGTGGTGTTGGTAAGTAATGAATATCTTGTGTCTTGTATTTAAGTTGTGATGTTTGCTGTGGAAGACTCCAGATAAACGTCTTGCTTTCTGACTGGAAGACATGTTTTGTCCCTACTGTGACCTTCAAAAAGTGGAGCATATCTGCTCTTGTTTCCCAGGGGATTCCTTGGGAGTTTGGGACTTTTATTTTGGAACAGGAGTAGTTCAGTTCTGTCCCTCCCAATTTATTTAAAACAGCAAACAAACAGAATGTAACCAAATGATCATTGAAGTACTTGAACACCAGAGCTATGTATTATTCCTTCTTGTTAGAAGACATCTGTTTTACCAATCCTATGCCTTGTAATCAACTTACATTTTAATTTCTTTGTAAACAGTGTAGGAAGATGTTTTCCAAATGACTTCCTCTAGGGCTTGGTTGATAAGAGACAGTAACAGAGCATTTTTCTGTAAGAGTATGGCAAAGGTGCTGTTTTCTATTGCAGAAATATCTTAAGACGACTGATTACCAGGTGGACTGTTTGAGCAGTCCATGTTTCCCAATTGCATATTAGCTTTCATAATTCATCCCAGTCACCTTCTGAGAAAACAACTGGAAAGTTAGTAGAAGATGACCTAATCTTTAGCTGAGGGAGCCTGACCAAATACACAATGGAAAATAGCCAGAATACTGAAATAGATCTTTCAATTTCATATGTCACTTTAACAACAGGCTAAGTTTTTGGGATAGCATGTTTTTCCTTAAAAATGACACCTAAAAAGAAATACTTGCTCATCAAGTTGTGGAAAAAAATTCCGCCTGAAGAGGCAGAAGAATGAATGTGTTTAATGAAGCTAACGATCTCCATAGGAAAAGCAGAGGGATTCTACTGCAGTTCCAGTTTGAATTTTTGCCTCTCTCTTCTGGTGCTTCTGAGAAAACCTAAGTTGTTTTGATCAGAAAAGTTGGCTTTCTTGTTCAGTAAAGCTGTGCTTTGCAGATGGCATTGAAATAAAAGGTTTTGCTGAGATGCTGTTTGAAAAGCAGTGTCCAAGAGAGGAAGGGAGGCACACATTGTATCAGTTCATACAATGTTTAGGGTTGTGGTATTTGGGGTTTTTGTTGTAACTGGTTTTCTTGAGGATCATGGCTGCAGGTTGGTTGACTTTAGGCCACAGGGGCTTTGTAATACTGGCTTTGCTGGGGTTTACCACTACCAGATGAAGCTTTCTTTTCTGCATGCTTGAATTTCCTATTTTTAAAGATAGTAATCCAGAAGTATTTAAAATACACAGAGGTTTTTTTCCCCAATGAAAATAAGGCTGACTTACAGCTTTCCTCTTTAAGCCTTCCTTTTGTTGGTAGGCTGATAGCCCAGAGCTGAGCTAGACCTATCCTAGAACTTCCAAGCTGCTACTTGATAGTGTTCTAGTTGAAGGAGTTGCTGTCTTTGCTGAGCAGTTCACAATCAAAGTTCAGCATCTTGGCTGCTGTTGAACTTTCCCCCTTTTGTCACAAAATGTTGAAAGTGAGGAAGTGAGTATTTGTTTTTTGGTTGTCCAAACCAAAACCACCTCAAAAGGGTTCAATTTCTGGTAAGCAAGGAGCACTTTTGTAGCTTTGTAGATACATCCTAAATGTTCCACAAAATGTTATTCAATCATTGCTTGTAGTTTTAGTAATAGTTTATTTGTATTGTGGTAGAAATCGGAGGTACTGAAGATAGAGTAGATATTCCCACTCTGAGAAGTTTAGCATGTTAACCCAAAGAAAACTTAATTAGCTGCAGTATATAGGTTTTCTTCCTTCACCTAACTCCCCAGTATGCAGTGGTGTATGTGTACTAAAAACAACTGAAAAATTAGCAGGCTAGAGCAATTTACCAACTGCAAAAAGCAGAAATACCATTGTGAACACAGTGGCATTGTGTCCCAGGAAATAATGATGTTGCAACATTCAGATCACATCAGATCTGCCTGTCACTGTTTGAATATGGAATAGATCTGATTCCCAGCTGCACTTCCAGAGGAGATGTGAAAAAGGAAGGGTCACAAGGAGGTGTCCCTGTTGGCTGCATAACTAGTTACAAGACTATTTACTCTTTTGGTGTATCCAGTGACAAATGCCTGGTCTGTATTTGTGCACAACTCAAAACCAGAATGATTTGCATTTGATTGCTTTGACACAAAAATGGACATATGGATTGTTCTAAAGGAGGTAAAAATTGTTTTGGTTCTACGTTTAAAAATACATTGTCAAAAGACTTCCAGACCTGCTTTGCCTTCAGACAGTCCCATGAAAGCTTATTTAGGGGTTAATATCACAGTCTTGAGTGACTTGAAGTTGTAAGAACCCTTGGAATGTGTAAAGAGGGGAAGAATTCTCTAGATAAGGCTGAACTCTGAACTCAGGGCACAATCCAGTTTATAGTTAATCTCCACCAATAAAAGCAGCATCAGCTGTCTGCCTGAGTCAGGACAGTGCTCCTCCCATGTAAGTTGTTCAAATAAAGTAGGCTACTACACCTGAGAAGAGGTCAGAGGAGGTGTATTGCAGGATTTGGGAGCTTCGAAGCACATAAAGCACTTCTTCTGAGGTTGTACAGCCATTTAGTCTCTTCCAGGGCAGTTGTTTGTTTGTTTGTCTGTATTTTTTAATCAGACCATTGCTCTGACACCATCACCACTCCCTCCCTGCCCATTTCTGTTCCTGTCTATCTCAGCACTCAGTGTTGCAGATGGATGAACAGTTGTGTTAGAAGTGACATTAAGAGAATAGGGTAGCTTTTCTTTAAGTTAATGTTTGTGCTTAGAGTGACAGGGGAATGTGTTTGACTCTAGCCAGCAACAGTTTGCCAAAGGCAGCAAAATAGACTTGTGAAATAGCTGATCAGTGGAAGGTGTCCACAGAAGCACTTCTGATCTCCTGGGGATCTCTATATGTGGCTGTATCAGGCCATTATGAAAGCAACAATTCAGGAGCTATCTGCTTCTATGCAAGCAAGGAAGAGGAGAGAAGAGAGGCATTGATGGCTGCTGTGCTTTCATTCAGAAATATTTCTGTTTCCAAAAGGTAAAAATCTGACTCAGACATGACTCCCAAGTCCGATATTTTATCAGAGGAGGCCTGTTATTAAGTTTACACCTTGATGTACTTCCCTTTTCATGATTAGAGTTACCTCCTGCAAACTTCAGCCCTCAGTGAAGTTCTGAAGAAGTTACCCACATAGAAAAACAAAGGAATTTGTAGGTTTGTGTGAGTCTTACTTTCTCAGACGCAAAACTTTTGAATTTTAAACCTGTGAACAAGACTGATTGTGTGTCTTAAGTATTTTAGCCGAGGAAAACCTCTTTGAGAAGATTCTAGAATGTAGAAAAAATAGTTACTGTAGCACAGAAGTAGGATGAGAGTTATTCTTGAGTCATGGTTGTATCTTGAGTGTAGTGGTTACAGAGTGAACCTACGGATACTTGAAATGTGGAATTACCAAGCTATTGGAAAATCTACAGGGGAAAAAAATGGAATGACATAACCTTTAAATCCAGGAATTTACAGTCTTTTTCAGGAGTTGTTTGTGAATTTGGGTGGACTGCCTAAGACAGCAATGACTTGACATCTGTTGATTTTAGGACTTGATTTCAGTTGAACTTCACTCTTCTCCCCTTAGGAATGAAGGCATGTAAAAGCATCATTTGTTCTTTTAAATCAGTCCTACAGGCAGAACAAACTCTTACTTGGTCATTCTACCTGGAGCAACATATCGTGACCTTACTAAAATCAGGAGGTTGCTATGTCATTCTAATTCTCATTTACTCAATATCTCTTCTTTTTTCATCATTTCAGCTGTTTTTCTGACCTAGGGCATCATTTATTTTCTTACAGTCAAGAGTATATTGTGATCTTAGGAACTGGGCATGGGCGTGAAGGTCAGAACAATTGGTTTCTATTTCTGTCTGTTGCTGAGTGATGGACTCAAAATCCTTGCCTCTGTTAACCTATCTGCAAAAATGGAGATAATGCTGCTTATAGGCTTATATGAAGCACTTAGAGGGTTATCTTTTTTGATAGGCTGCTTGTTAGGGAAGGATAAGATGGCTTGAGTGTGTGTGCCAAAACTAGACTGAACATTTGGAGAAGTGGAGTTTAATTTAAATTTTCACTCTTGCTGCTAGTGAAAGCCAGAAGGGAAGAAATACTTCAATAAGCAAGTCTCAGTAGCTTTTTTTCCTTTTAGGGCTCAGGGAAAGCAGGAAGTACAGCAGTTCCTGTGAAAGAGGGGCACCCCATTTTTAATGCATAACGTTGGGGGATCACTGACAAGTCTGTGTTCTTAGTTAAACTAAGTTTCTAACCCTGCTACTACATAGACACAAAAAATACACTCTTCCACCATCACGTTTCAATCAGGGACTGCTCAGCACCCTGCTCATCTGAGCTAAGGCTCTTGCTTAGAAGACTGCTAAAGAAAGCATCAAACTTTGAAGTGTAGACAAGGCCTGAAAAAATACCCTTAGGACTCTAGACTGTACAGTACCTTTAAAGTGTATAGGGGTGTGATGGCAAAGCTTTCTGTTGTAAGATGGAAAATTCATTGTTAAAAGATCTGTTACTAGTACCAGCTTCTTTTTAGTGCCAGACTTGGTGGTGGTGTCAAGCATTCACTATTCCTGATCTCTACAAATACTGTATTTCAGAGTAGACTCCTCTGTCACTCTGGAATTGATGTTCATGGTTACTGTGTGACAGGGATGGGGGTAAACTGCTTCACAAGTGGCTCTGCTACCCTAGAGGCTGTTTTGCTCTGGCTGCTTCCTGCTTTGCCCTTAAGAGCTCTTGCAGACAGTCCAGGGTTAGAAAGGGGTAGCAGTTGAGGTAAGGGAGTGTCTGCTTGGTTGCATAGAAACTTGTCCCTTATCACCTGCCACCACTTCTTTGAAAGGTTGCTCAAGGTTTAAAGTTCTGAGTTTGAGTAATCAGCCCCAACCTTACAAAGGGAAACAATGGCTGAATACAGTGCTGTAAATGCTGTCACTAAGGAAGTCACTTAGTTTGTCTGAATTTACAACCTTCCCCAGACAATCCAAAATGCTTAGATTCTGCCTTGAAAAGAAAAGTAGCTTTTTTGGATATATTTTACAGGCCAGTTTCTGCCTCCTCACTCCTATATATTTTTTAAGACACCATGTTCTTCCTGTGCTTGTTCTCTAGGAATTTTTTTTTGTCATTATATCATGTTTCTCAGTGGAGATGCCTTTTTTTTTTTTAAATAAGAAAAAAAAAAGCAAAGCAGCCTCTAGTCAGAGGAATGTGCAAGCAGAGTACATTTAAGAGGCACATTCTGTGCTGCCATAGCAACCAGAGTTTTAAAAATGATACCGTCGCTGTTCCAAAATGATGCAACCTGCAATGAACATCAGGAATGATTAAGAAAAGTAGTGCATGCTCTATGCTCCAGAGAAGCAAGAACGAGGGGACCATTTCTCTACTGATTGCTCCCCACCACAAGAGACATTTAGTGTTGTTTGGGGTTGGGGTTTCTTGTCGTTGTTGTGGTTATACTCTCACAGTGGCAGGTTGATTTGAGACCCTAACATTTTGTCCCTGAGTGGTTTTATAAGCTGGCCTGCTGGTGATATTGCTGAATCTATCTATTAATTTATTTACTTACTGTAATAACTGCAGTGCTGGGATGCAGCTCTGCTAGGTAATGAGGTCTTGACCCAAGGGCCTGATGCTGGCCTTCTTCCACAGTCTTCCAGTCAGCAAAGGTTTCAATAGCAAGGTGTTCTTGTCACAGCAGACAAGCTGTGCTGTAATCTAAAGGCCATGCATTTAGTATTATCCCTTTTTATGCTTCATTTCCATCTTCCATTAGACTACCAGTAATGGAGGGAGAGCAGTAAAAAAATGGAAGTCCCAGGGGTAGAATGAGATGGTGCATGGAGGAGTCAGGAGGGCTTGAAAATGGCAAAGGTCACAGGTTAAGACCCTTTACTGGGAAGAACAGAAGCAGTCTGAACTTGTTAATGAAATGACTGGGATTTTTCATCTTGGGTAGGGAAAGTGAGGAGACTTGGGAGAGAATAGCAGCCTAAGCTTTCTGTGAAGCTTAATTGTGAATACTGCTGCTTAATCCAATGAACTGGATACCTTCTTCTCCCTTATTTTTTTTTGCAAACCAGAAATCAACTTTTTTTGCAGATAAACTCTTCAGTCTGTTTAGGAGAGTAAGATTGAATCCTGCTGTTTGCTAGACACCAAAGAAGAAACTGTATCTGCTAATTAGATTACTAAAAATCCAAATAGCCATGAAACTTCCAAACAGGATTGCTTACTCTGGGGAAGATTAGTACATTTCCAGTTTGAGGACAGGCATTCCTTAATGGACAGTGGAAGGTTCTGCTCTTTTGCTGGTTCATCAGATCTTCATTACCAGCCACACTAAGGACCTTAAATGCAGATTTGTGGGTGAAGGTAGTGTAAAATGGTGAAATTGCCCCAACTTCCACTTCCTAAAAAAAGCTGTTAGGTTTGTATGTCCTTTGCTCTGTCTGTATTCTGCTTTCTGTGCTCTAGCATCTCAAGCATAGGGGAGCCTTGAGAAAGAGTCTGAATTCTTTCAAGGTTGTTGATACATCTCAAACAACAATGATGATAATAATAAAAAAAAAAAAAGCCCAGGCAGAACTGCATAGCACAAGGACAGCTCACTCCCATATGGTAGAGAATTAGAGAGATTACACAGCCCAGCAGAGTAATTGCCACCCACAGCTGTACCTCCACACCCCCACGCTCCCTTCCCCCTCCTTCCAGCATCCCCACCCGGAAAGTAAGAAACATCTTTGTGGTAATGTGGAGTTTCTTGTTCTTAACTGTTCGAGGTGAATCTGTTAAAAGAACCCTGAGTTCATGCCCCAGCCACTTCCCAGGAGTCTGGTATTATAAGAATCTGATTTCTCTTTTGCTGACGAGGCAGATTGAAAGTGTATTTTACGGGCACACCCTTTCAGGTTTCTCTATCTCAGTGCTTGCATTAATTTTTAATCACTTCCTCCAGTTGACATGCAACAGCGCCTCTGAGGACTGGCCGAATTTATTCTCAGGCAAGCACTACTCAGCCTTTATCAAAAAATCTAAGGTGACATGACCTTAAAAACTTCAGAAAATGGATTCTAATTTCAGCTGCACTGGTATGCATTGGCTTCAGGGGAGCAACCTGAGCCTTGCTCAGATTGGAATCTGGCCACAAAAAAAGCTCTTTGCATTGGAGAAGCAACTTCAGGCTTCTGGATTTTCTGGACTATCATTGTGTCTGTTAGCAGAGGATTCCTTGTGCAATTATGGAATTAGGGAATTGCTGCCCAGTTTTTAGGCAAGAGAGGAGGTCATGCTGGTTCATTAACCCTGTTTTGAAGTTTTAAAACTTGTATGTCAGCAAGCAAAGTGGATACTTAGGTGAATGTGAGCATCTGTATATGAATACGTATGCAAAAGGTTTATATATGAAATACACTGTAGATGACTGAAGATGTGATTTCATTTCCTGTGTGATGTGCCAAATTGATTCCAATTAGAACATGTAACTTACATGTTTGTTAGAAAACCAACATGGGGGAAGGGAGATTTACAGTATATTGAGTGTGAGTAACATTTCCATGTGTCCATGGTCTTTGGAAAAGTAGCAGGCACAAGGTTTATGGGATCCAAACATTCTTTTAATATTCTGTTCCCAGTTTTTAGTGCTAGAACCTTGCTGCTTTCAGTCTGACAGCCTTTGCTGCTGATTAGTAGGCTGAGAATCAGGTCAGAAACCTGGAGGAAGCTCAAGGTAATGTTCATGGTGGAGTATGGACACCTGCACTTGCATACACAGAAATACAGAAAGCAAGCTTCTACCGTGCAAATGCTGCTTTAAACCACGGGTAGGGGGTTGCTTGTCCTGGAGGCAGGAGAGGAAGTCATGCGGTGCTGCTGAATGGATTTGCCTTGGACATAGTCCCAGCCGGGGAAATTGTGTGACAATTTTAGGGCAAAGGTTCCCCTTGGGTGACATTCGACAGTATTTCAGATACACTGTGTGCCTTTCTGAGCCCGGCCGCGTTACTCCTCTGCCTTGAGACAAATAGGGCTTCAGAGAATTAATGATCTGTTCGCTGGGGATGACCCTGCTTGTCTCGGGATGACAAACGAGTGCCTGATGTCTGCAGGCTGCTCAGTGGGTGCTGTCAGCCCCGGGCTGGGCCGGCAGAGCCCACTCGGCTTCGCAGAGCTCTCCCCTTGCCCCCAAAGATCGTATCGACTCAGCGTGTCCGCAGGTAACATCCACGCAGCAGTTCCCTTGGCTACACGCAGCGTGCAGCCGGACCGGTGTGTCCTGCCGGGAAGCCGCAGCTGGCTGTGGCAGGCCATGGGGGAACACAGGCTCTTTCCCCGGGGCCTCCCTGCTGCGGCTTGGCGGATGCCTGCGGAATGCGTCAGGGCTTGGTGCGGCGGCGGCGGGCAGACGGGGCGGGAGCGCGCAGGGCGGAACAGCCGCAGTCTGGGCTCCCAGCCTCCTGGCTAGACTGGAGAAACTTCTAATTGAGTTCCTGAGCTTCCCCTCCCCTCCCTGCAGCTCGGCTGAAAAACACCCTGGCTCCCAGCCATGCCCTTTCGCAGTGACCTTGCCTGCAAATAGAGCGCAGGAATTTTTACAGGCGCTGTGCACTTGGAGAAAGGGCTGGGGAGGGGGTCGGTAGGGAGCTGGGGAGGGGGCACGCTGCTCCTCTTGCTGTCAAAACCACATCTCATCGCTTCCCGTGTCAGCTTCATCCCCCACGGGACACCCACTGAGCCCAGGAATTCCAAATTTTGTTTCATTGTGCTTGCTCTTTCCTGCAGTGCTGTAGATGAATTTCTGTTTTGATGGGTCCACAGATTATAAGTCTCTAAGGATTAATGTAACTGATTGGTTTAAAAGAAATTGCTTAAGGTAGTGGCAAGATGATACACTATGTGCTTAGGTTCCTTGCACATATAATTATTTGGAATAGATGTAAAAAATAAATGCATAAGATAGAGGGAAAGTGAGTGTGTATATGTGAATGTATAAAAATGTTCATACATCCAGTTATGCATGAACATGATGCAAATGATACTGGTAATGGTTGTCTACTTAGTATATATACCTAAAAAGCAGTAGCAGCAGCCACTGGCTAAAAATAAACCAAATTGTTCTCTCAGATTGCATCAATTAAACTTAGAACATTTGATGTTAAGAGTTCTGCTGTTAAATTCTGTTTTAAGAATTACTTGTTCTTCTGGGACACTGCGATGCAGGCTATAGAAATCACTGGGCGAGAGACACAGGAGACACACATGATTGTGCCTCTGGCCAACTGTGTGATGTTGATCAAGCTGCCTTAACTCCTCTACCTTCTACCAGCAATGTTAAGTCAAATTATAAGCTTTTCTGAGAGAAGTGACTGTGACTGAAGTCAGCATAGGCATCCCCTGAAACTTGATGGGGCCTCTGGAGGTGCTGCTCTGGCACTACTATTACCACTCATGCATTTTCACTTAGAGCTTTGAAAGTAGCACAAATTCTCACTGCTCCTCTTCTTGTGTCATAAGATACATTTTATCTATGGAGCTGCATTGTGCAGTCCCTTGGATTTGGAGGTGTTCAGCACTTAGCAGGATCATGCTTTTCACACATTGCCACCTTGCTCTCAGTCCCGGCATCAGCTGGTGTGACGTGTCAGTTGTGTCACTCTCTTCAGATGTATATTAGAACTTCATGATACAAAAGGGAAAATTGATTATCTAGAAGTGGCTTTAATTAAAACTTGTTTTTCTTGTCTGCTCTCCTGTGTGTGTATCTGTGGCAGCCCACTCCCTGTAGTCAGCAAGCTGCTTCTCACTGTGCTCAAAAGTTCAGCTGTTGCAATCAAAGGTAATTTTGTTTGTGCAAGATACTCATCTCCAAAGGAAGGGCCAAGAGTAGGGGTGAAAGAGAGGACAGTAGGCATATGACTTAAGTGTTTCTATTAGGCCTTTCTGACAAGCCCAATAATTCTTTAATGGCTTCCTAATAAAGCGTAATATCATTATGTCTGAGAGGTTTCTTGGACTGCTTTTCTACTCCTTCACTGAAAGGTATTGAGAAAGCAGTAGTCAAAATCAGAAGACTTCTATGTGTGTCTCTACACCGTGTTGATATGATGCTACAACAGTGTCTATGAGTTCTTTTTATCCTTCATACAGGAAAGGAGTAATGGGCTAAATGTCATTACATGTAAATTCATCTCTCGGATTCATCAGTACATCTAATGCTCCTTCTACATAAGCAACCTAGAGTCTCCCCAGAAGGTTTTAGTACCTGAGGGATCAAAAAAAGAAGGATGGATTCTTCTGTTGCAAGATAGAATTTGCCTAGTGTGACTTTCTCTGAGACATATGGTGCAGCAGCACCTGTTTTGTAAGTATGATCTCAGTGCAGAGAGAGCAGATCCTTGAGAATAGAGGAAATTTCATATCTCCTTCCCATAATTCCACCTGGCTGCCACCTGCTTCCACATTTAATTGGCCCTAGTCCCTTGGCTCCCCACAGCGACCGCAGGGGAAGCAGGAGGAAGCAGAGACAGACAGTGAGTATGCAGAGTCTTGTGGGGAAACAAAAAGGACTTCGAAAGAGCAGCTCTGATAGAAGCCAGGCTGGTTCATGTCAGACTTGTCAGGCATCACGGGGCTGTGTCTGGCCAAAGTACCATGGCCTGTCACTGCGTGTAGAGACACAAAGCAGCTTCTTGTCCACCTGGGCCCAGTAATCTCAGTAACTGGGTGTAAAATGCATGAAAATTCACACTGGAAGGATCCGTTGCTGTTTGATACTGGACTAGTGGTTTGGAAGTTTCCATCCTTCTGGTTTTGAGGCACAAAATAATGGTGCTAACAGCTGGGAGTATAGTTGGCAGTAATATCCACACACCCAGGGATAAACATCCTGACAAAACTGAAGTGTTTATTTGTGTGTGGATGTCACTGCTCGGTAAATTCTAACACATCTGGTTATCGCCACTGAGATCTGCCAATAAAAAGGAGGGTGTTTTGCCTCATTTTTCCCAGAACAAAGTGAGCATGGCTGCTGATGTAAAGAAAGTGTGAGAAGCTGATACTTAACAGATTTCATTCTTCCTTGTCTGTGTTCACCCCCAACTCTACTGAGTTCAACCACCTTTTTTCACTTACTTACTATGACCACAAATATTTAACCACGGTTTCTTAACTTAATCTAACCACACTGGTAGCCGTGGTAAAGACTAGCAACTTGGGAAGAAAAAAACTGTAGTGCTAGAATGAACCTGTGTGGTTTGCTTTGTGAGCTCAGCACTTGTTTGAATCACACCACACTTGTATTGGGGTGAGTTACAAACAGTGCCCATATGCTTCACTACTCAAGTGGCTTTATAGATTGTGGAATGACAGACTATGAAACAAGTTCAAAAACGAAGTTGTTAGTCATAAGTTTAAAGCCTGATGTATTGCACAGATCAGTGTTTTAGTAATGGCAGGTCTTCTTACCTTGTTTTTCCTCTGGGGAAACTGAGGCAGAGAGGGGAACAGCTCAAGGTCATTCACTGAATTGACAGGGGGGTAAATGCCCTCACTCCTAGCGCAGTGTGTGTAGAACAATCTCTTCCAGCAGTTTAGTCCTTACAGGTGATTTCTGTCTCTCTTTTATACACGCACATTGGGCAGTAAGCTGGAGTTAAAGGCTCAGAAGACGTGAAATAAGGATTTACTGTGCAGATGGGCCCCAAGTTACAGGCATAGTTGATATGACTCACATTAATTCTTGGTAAAGTCAAGATTCAGTATTGTACTGTAAAGTGAGCAAACTTTCCAGTTCCTTATTGTCCCACAGCAGCTTTCTGGTGTTGTCTATCCATTTTTGCCACTGAAAATATGCAGATCTGAACAGAATAGAATACTTAGATATAAACAGCATTGTGATGAAGTTATCTTTTACTTTATAGTCTGAAAGGCTTTGCATTTTCTTTAATGCATGCGTACATGAGATCTCAGAAAAATGCAGCAAGTAGGCCTCACTGAGCTTTTAGTTCATACCACTTACACAGAGGAATGTGTGCACTGTTCTTCAGGTACAGTGCCTAGCTGCCAGAGTTTGGGATGCAGTTTGGATTTAGTGCAGGAAGGAAGAGGCCAATACAACCCTTGTTTAGTTCTCCCTCAGGAATCTGGCTGGTAGCTTTTGCCTCTCACCTCTCAGTTCTGAATTTATTTTAAAACAGAAGATTAATTCAGAAGATGATGGATGTGAGGGCTCAGATGTCTATGTGGAGAAGTAGACATCTACAAGCAGCATCCTTAGTAGTCATTCCAGGGGAAGCTGCTTTTCTCAATTAGAACTGGAGAGCAGCCTCAGGGCTGCTCTGTCTTAACTGGTTTTGGGTATGGACATACATCCTTGAAGAGTTCAGACATAGACACAGTGCAGTGCTACACCTGTGCTTGGGCTGGAGCCGAACTTGCACTGTTACACAAACCATTTCTATAAAATCTATTCTTATAGGGCCTTTTTGTTGACTTTGAGGCTTCTTTATGCTGCTGTAAAGAGGCTTTAATGCAGCTTGGAACACACTGCACAGTCACCAGCTTCCCAGCACACAAATGGGAAAATAGCAGCTGTTGTCAAGTATAGCTGGTTTCCTGAGGACCACGTCTCCCACTCTAATGGAACACAGAGATGATAGTGAAATGCAGTAGCAGAATGGAACGGCAGGAGCTGACCCTCTAAATCATCTTGAAGTCAAACAGCATTAAACAGTTCCTCATGCTCCCTGCCAAGTGCATATTATCATTGCCTCTCAGAGTAGTGTAGCCATTTACAGATAAGAGAAGGTTAGTGCCCTCAAAGGAGTGGGCTAGTGTTTACCGAAGTGTCACTACCAGTTCAGCAAGTCCATACCGTGTCTCTTTTCTGTGCCTTTTTTTCATATTTGAGGGACAGTCCAGCTGCAGGTAGAACTTCTCTTACTCTGAACAGAGGCAGGAAGCCAGGCAATGTGTCTGAGTGTTGTAGGTGCCTGTCTATGGTGCTTGTATCCTGTGTCTCTTGCTGGTATCTAGATACAGTTCTCAAATGTGTTGCACATGCTGATTAGAGTGTAGTGAGGAGCCTTGCGGTTGCTCCACTGGAAGCTGGGACTAAGGATATGTAAATTGAATTCTTTCACAATGTAAATCCTCTGTAAGCATGATCCAAATTGTGTTAATCCAGATCTATAAAAAGGAACCTTTCTCCTCCTCTTTGGATTTGAAACTCTTTGGGGATAGGAACCGCTTGTATGTGTTTGTAGCACTGTGCTCCTGTTTAAGATGTGTAAAAACGTTCGTGATGTTCCTGCCGGGAGAAATGGGATCGGTTGGAAGTTTTTAGAGTGAGCAAGGTCTTGTCAGTGAACTCAGAATTCTTCCTCTCTGCCAAGGAGGAAGCAAGGGTATAGATAGCCTAGTACTGTTATTTGATTGCAGAACAAAGAAGGAAGTAATTAGGCCACACCCTTCATGTGTTCCCTTCCCCTGAACGGATGTGAATTTCGGACCCAGACGTACAGAATCTTGATGGCAGAGGTGTGCTTGTTACCTAGTAAAAACAGACTAAATGGTACAGAGTCCGTGCAAGCTGTTACGAACCAACCTAAGCAGGGTTTGCTGCCAGCTGAAACAAGAAGTTATGTATGATTCTGTTTTTCTCCTTTCCATATTTCTTTTTTCCATTAGCTTTAGAGGCAATGTTTATACAGCCTGAGTCACCCACCCCTACCCAGCCACCAAAGAATGCATTTAATTCACAGCTCAAGAAGCAAACTGAATGTTTAAATTGACTCAACCTTTGAGGAGGCTTTGATCCATTCTGGAGAAGAGTGACTAAGTGAAACCAGGGAAAGTCAGCTTGCAGTACCCTAGCTTAGGGCTTTTGCTGCAGGATCTTTTTCACAAAGAAGGCTGGATGTTACAAGCAGTTTGGGAGTGGCATCATGAGTTTTGGAGCTGGGACAATGGCTGCTTTTTGCGGTGCACAGGAAAATGACTGGGTAACAGACAGTGTCACAAAACATTTGGGGCTCTTCAGATTGTTTTTAGAAGTGCTTGAATTTGGATACCTTAGAGGGATCTAATTTTCACCAAGTGCTGAACACAGACATTCTGAAAAACAGGATGCTGGAAACCTGTCATATAAAGAAATCTTTAGTTGTTGCCTTTCTCAAAACATGTGCTCTTTGGTCAGATTTTCAAATGTGAAACCGATCACATTCAAGTCGATCAAATATGGTCAAAGACCATAGCATTCCAACAAGCTTTTTTCTCCCTTGGTCCCCTAGCTCCCCTCTGCATTATTTAAGACTTTTGAAGCACTGAAGGATTTTAATGTAGCTGGATTTAAGGTGTAAATAACTAAGCTGTGTGTGGCTGATTGTGGGAAGTATCCTTCATCTCTCCTCAAGGGGTTTTGCAGTATCTGGGAAGTATCCTTTCCAGGCTGTAGTGCCATGCTCATGTCTCTGACCACTGCTCCATACTGAACCAAGTGCTTCATCAACTTGGTTTCAGAGCCTTGGAGAAAGGGGGGAAATTGTCTCTTTTGAGTCGTGCAATTCCTGTTGTACATTTTCTGGTGAGTAGCCAGAAATCCCTGCACACTGCCTCTCTTTTCTCCCTCTTATGCACACTCTGTCTCTCTAGCTTTTCCCTTGCCTTTTGTGCCAAGAATGTGGTGGGGGAAGGGGGAACCGCACAGGAAATGCCTCTTCTTTTCTCTAACGACATTTCCAGCTGCATTTGGATGGGAGAATTCGAGGAGGGGGAAAGCATCAAATCAGTGGAAAGTTGTTCAGCTGCCAAGTCAAACTGGTACATTTTAGTTCTGGAGACAGTAGAGCCTTTTCTCCTGAATTTTGGCCCAATCGTAAAGTTCCGTTTTTGGAAAAGCAGGGGGAAAGAAGTCAGTGACATCAGTGCTCCTGGGTTTTATTTAGATGCTTTTTTTTTTCCCAGCAAAAGTAAAGCTAAATTGTGGCTTTAGTTTTAAAGGTTGAAAGTGTAATCCTTTTAGGAAAGCTTAAGAAGGGTGATGCCTTTTTCTTTCACAGCAAGGAGCATCTGCCTGCTCTTATCCATCTTGTGTTTATCTCTCTCTATTCACCCACCCACCCACGTGCAGTGCCATGACCTCCTGCTTACTGCCTTCCCCAGCCTTCTCCTGGGTTCTTGGTACCTTGCTTGTCCCACCTGGGGCATACATGAAAGCCACACCTTGCAGTGCAGGATCAGCCCTTTTTCAGGTAACTGGATGGATCAATACAGAGATAGCCTTACCATTTATGAGGTGCCAAAGAAGCAGAGAGGTTAGTTGCAAAGTAAAGAAATGGAGAGATGTAGATAGGACAGGAGGTGAAAGGTGTTCTGAGCAGATAGCATGGCTTTTCTTCATCTCAGTCCAACAAGGAAGAGGAGTTCTCCCCAGATTGTCTTAAGTGTTGCAGGAGGAGATGGGCTTTGCCTGTGGCATGCTAAATTTGGAGTTTATCTCTCTGCTTGGTTCAGTGCCCAGCATCCTGAGATCTTTTGTTTAATTCATGTTCAAATAGTATTTGTTTTGTGGCTTGTAAGAATAAAATTTGTGGTGGGCCTAACAGAAGTGGCAAGCAAGCACTAGAACCTTTCTGATGGTGAATGGTACAGCTTAAGTGCTGTGCATTTTGCAGTTGTTTGCCATATAAACTGTATTCCTTTGAGTAAGGTGCAGTGAGACATCAAAGCTCCACAGCAGCTTTACCTTGTGAAAAAAGGTTTTAAAAGGAGAAGGAAAGAAAGGAAGGGGGGCACAGAAAAGCTTGTTATTAGCAGCCTGGTTGTCTGCGTTTAGAAAACCTATTAAAAATGCATCATGCTGAGGAGACAGTCTGCACAGTGTGTAAAAAAGATGGGTTGCAATAATTCTGTCTGGATGTTCTGAACCACAACCTCAGATAAAATACATAGGATGGGGAAGGGGGGCTGGGAATAAAATTCTGGGAAAAGTTGTTTATTGCTAGTGTGGTTGCATTCTGGACTCAGACCAAATGCATGACTGTGGGAGGGTCACAGAAGAACTGCAGCAGGCAAGAGGGAAAATGAGAGCAGGGTGATGAGGATGCAGAAGGAGATCTCTTGTTATGAGGCTGAGATGATATACTGGTGAAGTTAGAGAATGAGAGCTGGAGTTCACCTCAACTGGATTGATCCCAGTCTCTCTGGAGCTGGGGTAAATCAGAGAGGACTTTCTGGAAGTCACATGGCAGTACGCTGATGAGAATCTCCAGTGTGACTTCACGGAAACACAAGAGTTGTTTGATTCGTCTTCTCTTTGCGTTTGTTAAGGTTAAAAGGAGTGCACAGAATGTCCTGAGGAAGTCTGTGGCAGGGGAGACAGAGAGTGCAGTCTTTGAGTCCTCTACATTCAAGTGAATCTACATCTGTCTGCTTTACACACGGGATCATGGTTAATGCCCTGGCACAAAGTGTCAGGTCACCACCAACAGGGAAGGTGAATTGGTCACCTGCATAAGCATCTTCATCACACACGTGAGCATTCTAAGTGCCATCAGAAACCTGTGTCATGTTTCCACTGTGTGCTGTAGGCCTGGCTAAGTGACCAGCATGGTGTGCTGCATCTCTCAGAATCCAGCTGTTAGTCCCAGGGCTTTCCCTCCTCCAAATCTGCAGTTGTTGCATTTACCACATAACTGTCTTCTTTCTGTGACAGCACGGAAGAGCAGATGGGGTCTAGTATAATGCCAGCTTCTCTGGTGGTGCTCTACAGCCTTCTGTCTCTCTATCCTTAAAAAGAGGAGAGGGGAGGGTGTGTTGGAACTCCTCCTTTCCAGGGTTGAATCACCATTTGCCCTGAGGGACCCCACAGAAGGAGGAGACACTATACTTGTCCAGCACATGCTGTTTTCACAGTCTACAGGGTGATGTCGTTGGCTGTGAGCAGTCTCTGCCCTTTTTCTTTTCCTCTCCAAAAAGCTAGATTCCTCTACAGTTCTACTCACAAGCCTCCTGTGGCTTCTTCTGTTGTCCCTTACTGCTTTCTGAGTGCACCAGAGCAGCCAGTGAGTGTACAAGTGAGGCTAGTGTTTCCTGCAGGTTGGGAGGGAAAGAGCAGCAAGGGAGCTTTGAGCCTGCCTCTCCTGATAGCAGGAATTGTTTTCACTTGGCATTTCCATACTCTATAGCTATGCTGTTTTTCTTAACATTGCAGAAGAAAAAATGTAATACCACAAGGCAGGGAGTTCACTTACTCTGACCTTTTGGAAATCTTTTTCTTCAAAGGTTTGAGGCTCCATGTGTTGAAAGGCAAACAAGAAATACTATAGAAACCCCTAACCTGTGATAAATCATGTCTTCCATTTATTGCTTCTTTGTTTTTCTCTCTTGCATCAGCTTGTACAAAGATTTTTTTGAGTGAAATACTATACAGTAATGGAGCAAATCAGTACCAGCAAGTGTTGTGTACTAGTTTGGAGAAAGTGGACCATTTCCTGTGTCCTGGGCATCTGTGGTTTCTGTTCATCACATTTTCTGTTCTAGGTGTGAAGTCCTCTGTACCCACCCCTTCTATTATTATTCCCTTACTATGAGCTGTATTAGAAGGAGGTGACCCAAATAAAACAAGAGTTTAAGGTCAGTTGGTGATTTATTTACAGTGTCCCTTTTGATACTTGGCCTAAAGAGCTGTGTGAAAGGCTTGGGCTACATGTGTCATGCTGTGTGCAGGCTCTTACACTGGGGCTTCAGTACTGCTTCAAAGGCACTGGAGTGCTGATGTCTAGTGGGATGTGCTGTGAAATTCACCATGGGCCAGTGAGCACTGAAGAGCTAAAGTGGAGCAGCTGATAGCCAAAAAGACTTAGTTTTTTGTAGATTTTTGTTTTCTTCCATATTATCTCAGTTTTGGAGTGAACTGTTCATTTTATTGGCACATGGAGATTGATTAAGTTAGAGGAAGATGATGTGAAAGGTGGTGAAACAGTTCTTTTAGTTGCTAAATTGTTCTTAATCTTAAGATGTCTTGTGGCAGTAAAAGTTCCAAAATAAGACACTGTACTTGTATCAGTGGAGTACAATACACGTGAAAGCCTTTGACCTCTCTCATGAAGTTCACCTCCATACTTTAAGGGAAAGTGAGAAAGGGAAAGATAATATTTACTATAAGAGATAAATATTTACCATGTTTGGGTTGGCCCACAGTGTGGCTGGAGTCCTGATAGAACATTCAGAGCTGTGTAAGCATCTTGCAGAGCAAGGGCAGTGCCAGTCAGCAGCAGGCCTCTTTCATTGCTTGTTAGTAGAAAACACTCCACAGGAACATCCCATTTGCATGAGCAAGGATGTCAGGAGTGTGGATGAACAGTAAGGAGAGGGAGTTGGCCTCTTCTGAGGAAATTTCTGGGGCTTCTGAAGGCCATTTCAGGAGGAGGAACAAAGTAAAGTAGCCATACTCGCTCACTACTGTATAAAACTTTACAAATCTTTACTGGCCTACCATTGCCATTGTTGTTATTTCTCTCTGGAAACAAGCATAACCCTTCTGAGAGTGGTCTTTATTTGTCCCATGTCATAGATGTCTTTAATAGGGAACACAACATATTTAGGTCCATTTTTTGAGCAAATGGTATTTGCAACGAAATGGGAATGAGCTGTTGGTTTTTATTCAGGGGTCGTAGGGTTATGCAGTCTGGTTAGTGTTCCCAAAGACCCTCTGAGCCTGGTACAAGCTGTATGTGGATACCTGATCCCTCTCCTTTTGGAAGTGTTCAGTCTCCTGCGAACTGCTGGAGGGAAATAAAAAGGGCTAAAAAGCAAGAAGTTAGCAAAACTTTTGTTGCTGTAATATTGTATCTATGGTGTGGAGTAGAGGGCAAAACATACTGTCACTTTCCTGGATAGGCCTCACAGTACTAGATAGATGGGACTGTTGCTTTTATCCTGAGTAGTTAGAACAATACCTTGAAGGATCAGATGTGCTTGGCAGCCTGTGGGTATCCTGGACATTTCTTTCCATGTCTCTGTGTTTCTCTTAAGTCTGCCTTGGGCCAGGCTGTGTTTGTGGAGCTGGAGGCTGGCTCAGACTTGCTGTTATGTCGGTTTCTATGGAGGAAAAAAAAACACAGGGGTTGCCAGACCTGGAAGAGTATTAAAAAAGGAGGAGGAAAGGGGGGGAGGGAGGGGAGGGCAGTATGGGGTGGAGAAGAAATGTGATCCTCCTGTGCTCTGGAGGTGAAATCTTTATTTTACTCTCCCCCCATTTGTGAACTGTACAGAGTGGATTTTGACTTCTCAGGCTTGCAAAGTCAAACTTGAAACACATCTATCTTTAACAGAGGTTTGCTTTCAGCAGGGGTGGTTTCTGACCCTGAAGCCAATTTAGCTGCTGTCTGAACCCAGCTGGTATGTCCAGTGGTGTGGGAAACAGGTTAGGGTTCACCCATGGTAGACCACAGAGGTGCTTTAGGTTGTATTTCTGTCAAAGCCTCTGGATGATCTGCAGAATTAGAGATTAATGGAGCAAGTGTTTCATGCAAGCAGTTTCAAACTCTCCCTTGCCTTTCTTGATTTTTAAGTCAATCTGGCAAGCTCTGTGCTTTGCTCTTTTAGAAGTCATTGCAAACTACTGCTCCTCTCTTTCCATCTACATTGTAAGTCACATTTCAGTAGGTATGTTTCAAGTGTTTCAGTAGCAACCTCTGGCATCAGCTAAAAGCCCCTGGAACCTCTTTCCTAATGGCAGTGAATAGGTTTATCATCCTGCTCTCCATCTGCCTGCTCTAGAAGATGTCTCTTAAGATCTTGACTCTAGGGAGTTGTTGTAGCTTCCTGTAAAGTGGTGAGGCATGACGTGCTCTGAGCGGGATGCAGGAGGAACAGAAACAAATCTAGAAGGAATTATCTGCCCTCAGGTTAATACTCTGGCCTCCATCCTCTTGAGAGATGTCAGTTTTAAAATACATCTTTGGAAGATAGCCCAAACTGTTTGCATCACTAGTCTTAGTACAACTCCAGGCAGCCACTGATGCTAACCTGTCCTTGTAAACCCTTTAGCTGTTCTCTAGTCAGTGGGAATCCTGCAGTCTGGCAGGAGTTGATCCTCCATTTTGTAGCTTTGGGCTGCTGCATAACGAGAGGTGAGAGACCCCCACCCTCATCTCATCACAGAAACTGGAGCAGTCCTAAACAAGAGCTGCTGTTCTCTCTGCGGTGTCCCAGACCTCAAACTAGAAGGAAATTCTAGTGTCTTCAGATATCATTATAGTAATAATGGTTCAGTATCATTATCATAATTCAAACTTGGACTGGGGTTACTGAGATTTGGAAACTTGGTTTTTCTGAGCAGACCTGGAGCAGGGTTTCAGGGAAGCTGGGAGCAATTTATGGTTTTGTGTAGAAACCAGACAGAATTTCTGTGGGTTTTTTTTCCCCCTGAGTTTTGGTTTTATTGCCTTCAGAAATAGTCAAAGGACGTATACAGGCATATGTAGCTGAAAGAAAAAACCTCAGCAGTGCAGTTTCTCACAGTAGAATATTCAGTTGTTCCTCATTGTAAGGAATTTCCCTCTTTTTAAGACCTAAAGGTACCTCTCTCAGAAATGCTGAGTCACAGAACTTTGGTGTCTTTGCCTTTAAAAAAAAATCTTCAGTTCTGGGTTGTGTAAAGTTTCTTGTGCTAATAAAAGTGTGTCACATTTTGGGCTTTTCTGGGTTCCACATTTGATATTAGAAATGAAGACAAATCAAGCAACAAATTCTGTACTCTGTGGGCATAGTTATTTGCTCCTTAGGGCTCAGTATAATTGCTTTTACTCTCAGAAATATTCCAGAAGCATGCTCTAGTTTAGATCTTGTTTTTACAGAGGAAAAAAAAAAGAATCCCATCAGAATCTTGCATATTAAAGACAATCTCAAGATGAATGTGTGCTTGCTTCAGGCAGTCCGGTGTATGTTTTCTTTTTTACTAAACAGAGATCACTTTCTGTTCAAACAATGTTGCATCTACCTGTTGTATGCTGGGGATAAGAGAGGTGACAGTGCAGGACAAGGCACAGCCATACACAGTCTGGCTGAAAAGGGAGAAGAAATTCCATGGTAAGAAAAAGATGGAATAGCTGATGGGGGATTTTGTTATTGTTAATGTTTGTTCCTACTTATCTTCTCTACAATCTGGCTTTTCCTGGTGGATGTCCTGGTGTCTTGTAGGATGTCCTGATATTCTTGAACAGTGTCAGCTTGAAAAGCATGTTAGCTGCAGACCAAAGGTCAGCACTGAGAAGAGCCTGGGAAATGAGGATTCTCTGCAGAGAGCTGGGTTTAGAACAAAGCTTAGAACATTTACTAAGTGTAACCACATTTCCCCTTTTATTTTGACAGTTCAGGCTCTTGACTGTAGGAGAGGCAGTTTCAGATATCTTAATTGCAACATGGTCTGGAGGGTGAGACATTTCTGTTGTAATCCTCTTTATTTCAACAGCCTAGCCCTGGCCTGCTAGACAAAGGCATCATGATCTTGTGCCGTTGCACACTGATGCTCAGTGGTAGTGTGGGGGGGACGGAAGGGGTTGAATCTGAATAGTGCCTGGCACACTAGGGAGGCTCTTCAGCTTACCCCTGGGTGTGACCACAATAAATACGATTATTTGTATTAACTCCACTACTCATGTGTAGCTGAAAAGGTTTGATAAGGAGGCATAAATGTGCAGAGAAAAGCAGCAGTGGGTCCAAGCTGCTTGCTTGGAAATTGTGTCTGTGGTAGGGGAGCACAGGCCAGCAAGTCTGCTGGAACTCTTTCACTCCCAGATCTCCTTGGTTCCTAGCACTCCCCTCAGTAAACATTGGCCTCAGCTGGCAGCTAAAGCAGGGCAAGAGTTTATTTTTATTTCTTGGAATTCAGGAGACCTGAAATCTCTGTTAAATGTTAACTTTCCAAAGACACATGCATCAGCATTCTGAGCTACCACTGGTATGAAAAAAGAGGAGATCATAGAGAACCTAAGCTGAGCTAGGTTTTGCCCTTTCCCAGCCTTCTTCCTTTTCTTTCCTCCCAAAGCATTTCTGTATGACCTGCAGAAAAATCTGCAGACAACTCTGCACCATCTAGTAACTACAACTTTTTACTTATAATTTCATCATAGAAGAAACTGATCTGTCAAAGATTTAATCCCTTCCCCCTTTTTTGTTTTGTTAGACTGTTTTCATTGAAGTGATTATGATGGTTGCTATAGGAAAACCTCAGAAGTTGAGAGTCACTTGCTCAAGTGTTGACTCTCAGACTGAGTGCTACATAGGTGTTTTAAGTCTTTGCTGAACTGTTGTCAAAAATGGCACAAAAGTGTCTCTCCGGTCTCAGTTTGTAAACTGCATCTGCATATATAATTAACAGAGAGACCTTGCTAAATAGACATTTTTGACCTCAGAAAAGAAAAAAAATCCAGAATTTTAGTGTAAATTTAAGCAGTTTCTCATCCAGATTAAAGTTCATTCTGTAAAGACCTGAGAGAAGAAATGTCTTACTATTGCAGTAGTTAATTCGTTACTTTTAAGAGTTTCAGCTTGTCATTTTAATTACTTTTTCTCTTTGTTCTCAACAACAATTTGGATTTACTCCAGGTTTATGTCAGACTAGGACATTGGGTAGACAATTGAAAGAACTGAATTCTTGTTGAATACTTTCCCACTTGTGAGTAGTTGTGGTTAAGTGCAAGTGAATGGTCTGAATTCCCCCCCCCCCCCCAGCTCTGCTGTTTATTT